>CM072871.1:13772500-14372500 GCA_036937835.1 Pampus argenteus
TTCAAAGTCTTCAAAGACTTTCAGAGTGCACCTGCTCCACGCTACCATTTAGTATTCTGTTTATGGCTGTGGAAACACAAACTGTAATTTTGGCTGGTCTATCAAAGCCCATACAAGAGCTTTGATTACATTTTAAAAACAGAAATTACAATTTTTGTCAGACTGGTGCCAGCGGAGGAGTCGCCCTGCATGCCTTCATCGTGATTTAGCTTCTTTTGTTTGCAAATCTGTGATTGTGAAGTCTACCTGTCATCAGCACCTTACACACACACACACACACACACACACACACACACACACACACACCACACACACACACACACACACAGACAGACAGACGAATCACTGCTTCATTAGTGGACTAAAAAATGGAAGTTAACAGATTTGCAGTATGAAGAGGCCGAGTATCTGTGGTAGTCATGCCAGGTCATATGTTTGCCTCAAATATGTGGACGTGTGATCCAAACCTTAAATGTATAGCAGGCTGTGTGAACCGATCAGGGCCGCAACTTTTTACTTGTATTTACTATAGCCAGTCATGCAAACCGGAAGTAACAGTAGCAGTATCGTGATCCAGCCGATCCAGTGCTATCAAGACAGCCTGAAGACCTGTTTTGGGAGAGATCAACCTTTAAAGATGATGTATTTTTACACTAAGTAATGTGATTACTCCCACAAAAGTAATCTAATTACTCTACCAGTAATGGGATTACACCAGTAATGTGATGTTGAGAAAGCAGGGGTTGTTCAAAAACACTCGGAGCATTATTTTTTTCTCTATTACGACTACAGATTGATTGTATTCATTGTCTGCTTTCTTTGGCTCCAGTGGTGCTTTTACAGACACTACAGTCACTTCAGGCCTGATATTGTTCAAAGGGCATGTAGCTCACTCATCACAATGAGTGACAGGATGTGAGGCCCTCTGAGGTCAAGTATAACTGGAGTTGTGTAATTCAGTGATTCAGGGCCAAGAGTTTCATTCAGTAGCTTTTCAATGGGCTTTATTCCACACTATGTATAAATGAGTGGCTTTTTCCTGGTGTGTTGTGGGACTTTCATCATCCTTAGATCTATATTCAAAGCTCTTTCACATATATTGAGTGTAGAAAAGGTGATAAAGCAAGTTTCACGGGACTCCTGCCTTATTATTTTATATATTAGTAGAAGTTACTGCATATATATATATATGCAGTAACTTCTACAGTAGGAGTAGTTTAGCTATTTTAAAATGTTGTTGGTTTACTATGAGGGGTGATAGATACGATAAACATGAAGTTGAAGTATAATTTAGATTTGTTGAACTTGAAGAGATCCACAGTTTACTAAGAAAAGACTTGATTTTATAAACCTCTTCATCATACATCACAGCTCTTGATCAAAATCATTTAGGATTGAGGTGTGGTTATTTAAGCCTGTATGTCAACAATAAAACATACAGTGCAATGATGATGATCTCAACCAGCAAACCTGACAAACTTTGTTGGCATCTTCAGTCCATTTCGCTAGATTGAATTTTCTCGTTTGTATTTCCAATGCTTATTTGTCTTCATATTTTAGTTCCCGTTCCTTTTTCACACATCTTTGTAATGGTGTTAAGAACATTGTATAAATACAATGGTGCCAAAACACTCTGTTTCATTGTTCTCACTCGTCATCCTTTCATCTAAAATAGCTCACAAATGGTGAAAAGTTAAAATGGCTGACTTTTTTATTTTTTATTCTACAGACCTGCAAAAATTAATTGTTTTCATTTCAGTTATAATATAAAATGATGAATATAAGAACAAAAAAAAAACATCAGAGGTTTTTGTATGTCAGGAACACATTAAAACAACATTAAATTATTGAATAAGTTGGAACTAAAAATGGGAAAAAAAACAACACGTTACAAGATTAAAAGTGAGCTACAGCATTTTAACTGTAGCAGCATTATCATGAATATCAGTATCAGTGTTAATATTTTCCTTATTATAGTATCAGCACATTGGGGACAGCTGGCTGATTGTGTTTGATGTCTGAACCCTCGAGATCTGATGCAGTTTAATTAATGATTTGATAACTGCTGAGGTGTTAAGAGAAGCAGAGGCATGAAATATAACTGATAAGTGGAAGCAGAACCGAGCTGAATTTCTTTCCACCTGCTTCTCCATATGCTTTGTGTCTGGTGTTTTCTCTCCCTGTTTCTGTATCTCCTCTTGTCTGATACACACACACACACACACACACACACACACACAGGGAGGCATGAATATGCGTCAGAAAGTGTTAAGAGCTTTGCAGACACTTTACTGTAGCGGCTAGAAGAATGTGTGGAAGAGTGCTTGTTCTGTCTCATTAAAAAGCAGCAGCAGTGTTCCACTTGTGTCGGGACAGTGTCAACACTGTCAGCGATACTATCTGTGAGTCAACTTTGATGAATAAACAGCTCTGCACAGTCAGAGTAATAGATGATGGCAAACTTTGGAGCTGAATCTCTTGTATCAGCCCTTATCACTGTGTAGGAGTATTAAAGAGGGGGCACACATGGCTTTCGCTTCTGATCTTCTCACTGTTGAAACAATATTTTTTTTAAAAACATCAGTATTAAAATTATTAAAACAAAAATAAATACACTTGTACAGAGCATGTACAAGTAAAACATGAGACAATATATTATTATCTTTTGGGGCTGATGAAACACTTTTTCATTTTTTTTGTTTCTCAAATGATATGATCAAAGTATATGTAAATGTTTTTAGTTTGTTGCCTACAAACAATCTGAAATAGTGAGTACGTATGAAGCATGTAAGCCTTCAATCATTATATAACATACAGTGTTTTTGGGGAATGTCTCTGATTTGCTTCTCCAATCCAGCAGCATTTAAAGGGTTTACTTCAAAGATCCTATAGGCCACCGTGACCAGTCATAGATAAGAAAAGAAACAGATGACCCCTTTGACTTTTATTGTGCAGAAGGTCCATCAACTCACTGGAAACTCTGGTTGTAGTTTCTACTCTTGTACTTTTTGAAGACGGTTGCGTATCCCAGGGCCTCTATCAAATTACAGTTAGGGAAAATTCTTTGTAACAAGACTTTTCTTCAGCATAGCAGAGTATTTACTAAGAACACAGATGTAAAGCCCCCAGCTGCAGTTCAACTGATTGGCATAAAGTGCAGCTAAATTAGATCTGACACTGGGATTTTTGTTTTTAATGTATGTTGCATTAGTCTAAAATGTAATGGAGTCTAAAAATATATACAAAATTTGTATGAGGAAATATTAAATGATTCGATGTTTTTACCTTAACAAAAAGATGAGAAAGACTTGATAATAATACTAATAAATAATATAACTGCCTTTTTAATAAGTATTACTGTCTGCATCACGTCACACTGGACTGCAGCTGCTGTGAGCCATTAAAAGTCAGAAAAAAGAGCAGGAGGGAACAGCAGGAAACAGATAAATGAAGTCAGGCAGTTTGAGCTCCAGTAAAGTAAGTTTGCATGGTTTTTTTTGTGGTGTTGCTGTGGATATCACTTTCACATAGATAGATATCGCTCTCTGGATTTGTCATCCTGTCTCACCAACACACACATATAATGTTTCCTAAAACCAGCAGTAACAGGGAAGTAAAGCAGTCACCTGGTTTCTTCTTGACCGAAGACAATTTGCTTTGTGTGCACATCATGTTCATTTCTCATAAAAAAGACAACAGCAGAGACATGAATGACACACTTACAGTATGTAATTCCTTCACATTATCATATGATACAACACACCATTGCTAAATATATGTTTGACAGCAATGTGAAGCTGGTTTTCATGCATTCATAAAACATGACAATTATTCATAACATAACACTGCAGCAAGAAGCAGTAGAAATGTAAACAGCCAGCGACAACAAGAGAGGGAGAGAGAGATCACTGCAGAAAGCAAAACATAAAAACATCAGGAAGAGACGAAAACAACTGTCCAGGTCAGAATAATACGTTATTAAAAATATACTGAATGCATGTACATCATGTAAATTTGCAGTCTGCATCCTTGAACTAAATGGACTGCACACAAAGAGCCTATTTATCAGTCCTGGCTTAGTTTCCTCATTATATTTCATATTTCATATTCTATTCAATTATATATGTATTAGACATGGTTCCATCTTAGCTTAGCAAGTGGCTGTGTGCCAGGTGCTGAGTACAGTTTTCAGATTGAATACATTAAGAGGACGACACATGTGGGTTTGTACACTCCTCCACATGCATAGAACAAGCACACAAACCTAAAATACTAATCCTCCAAGTGTCAGCCTTACTGCCGGACACTTTGGCCTGAATCTCTCCCTGCGTTGACCTCGCTTGCCTCTGTGTGTTTGGCTGGCAGTGTGTGTGAAGAGCAGCCATCTGTTTGGTAGGAGAGCTCGTCCTTTGGTTGGCTCTTTGTTGTTAGAAATAAAGCATCTCCTGCTTTATTTGTTTCAAAAGGAGAAAAAAAAATATTGAAATGCCATAAAAAGTGATAGTAGTTTGTAGAGTGCAGGATAGATAATGTGTTTGTACAGCATTTGTCAGTCGTATTGATCTGGCTGTATAACCTCCTGAGTGGGGGGCTTTCTTTTGAACTAATGATCTTACATGTAGGTATTTGCTGTTGCTCTTCCTATCAAGGCAAAATAAAAATTGGATTTTATTGGTTATGTTGTGTGATAATGATAGGGTCGCAACCCTTTTACCAACGTCTTTATTGGAAAATCATTCAAATGTTACTTTTTATTTGTCTTCAAATCTTATTAACAGAGCAATACTTTACAAAATGCCCAAATATAGTGATTGAGACCATAATGCCTTGAAAAAGAATGGGTGAATTTAACATTTTAGAGGAGTTGATGCTTTTTGAATGGGAGTCAGTTGGAGCCAGGATATTTTTTGGAACCAGCACCTAGCGGCTCAGTGGCATTTAAGGTACTTGGGCATGGTTTCAACCTCAAGCTGTGTTAGTTGCCACTTGCCTTGAACAGAGCCGGGATAGTTCCTTCACTTCCAATCTTGTATTAGCTGACTCCAGCTACATATTTACCATTCAAACATAAGACTGTTATCAATATTGTCATCAAACTTACTACAAAGAAGGGAATATGTTACTTTCCCAAAATGTCAAAGTATTGCTATAAGACATTTTAATATTGACCACTAACAAATATGTCCATCGAAAAGAAGAGAGGACGTTTTTCTTGACCTCTACGCTGCATCCTGCTTCATTTACATAAAATCTGCTGTATTATTTTACATCCCAGAACAGCAAGAAGAGCTGCAGTAGCAGAAAAAAAGCTGACATCTTCTTGGGGAGGGAATAATGATGCTTATGCAAATGTCCCCACATATAGCCTTATTTGATTGCAGTAATTACACCAATGTATCACAACTAATTTGACAATGATTCTGTATATCGGTGTTAGAAATGGTACATTGAGCAACTTGAGCAACAATTTGATGGCCGGCATTTAAAAAAAAAATACATTTGAGCATTTCTGCACCTTCCACAGGAGGGTCTATGAGGCGCAGGGGGGATGCTAATACGCTAATGTGCATTAAGTTGGGGAGAAAGTTGACCTGGATTCAACAGTGCTGAGTTTGTAATACCAACATAGTCAATGTAAACAAAAGCTTCTAATACAGAAAGGTGCTCTGACAGTGCATCAACCTAAAAGCAATTTACATTTTTCATGTGACATCCAGATGGCGACGCACCATCACATCACTCTGATGAAAGCAAACTGACAACAAAGTTGAACATAGAAATGCAGGTTTTGATGTCCCTAATGAATATCTTAGAACCATCTTATTTTATAAAAGTCAATAAAAACGTCAGTTAAACAGAAAACATTAAACATATGCAACATATGAATCCACAATTGTAGGAATGTGTAATGTTACAAATTACTTTATTATAGCAAACCTTTCTGCTGCTTTTGAATATGTTGGGCTTTGCTTTTAATATTTTAATATTTTGTGAATTATTTGACAAGAATTTAAACCAGGATTTAATAAGTGGAGTCAAAATCTAAAAAAAATACACCCAACCTGACTTTAATGGGTAAACATACAACATGTACAGTCCATGCTATTTACTTCATTCTGGATCAACATAATCTTGATATAATTAATAACCTCTGTCTCAATCATTTCACTACTAGACCTTGAATAATAACTGTATTGAAATTTTCTCTCATTGCTGTCTAAGGTGTTGAACTTTAATAGAGAAGCTTGCTGTTGCACCCTGGGAGCTCCACAGGTTCCTGTTTGCTGAACCTTTAAAACACTATGTAGATTATTCAGCATTTAAGTGCCACTGCGGCTTCATTAGTTGCCATTAATTTCCTTAATTATATTTTAAACAGGCCCTCCATTATCGCACCCTGTATTTTGCAGAAGTGCTGGGTTTTATCCAATCATCTGGCCCTCAGCCTGAACAGTTACTCCACAAAAGGTTATCGTGCTTCGGGTCATTGAAAAGCTTTCACACAGCCCTTAAAAGTAATTACGAATTCTTATTCTGAGCAGCTTAAAGTCACTAAGGCATGAAGCCGCTCTGCCCTCTGCACTAAACCTGAACAATCTGAATGGAGGCTATTTAGTTTGGAGGATGTCCTGTTAAACCTCAGTGATGAAGGTGCATTCAATTAAAAGGATTTAAAGCCTGCAAGGAGCCGAGGAGGCAGACACGAGGACTCAGAGGTGAGACTGTTGTTCTTGTTTGCCACTTATTGTTTAGAGAATAAGGATGCCAATTTCCTAATGAGGTATTCATCATTTTAATTAGAAAATGATACCTTACGTGTTACGTGGCCCCTAAAGCCATGCACAGGAGTAAAAGCACAAGCATTAAAGGAAACACCAAATACCAAAACATGTAGAAAAGTCTAGTCTATATGGTTTAACTTTTTAAAGCCAAAATTCCCTTCAAATCTCTTCTCGTCATTTTAAAATTATCAAAGCATAATTATCTAACCTGTAAAACAATCCCACGTAGATTCTGTATCCGTTTGTTTTGCTTTTCAAGAAATATTCAAAGATGTAGGTGAAGTAGACGTCTTATGAATTATTTTGTAGAATTTTGGGATCTTCACTTGAATTTCAGATAAATTTTCGTGTATTCAGGTCTTTGCCAGCAATTAACCCAGATATTTTCTAAAGGAGGACACCAGTTTCTCCTGATTTTTATTTTTATTATTGTTTAATGAATTTTACTGTATTTTATGTTCCCAGACATTGGAAAGTTGTTATTTTGTTGTTGTTGTTTTACTCTAATCTCTCTGTTTACAACAAGAGATCCTCTCATGGTGAGGGTGGCCCGGAATATGCTTCCTGTGAATGAGGTGAGGAATAATTGGAAAATTAGAAGACAAGAAAAACAGAATGTTTTCACTGTCTATTCATATAATCTGACTATTGCAGAGATGTTTTCATTACTCATTTTTTAAATCACATTTTCACCCATTTTATTATATACGTATCCAGATGAATTCTAAAAAATCAAATTAGTTTTACCTGAACACACACACACACACACAGCCAGGCAGCCAGGTGCTTTCTGCTTGGCAGCAGCAGTGAGGTAGAGCAGAACTGAGTAATCTTTCCTAATCCGCTCTAAAATAGCTTCATTCAGTCTATCCTCAAAGCCGTTAACATGCCTTACATGGAGCAAACAGATTTTTCCGGCCTGATTAAACTCACCTTGCCTGTGATTGGTGCTGTTGATTGACTGCTCAGTGATTTCTCAGACTAATTCAGGTGTTTGTGACTGCCAGAGCCTGCTGTGTTGGCTGTGTTGACTTCGTTTCTGCAGCTTGTCAGAGAAGGAAATCATTCCTAACTGGCCAAAAATTCTCAGAGTGACACATTTTTGGTCCTACTTTTAGTTTTACCAACTTTTTATCAACTTTCTTAAATAACAAATTTCATCCTTGCAACTGTGATGAATCAAACTTTAATCACACTTATACTGATATTGCACATGAGAGACTGGACTCAAACTTTTATGAATGTATGAATGAAATTAAGTCCCCTGGCTGGATAGGCTAATGAATCTCAACTTCATTACAGCAGATAAAATATTTTTAAAAGGTCTTACATTTTATTCATTTATTCCAGACAAAGACTGTGACATTACATACAAAATAATTTCCCCTATTTTTCTGTAATGCACACACACACACACACACACACACACACACAGACATCTATATATAAATGGCTCTCTACTGAGACCAGTCAAATTCTTATCACTGATTTATCCTTGCTTCTTGCTGGTCATGTGACTGTGTCTTACTTTCCTAATGTCAATGTCACATATAGTTACACACATGGTTTTAAATTAAAATGATGAAATACTAAAAATAAATATGCAAAATATGCAAAAGTAAAACTGTGTGAGGAATATAGTGTGGTCAACAAAGTCACTTAATTTTAAACATTTGTTGACTGTATGAGTTCTGCAGAAGTGGCCAATGGTGTTATTTTTGGAAAATATAAAATGCCTGAAAAAAGAACCTTGATGCTTGTATGTTAATCTTCTCTAATATCTGATTAGCATTTGTCCTTGGTGGGGACTAGTGAACCCTCAAGCCTGCTGGTTTTAGAGGGAAAGGATTACAGTCTGCCGTCAGGGGGTGTAAACATGTGCACATGCATGCAGATACACACACACACACTGAGGGTGGAGAGTTGGCATATCTTTTAAAATTGAAAGGTGCTACTGGAATAGTTATGGATCAGTAGCACAAGCACAAATAACACCGCTAGTTTAAATGTTCACGATAAAGTGGATCTATACATGTGATATGAAGTGAAATTAAATGCTTGAAAAATCATTATACAATCACTCATCAAGTCAAAAAGTCACAGAAAATTAGCACCTTTACTCTGACTGCAGAGAGAATTTATACGATCCAATGAAATGTTCAACACCCAGAAACCTTCTTTACACCACAGGTTGGTTATTCAGTCCCTGTGTGAACGGGTAAATGAGCAAAAGAAACGTAAAAACGCTTCAGACAAAAAAATGCAGCATAAATGCAGCCATTTACCATCCCGGTCAGTCAGCAAGTCTAAACTAAAAGAAGACGTAATTTCCAGCCACGTAGGAAGAAATTCATTGGAATGAATGGACCATCGTGTTTACTACATTCAGGGTCAGGTTCAACTTCCTCGACTGGCTGAATGAATTTGAGGATGAATCAATAATCCTCATCTTACTCGCCAGGTACCACCGTGATATCCCTGAGGAGTACATTCATCTTTCAACAAGAGATGTCAGGTGATCCGACATCTGATTCATGAAATCTTAAACCATCATGTGTGACTGGTCGGGGTGAAAGTATTTGTGTTGGTGCAAGATGTGTGAATAACAGCAAACAGTGAAATGAATTCAGTTACTATATTCAGAGATGTGACACTGACACCCTTTGATCAGGTCTCAGGAGGAGATGAAGAGAGTGAAGCCAACTTTAATCTCAAGGGTTTTGCTGTAAAATTTTAGCTTTTATTTGCGGTAAATATTTGGTGAGAATCGATCGAGCCCCACATCTGTTAGCAGTGAGCTCTGAACTTGAAACTTTCAACATGTTGTATTGCATCGCAGAACTGTCTTCATCCTTACAGAGACACATTTCAGCTACAGGTTGGCTTCCTGAAACTTTGTGATCTTTCCTTCTGTGGTCGAATGATATAAACCTTGTATTATGATTGAGTGACTCCAACAAACATTTCTATTGAGGCTTTCCTTACCACAGTGTGGAAACTGAACTTTGTGATCTGGCTCTGCACTGTGAACTGCTGAAATGTCAACCTCCAAATAAACATAATCCTTATTGATATTTTCAAATGTCAAATAAATGATGATCTGGACAATAGTTCTGAGAAAAAGGGAAGGATAATTGGGAGGGTATTACCTCAGGCTATATGCAAAGAAACATGGAAGCAGATCTATTTTTGTGTTACTGTAATAATGTTCAAGCAAGGTTAGAAAAGCCAGAGCATCCATGTCCACACAACTCTGGGTCACATCTTGTTAATTTGACAGAGAGCAAAATAAAGCTAGAAACAAATTCAGGACAGAGACATCGAGGATGTAGAAAATGAAAAAAAAAAACACAGGCAACAAGATTTTTTGCTTTTTGTTAGCTGTATGCCTACTGAGAATCCGCAAACAAACACAAGTGTCTGACATACAATGAGAGAAAGGATGCTTTGCATTGACCGTGTGGGTGTATTATCTGTCTACTCTTCAGTGTCTTTGTCTACCTTCAGAGCGAGAACGAAAGTTGAAAAGATTAAAATGAAACATTTCCCGAGCTAACACATAGAGCAAACACAGAGATGCTTTTAAAGCATCTGGGCTCTTAAAAACACACAACAGGAAATTAATAGAGAGACAGAAATGACAATACCAACAATTAGTTCACTTTTGTGGCCCGCTGATGTACATTAACGCTCTGGATGCAGCCCAGTATCAGAATGCTAGAATTTGTAAAAATGCAGGTACACACACGAGCAATGTAACATCAATGTTTTATTTGCTAAGGGTATACTTCTCTCATTGAAATCAACCTCGGCTTGCAGCTTCAAAACAACACTAAAACAAAGTGCAACTTCTCTGTGTCAGTTGTTCTCAGAGTTGAACAGAAACACAAAATCTGCACAGTTTGTAGGAGGACGTCTTTGTCTAAGGAAACTAGGAATGAAAAGAGGAGTTACATTTTGCTTCCTTCAGTGCTCCGTTCTGGTTTTTAACGTGTCTCTGTGACACATGCTATTTAAAAACTATTGTTTTGCATGCTTGCAGACAGACTTGGCAAACATTTAGCAAAGTTAGTGGCAAGGTTAATAAGAAAAGCATAAATATTAGCAGCAAAATACGTCTCTGATTGTGGTTGTGAATAAAATTCATCATACATGCTGCTCATATTGAACACACAGTACTCTGTTTATTCCAAAGAAACGTTTGTTGCTGCTGCCTGAGACATACAATGCATCACTTACTGTGAACAAAACTGGGAAAAAAAAGGAACGAGCCACAGCAAAACTGTGTTGTAACATGTATCATATGAGAAAATGTTATGACTTATGATTACTTTAACATCATCTCATTATCTTGCTGTGTGACTCCCCGCTGCTGAGCTGCCTGTTTCCAAGTAAAGTGAGGCGGTGCTGAAAAAAAAGAGCTGCATGCACAGCAAACACAAGTGAAATTAAAACTAAATGATCAGCCCTTTGTTCTGAAAGAGTCCATAAATACAGAACCGCACTGCTCTGTGAAGCAGACCTGCTTCCCAAGGGTTTTATTCAGCTGCTGCTGTACTCATCTTCTTTCTAGTCCTGTTTCAGACTGTTTTCAACTGAAGGCTGCTCAGCTCTTAAAGCCTGTCACTCAGGCTTATCTTAACAGTGATCTCCCTCTAAGATCAAAGATTTTATTGAATCTCATCAATTCAGCAGTAAAGGTCAACTGAAACCCATTGTGTAGAATAATTTATACCTAGCAAACATTGTTTGGATGTTGATGTCATGTCTCTCGCCAACGATGGTGCACATGAAACACTGGTGCACTGGTTGGGTTATCACTAACTTCAGGGCTACATAACAATGCATGATGTAGTCAGCAGTAAATGTAGGGAAGGGTCTTTCTTACATTTTAGTCATTACTTTTCTCTGACTAAAAAATATCTGGGCAGTGTAGCCTCAGTGCACATCATTGTTACAAGTAATCACACCGTAATCACGGTGGGATAATTTTATGTGTCAGACCTTCAGAGGATCTTTTGGGAAAGTGAGACCATTCTTCACTTCTGTATGACTTTGGCTTTAAGTTTAAAGTTAGAATAAATAAGGGTTAAAAAATTGAGAACATCCTATAATTAAGTACAAACGTGTGTGCAAAATTAAGTCTCCAAAACCACGATAAAGACCTGTGAAATGAATAAGACTGGGTATCCAGCCTTGATACCTTGTTATGTAGTATGTGTCAATTATTAGAACGTTGGTATCAACGGCTTCTTTACACTTTCTATAATTCATATGACAGATATTTTCTAATTTATGTTAATCATTAGACTTTGCTGATTTTAGACCGTAATTTATTTAGCCAAAGTTCATTATTTAACACTAATTCACTCAATATGCATTTGTTCAGTTTAAAAAAAAAAAGTTAAATTAAAAAGTTATTTTTATCAAAGTATTGTTTTGGTATTTATGCCGATTTGGTATCAATTTTTAACCAATATCAAACAATTTTAAACAATAGCAGAAATTATTGCCTCTTTCATTTTGATGTATTTTTATTAATCTTAAATTCATATCAAAATATAATGTTTAATGTTTTGCAGCAGTCTGTGCTGTGTTTGATTCCTGACTCAATAATGTCACAGCTGTAAGACACGTCTTTCCCTTCAGCTGAACATAAATATCTGTAGCCATGAGTGGACCCAGATAGCAGCCAGCAACATGGAGCCAAAATCTTCAATTACCATTGCTTCAGGCGGATGTTATTTTCCTATGAAACCCTGTGTGCTGCCCCGCTCCTCCTCTCCTCAGCCTCTTCTCTACCAGGCATCGGGGCGCTAAAACCTAATACCCCTCGTAGATCACACAGTGACACCACCACTGTCCTTAAAACAGCCCTTTTTGTAATGGTGTTACTTAATTTTGAAGTAAAATAGGTCGGTGCTCAGCTAGAAGTTTCCACTGCTCTAGAAAGTAGGGCCTCTGTGCTTATCGTTTTCAGATATATATCTCTTTGTTCTTTGCTCTCTCTCTCTCTCTCTATCTCTCTCTCTCTCCCATGATTAAAACGCCCATCACTGCAGCCTTAATTCAATGGTCAGTAGGTTCCATCCTTCAGAGCCAAATATGAATTAGACTGAGGGCAGCCGACAGGCCACACAGACAGACCATAATTACAGTTAAAGGTTAGCAGTGACCCAATCTGCTCTAACGATAGGATGGGAAATGTTGGCTGAGTCAGAGAGTGTTAAACACTGGCAGAGACAGAGACACAGCTGCTGGACATTACCAAACTGTTCAAATCAGAGCGTTTGTACTTCAGAACCAGAAATCAATAAATGGGAAATCAGTAAAACATGTGATGTCAATGAAACTGCTGACAATTATAAGGGTTTATGGCTATTCCTGTCTTTATTTAGGAGTGTAGTCTTTCAATTTGTAACATAATTTCCTGATATCACATTCAGGTTTTGTAATGCTTTCCTGCAAAGCTCCGAACTCACATTCAAGTCCCTGTTAATATGCAAACAGCTCAAAACTATCTGCACTCAGATATACTGTGACTTGCACGTCACGTGCTCCAGTTTAAGTCCTTCTCCTTGCATTCAGGCTGCTTCTGTCGATCATGAACTATCTGCTCTCAATTCCTACTCTTGCTCTCAGATTTTTTTTATGCTTTCAGCAACAAGTTTAAGCGTTTAAGCAAATATCTATCAAGACTCTTAATTAAAGATGTGCAATGTTTTTTTTTCTATTGTAATTAATGGCACTCTCGATGTTTAAGAGTAGACTTAAAACTTTCTTTTTTTTGATAAAGCCTTAGGGTTGAACCAGGCCTAACTGGTTCAGGCCTGCCTTGGACCAGCCACTAGTTATAGGCCTTTTTGTGCTTTTTCACCTGTCAGTACGCTGGTGATGTGATGGCCACAACTTGACTTGACTTGACATCCAAAAAAGATATGATACTGTATAGGCTGTGAAGATGGTAGAATCATATACAGTACCTATCTGGACATGAACACGCACAAACATCAAAACACACACACGAGCAATGTAACATCAATGTTTTATTTGCTAAGGGTATAATTCTCTCATTGAAATCAACCTCGGCTTGCAGCTTCAAAACAACAAAGTCTTGTCTTGTCTCTGTCTTGGTGTAAGGCTGCTATAATAAATTCATTAGAACAAAGCCTGTTTGCTCTTGTATTTCTTGATATAATGAGACAAACAAGGTAGTTCAAGAAAAGTAAACACAGAAAAAAAACACAGACGATTATCTGTCCAGTTGCCTCACAGGAAATAAAAAGAGAAAAAAAAATTAGATATACATACAATATACCACTTTTCCAAAATCTTATGTCATCAATCCCGTCATCCTGTTCTTCCATACTGTTATAGTGATTTGTTGGTCTATTATGTACACACATCTATTGCATGTCTGTCTGTCCTGGACGTGGGATCTATCCTCTGTTGTCCTTCCTTGTTGAGGTTTTCAGTATTTAAATCGAGGGTCTGAGGATACAGGATGTTGTATGGATTGTAAAGAGGTAAGTTTGTGATATAAGCGATACAAGTACAACACTTGATAAAACCCAAACATACGTTTGTATGTGCTTTACTGTACATTGTCTTTTTTTCCGGTATGGATTATCTTGAAATGTCAGACAAACAAGCAGAAAGACAAATATTGTGAAGTAAGTGTAACCATGCTAAAGCTGAACCTTGGTTCTGTAGACAGTGTAATAGCAAGCTGTGATCTACAGTATCGACGGAGCACCAGAAATGTGAAAATGAAATGTGGATTTAAACAGATCAAGGTTTGATTTGTTGTTAGTGGAACTAACTGGTGATGGTAAGCATTCGTATTTATCTTTGTGTTTGAGTGCGAGGTTAAATCAATATGAAATCTTTTCGAGCTCTACACCCTCATGCGTCACTGTCTGCAACATCTCTACCACAGTGTTATGATCCTTTAATACTGAACTCTGCCTCTGAGCCCTCTGTGTTTCTCCCTCATCCTCACAGGCAGCAGGTACATTCATCATCATCTTTCTCACACAGATTTGATTGAAAGAGAGAAAAAACAACCAACACCCACATATCAAGCTGTCCCGAGGTTCACTGACTGTCTGCTGAGTAAGCGGGCGTGTCTGGTTGTCTGTCAGCCTGTTTTTAGAATCATGTTGTTTTTTTGCTTAATAATATCCCAGACACAACATGCTGTTTTTCTTCCCCTTAAGAAAAGTAATTGTTTTTTTTCAATCTTTTCTAAAATCAAAAACTTGAAAGATACTACTTGAGAGATGCTATAGTCACATGAAAACTCTGCACACATTGGCTTTAAAGTATGAATGTTGAAATCAGGATTTAAACTGTTGTCCTCACAAGTGAATGTGAGGCTTTTTCACCACCAGGAGGTCTCACATTTTCTTCACACTGAGAAATCTGAGAGGAGGTGACCATTGAAAGGCTCTTCAGTTGTAGCTTTTTCGAGTTGTTGCTGTTTAAGGGGTATTTTTTAGAGGTTAGGTTGATATAAAAAATCTAAAGTCTAGCCAAAGCAAAAAGCTCAGAAATGTAACTGCATGAAATACAAAAAGCATCTTTTTTTTATAATCTTAGAAAAGCAGATATTTTATGTTCTGTGAATCCCACACACAAGAGCAGTCAAAATATTTAGTAGTCAATCTGAGAAAAACACAAGGGAAGAGAGCAATGTGGGGAAAGTCAAAGTATTGATATATCTCTCCAACATCTGAAGTATTTCCACAGCAAAATAAAACAAATTCATCGTCTGTTCTTGCCAGCATGAATTTGGGCAATAATTGATATGGCTGTATGACCTCCAAGGGTTCAACCCACACCAAACTTCAGAAGAGTTATCAAACCTAGCCTCGCAAAGCGTGTTGGGAATGTAATGAGTTATTATAGATTCTGGACTTTCACCACCCAGGATAGTTTGAAAAAAAAAAAAAAAGATTTTCTTCTCTTCAGCGCTTTAGTTTAATTTTTACTCAGTTTATGCATAGGATATGTTGACTTTTGAACTTCTGAAAATTTTATTATGTTGGATCAAAGAGTGATGTGTTTTTTTTTTACATTTCTCAAAAAACAGATGTTTTAGATTGAAAATATTGATTGCATGAAAACAGAAGTTAACAGATTTATTATGATTTTGGGCAACAACACCATGAATCCTAAAAGTAAATGGATGATATGAATGTCTGAATTTGAATATAACAGTACAAGGAAAAATAGGGTAAAGCCATCCACCCAATGAGAAGATTTGTCAGCTTATATAGATGTCATCTGAATTGCACCACTTCATAATTACTGCAGTCACTACATGTCATCTGTCACTCAAACATTTGGCCAACTGACATTACAACCTATTGTGTTGTTTTTCTTGGGAGGATACGCTCCTTCTGAAGGTTACTATCTTATTTCCCTGGGTTATGGGTGTGTGTGTGTGTGGATGGATAATGTTGCTAGAGTGGAGAGAGCAGAGATCTGTGGCAATAAACTATTACATGTTGCTATCAGGGAGCTGTCATGTTGCTCATCCCTTTGTGAAGGCTCATTCCCTCTCAGTGCAAGAGCCAGAAAACACTGCTCTCCAGATTGGAGCTCATGTGTGGAGATAGCCAGCGGCCAGAGTGTCTGTGTGACTGTCAATAAATAAACTGAGATTGAAGTTGTGAGTAGGGAGACGCCAATCAGCTGGAAGACCTGTGTTCCAGCCTCCAGCCTCATGTGGTGGTGAATGTCAAGCTCAATACCACCTTGGTGGAGATGATGTCTGCCGGTAGGAGACAATACTGGGGCCCTATGCATACAATTCTATTCATCAAACTGTGTGTAGAAAGCCAGAAATATGCATTATTTTTGTTATGTTATATCCATATTAACACCACCTTTGTGTCCATGAAACAAATGGGAAACAAAAAAGTGCTGTTTCACATGCGTGAATGACAGCTGAACACTGATGGTGCTGAATTGATATTCAGCGGCAGTGAGAATGAGTGATCACAGCCATAACAATGATGAGAGATGACAAGTGACTTTGCCTAAATGAACAAGCTCACCTCTCTCCGTTAGTCTCTGAGTGCCCCTGCAGATACTGCTGCTCCTCTCCTGAAGAAAAATAATGACATTATTAATTAAGACTCACTCAGGGAGGAAACCCCATCCTTCTGCAGAGTGCCATCAAACCCACACTGGAGAGCTGAGCTCACGCAGATCACTAAAAGCACCGCATGAAAAACAATTGTGTGGTGGTGTTTTGTCTCTGAGCAAAATACGTTAAAGTTAAAGTGGTTGAAGTTAAATGAGGCACACAAAATGCTAGAGCAACGGTTACAAATTAGGAACTAATTTATACCCTTGAAACACTTTTAGGCGATTAATGGTAATGAACAATCATTCAACTGATTAATTTTTCTGAGAGAAATTGCCTGAAACCACCCTGAATCCACAGTAGCTTTACACAGGGACTGTTCCGTGTGTCATTTTTGGTAATTTAGTTGTTATTTTCTTACAGTACACAACATTTACAATTTAATCATGTTCGGGTCCCACCATGACCTTCATGATATTCAGGGAAACTCCGGATGATGTCATGGTTTCCGTCAACCACCTGCTGGCTCTGCTCCACCACCAGTCTAGACTCCGGGGAGAACCTGTCAAACCTGTCTCTGGGTTAAAGAGACAGGAGCCCAAAACAGCCTGTTTTAGCCTGAATTGAGAGGCTTCATAAAGGGTCAGTATAAGAGTTTTTTGAACTGTAAATCATGATATCAAGATATTCAAGTACAGCCCCAGAATATCAATGTAGACCTGGAAATGTATATAATATGTTCCAGTTTAAATTAGTGGTTTTTAATTTTCATGAAATAGTCTAACTTGATGGGCAGAACCTCACAATTGCAAAATTGGAAAAGTATTTCAGGGGAAGCGTTTCAGCGTTTGAAGCACATGACTGGCCCCGTTTTCTGTATATAGCTACTCTTTTGTATACGATTTATATTTGGTCTCATTATATGCACATCAGGTGTTCTGCTCTGGGCCGGGCCCATCAGCAGCAGCACTAGTTGAAGATTAAGATCTATGTAGACATTGTGTACTGAAACACCAAGAACAAACACAATCTATTACACATAGTGCACAACAGCTGCAGGACAATCTCATTTTCACCACACATGTAGTCAGCCCCACTGCTTCCACTGGTATTGTTAAGAATTTAATAAAGACAAGTTTAAATGACAAACAAATGCTCATTTTCCAGAGATGTCAAACAGAACATGGGATTGTTTTATGCTATAGCAAACTAAAAGCTCACGATGATTCTTGACAGCCTGGAGCAACAAAGTCGTATTTGTTATTCTGGTTGTACACAGCATTAATCTGAGGTTTTTAACTCTCCTGTTTGTTTGTTATTTCATCTTGACAGTGACATCCTTCTACAAACTTGTGAGGTTAATGTTATATTAATGCAATGTAATTCTTGCTCAAACAAATCTTAAGACAAAATCTGTTTAGTCATTGTTAGAGAGTCCGTTACCTTATTTAATAGAAACCATCCATCATAAAATAAAATAAACGTTTGTAATTGTGACTCTATTAATCCAAACTGTGAAAATCAAACTAATATTTCACCCTTTTTTCTCTGCCGCTGCCCTTCCGCATGACATTTGTATTATAAAATGTCATGTAGGTTATATGCAGCTATACACAGCCTCATTATATGCACTTTTTTTTTTTTTCCAAAAGGTGAACATATCGTGTTGAAATGAAGCTTTCATATTGATTGGCCTCCTGCATTTCTACTGACTTCAGCAGCTCATTAAAATTCTTTCTTGATGAAATCAGCATTTCAGATGTGGCCGCAGGCTCTGCTGGTGATCATCACTGTAGTACAGGTGAAAAACATACAAGAATTCATACCAAAAAGTATTTTTCCACTGAGGGTTTCTCTCAATTAGACATTTTTTTTTTTTTAAAGCTGAAATGTGTTACCTGGGACAGTATATGCCCATATTTTAAGCTATGTTGGTCTCTATTGCTGTATTAGACAGTACAATATAATATTAACCAAAATAAATCAACAGTTACAAGTATATTTTTTAGTTTTTCATTATTATGTTTTTCGGTTTGTTTTAAGAACTGAATTAATTGTCTAGAGGAAAGCACATTAAGAAATGAAAGCTAGATAGATAGATTATTCTTAACCAAAACTCATCACTTTTGGGAGATAATTTTGGCCTTTGACAGTGTAATAAACGTTGAATAGTGTTGCTGTTTTGAAGGTGAAAATAAGTCGTTTCTGCCATCTGCTGGACAAACACACAACATTTTTAATGCATAATGTCTACACAGAGAGTAGTGGTTTGGTCCCTCTGAATTTTCCTTTGAAATGTAGTGGAGTAGAAAAATAAAGTAGCATCAAATGAAAATACTCAAGTAAGGTTGTTTACTTTCCACTACTATTAACAACAAAGATACAGAAACGTAAAAATTAAAGCAATGTGATTTGACACACAGTAATTGTCTCTCTAAATAAAAGGACACTGTTTCACACAATAATTCACCGTGTTGTCACTTGTGAGCAGTTTTAGTGACAACCGTCTAGTCAGTATTCAGAGCCGGACCCTGTTTGGTGTACTGTCCCTTTAACAGTACTCCTCACCCTCTCGCGCTCCGTTATCCCGGAAGTGTTTGTTTTGGTTTGGTGTGAGTGGTTAGCATTAGCATCCGTGGTCCAGAGACAGAGACTTACAGTTAACGGTGGATGAAATATAAGTATCTGAATATCCAGCATGTCCGGGGGGAGCCGTCTGGAGAACGCCAACCCCGTCATCTTCCAGCGGTCCGGGGAGAGGCTGCTGACGGCGGCCGACGAGGATGAAGACGTCCACGACCCCATCGACGACAGAGAAATATTTGATATCCTGGTTTTAACTTTAACTAACAGCTAGCTCCTCTCTGCTCCTGATATATATATCTGTTCTTACTCACCTGTCCGGCTGGTTATATTGGTGACATTTCTTTAACTGTTACCATCTGCTGCATCATCACGTGGACTGTCGAGCAGCTACTGATATTACAGATAATAACTTTATTTATACACACTTATATAACACAAACACTGTGCACACTGTGCTATTCAAAGACATGAAACTAAAAAAAATGACCAGATAATACCAGAGAAATATTAAATAAATTAAAGGATTTTATAAATAATGTTGTTTAGCACCTCAACGTGTTTGGACTCTGACATTTGTCTAAATACACAATTGCATAACTTCAGTTTAACAAAAAGGTTCTGTAAAATTAGTAGTGTCTCAAATAATTATGTGATTCACAATTAATTAATCACAATATAAGACTAGTAGAAGTGCATTTTTTATTTGATGTTTGACAATAATGATATAATGTTGTGCAGCCCGGAGGCAGATCAAGTGTTGTTTCCAAGTCATTGTAAAGTCTTTAACTTTAGTTACATCTGATCAGATCCATCAACGACCCAGAACACCCCTTGTCTCTGGAGGAACTCAATGTTGTGGAGCAAATGCGGGTCAAAGTATGTCCCTGTTATTTTATGTTTTGATGTTATTCTTAAGATTATTTACAGGCATGATAATGGACTTCAAATTAGTTTATTTTGATAACAAATAAAATAATTTGAAATAATAACTTATTTTTCCAGGTCTTCTGTCTTCCTGTTCTTTAAATTATCTTAACGTATTACTGTAAGAATATGAATGTTAAATTTTTAGCAGTAAATAAGGTTTTTATTAAGTTAGTATGTATTAAGTCCCTTTCTATATATTTCTGTGCTGCTCAGGTGGATGATGCAGAGAGCACTGTGGGTATTGAGTTCACACCCACGATCCCCCACTGCAGCATGGCAACACTCATCGGCCTGTCAATCAAAGTCAAGCTGCTTCGCTCCCTGCCGGACAGGTTCAAAGTATGTGAATATGTTTTGACACACATTGAATGCCTCATCTCCTTTGATTGATCATTATTTGATATGAACAACTTGGACATAGTTTTGTTTTTATGTTCTTCTCTAAATGCAGTATGTGTTTCTACTCAGATTGATGTCCTCATCACTCCAGGGACTCACGCCTCAGAGGAAGCAGGTAGATTTTACTGTACATGATGATATTTTCCAAATAGTGCAATATTTACTGCACATATCTCCTGTTTGGTTTTATGTTCACATCCAGTTTAATAAGCAGCTGTTAGCTACAGCGTGATAAGTCATAATAATTACTGTTCATTGTTAAATTCTTATGTGACTTTTTTTCATTCATTTTGTTGTGTGTGCAGTGAACAAACAGCTGGCAGACAAAGAGAGAGTGGCAGCAGCTCTGGAGAACGCCTCGCTACTGGAGGTGGTCAACCAGTGTCTGACCTCCAGGAGCATCTGAGCAGCCAATCAGCTGTGGCTCTTTCTTTGACAACTGAGATCTAGCTTTAAATAGCTCCAGCTGGTAGACACTGAGGCAGCAAAGACCATACAGAGTTCATACAGCCAGTTCCAGTGAAGGGAAACCCATCATGCAGACCAGTTTAGACAAAGCAGAGAAATTATTCTTCTGCCTTCCTTATTAACTGCCTGTTATTAATTTTAATATTAATTTGTATTGTAACATATGGATTGAATCATTATTAAAATATTTTTTCTCAACATCTTCTGAAAATCTGCAGCATCAATCCTGATTTTATCATATTCGTGAAGGTATGGAAATCAGTAATGAAAATACAATGATAAAGATGATATGATAATTATAAGATATTTGTGCTTTGTTTTTTTATTAATCTTATTTTTCAGGTATACAAAAAATTTGAACTATTTGGTCTTTACATGTATTAGGAAATGACTGACAGGCTTTTACTACCTTCATTATTACATGAATTACTAACGTACCTGATACACTGATTTTCTGCATCGGTGTGTTTTTCTTACACATGTACACTACATCTGTTGATAGTGTCAAGAGAGGGTATGGGTGCTGTAGTTAGTGGTGGTGTTGTAGTGAATGGTATTAATGTGCTTCTAGTATTTTTCTCCCCTCAATGGATGTAAATTGATGCAAGCAAAACAGTAAACTGTGAAAAATCTGAAATTCCCATCTGAACCACTGCTGTCATTTATGATAAAAAATCACTGTAATTATTTCATAATCATCAGCATTTATTTAGTTAGTGCACAGACATAAACTATCCACACAGTCAATCTGCATCCATATATGATATGAAGTCAGCAGGAGGTGCTCTTGTCCTGTCCATGCAGATTCAGTTAGGCAGAGATATTGATACAGATATTTTGAGGATTCTGGCCATGGGAGTTTTAGGAGTCTATCTGGCAGAACAAACCAGGACTCAGATGCATCCAACATGCCTGTCCACCCACTCCTGCCTCGCTGTACTTACTGAACAACTATGCTTTCCTTCCCATCATTCAACCAGACAAGCTGGCTGAGTACAATAAGGAAACTTATAGGGCCACAAATGTTTCATAACTAATCAAAATGGCAGGTAGTTTAAAAGTGATGTATACACATGATATGTGATGCTTACCCTCTCAAAATGAATGTAACTTCATGCAACATTTAAAAATGTGTGAAAATATTACAATGGACACATAATACATTGCGTAGCTTATACTGCAAGAAAACAAAAGTAGACGAAGATGATTATGATGATGATTCTGAACATGAAAGACATTTATTAAACCTATTTCACGTTCTGTGTAATAACCTCTTTTAGATATATAAAAACCAGGCAAATAACAAAAGAGATGTCTTTTAAGAGTCATGGTGAAAACAAAAGTGTCTATAAAACATATTAAACATACAGTATATTAACCCACCAAACGTAAACACACACACAGACACACTTTCAATAGTATTGTAGTTAAATTTGTTTGGGGGAGTAATTGTTGTTTGTCAGGCTTGACTAATTCACATTTTTTCCCTCTTGTTTCACATCTGGAAACATTGCATCACTACTGAAGGCGGCACAGCTGCATTAGCTGAAGCCAGAGTCGTGATAAACAGAGTTCAGTCAATTAAACAAGTGACGAGAAGCAGCTCAGCCTATGTAGTAAAATGTAAACAGCCAGACACAAACTGCAGGCTACGGTGCATTTATGACCAACAATAATCTGTAGCTTAGAACAGCAGAAAACTAATACGATCACTTATACAGAGTGAGTGCATGGAAGATAATGCACTTACACTGGAAGTGATGGCTGTCTGTCTGTATAAAATAGTTTATCTGAATCAAATATGAAGCTTCAGTCGTTTAAATGAGTCAAATCCAGTAGATATCTCTCAACGTTTCAATCTTTTTAGTGCCAAAAGTCCTTCTTTTTGTTCCTATATTTCCTATACTACTCAACAGGGAAACACAAAGAGGGAATTTGATGCTAAACAGACTGAAAATGTGTCAGATATCCACTTGATATGACTGAACTCACACTGATGAGGCCTCATATAAGCTTAGGATAAACTTTTAAATGCATTGTTGCACAAAATGACTGGATTTTAGCCTCCACCACCAAGAGAAACCCTCTTTCACTGTTTCACTCTTATTTACATGTATTATGGTGTGTGTGCCTGGAGCTTTTCTACAGTATGTGTCGTAGGAGAGACTTAGCACAACCCAGTGTGTGTACTACTCTGGCTGAGGCCCGCCTGCCTGCCTGCCTGCCAGACCTCTGCACACTTCACAGGCTGCACAGAGCAACTCAACGCTAGTCGCGGTATATCCACGGTCGATGGGAGATTATTAACCGTGCACTATACTTCACACTTACAGAGGTAGGTTAACCAGATATCATCCTAAATTTGCTCTAAAGTTTCATGTGTGTGTGTGTGCGCGTATTGAAAATAGCCTCATTGAAGCGGAAACCGTGAGAGCCGAGTTCAGTTTACAAAGCAAAAAAAAAAAAAAGAAGAAGTTTGTCATCCTGCAGAAAAGCAGCTGGGATGAATCCAGCAGTGGCAGCGGATGGATTCAGTAGAGCTGTTTACTTCAGGCTGAAGAAACGTTTAGTGGGTTGTAAACCGGTTGAGGACTCGTACAGGGATTCTGGCAACAGGCCGAGGGTTGTTCTTTCTTCTTTCCTCAAATGATGGCCAACGTGAGTCTTGTATTGAACGTTTTTTCCTTTTAAAGCTGCTCTTGTTTCCATAGACTAGTCTGCTGTGAGGATACAGCACGTCTCATACAGCCGACCGTGTGTGTGAGGAGAGCTGAAGGAATGGACTGCAATGTTTTCACATATTTGGGTTTTGTTTTCAAAGAGCTTTGTAGGGAGTGGGGACTACTAATGGGGATACACACACACATACATACACATATACACACACACATTAAGTATGGCATTTGTATGTGTGCATGTGTGTTCAAAACCTGTTTGACAGAATGCCATTTGGCTGCATGCACCTACACACACACACACACACACTCCTAAGGCTGAGCTAGTACTGTAAACATTTAGCTTCGAGAGAATAGTTTGCTTTGAATGGAGGAAAACACAGTAAACACACGTCGGTGCAGCTCTAATCTGATGGGAAGCAGACTAATAAAAACTGCTTTCCACATCTAAGAGGCCTGTGCACTCATCTTCTTACCAAGCAGGTTTGAAGATAGTGTTTCTTTCAGTTTGTTATGATTTATTTAAGTGGTTCAAAAAATTAATAGATGGCTTAATTTGAACAGGATTTCCTCAGAATTGCTTTGGCTGCTTCTCAATGTAGTCTGGGCAGCATTTCTTGGTATTTGTTTTGAGTAATTTTCCATGTGCTGGCTGGGTGGTTTGTTAGTACCTGATGTGGGAGATGCAGTCATGCAACATGCAAGTCTAGGGCTAGTCAATATGTTTAAAACCAAAAGTTTTTTGTTTTTTTTTTATGTTAGCGGGATGCTATTTATCGCAATAAGGCAAACGTACTGAGAATGCATGAATTACATCACACAAAACCTTTCACACACGTTGAACTAAAAACCTTTAATATCAAATAGCTGTGAGTCATGGTGTGATCATATTATCATAATATGATTACACTGACTTTAAAACCATAGTAATAATTAATAATCGTCATGTGGAGTCCACTAAGCAGCACCTTTTTTTAATGGTTGTCCTCTGCATCACGTATTGCACAGTAACTTATATCTAACATGTGTATGTGTAGCTATTATAGATATAATATTACTTTGGGAACTTCTCGTCCTTTGTGTATACCAGCATGCACATATTGTACACTCCCAAACAAAACATAATCAATATCTGCTCGTCCCAATGTCAACTGAAACTCAGTTTACAGTAAGTTCATCAATTTATTAAACAGATGTGATCTGTCTCAGGCTCCTGCCACTTAGTAAAATGAATTGAAGGATTCCTCACTATGCTAATGCACAATGCATGCTTTACCAATGCAATGTCTGAGGACAATAGAGCCAATAGTAGTAGAAAAAAGTAAATAGACTGCAGTTTAGTCAAAGAACAGTGGGATTATCTACAACAAGTGAGATTTTTGGCATGTTTTTGGTTTATTATTAACAATCTGAGATGGATTTACAGACGTTACAGTCTGTTCCTGTAGGTCACAGTTTGTTGTCCATATGTTTCTGGATCAGTGTGTCTTTTTATGCACATTCCTTTGCTCATTTAAAACATTTTAAACACACACACACACACACACACACACACACACACAGGGTTTTGACCTGATCATCAGGAGCAGTTTGAAGTCTCATCGACCTGCAGACAGGAGGAACCAGGAGAAGCCTTTGCTAAAGTCACTTCTTGTTTTTCCCCAAAATATCAACCTACATTTTGAAACTTCTTGTTAGAGGATGTTAAATCTTCAGAAGGGCATGTGTTGGTGTCTCTCCGGCTTCCTTTTAGCTGTCGCTTTGCTACATTCATAGTTCTCCATCTTCCTTTTATTTGGATTTTCCAGGTCCAAAGACCTTACAGTGAGGACAATGAAAAAAAATCTTCACCACAGGTTTAAATCATGTTCCCCTTTAGAAACCTATAGCACTGCAACTATAATAATTATTATTGTTATTTCATTCATATTTGTATTGTTTTATTAATAAGTTGTTTAGTCTATCTAGTCTAAATGTCAGAAAACAGGGAACAGAGTTAAATCTAAGGTGATATCTGCAAATTACTTGTTTCGCCTGATTTTAACAGTCCAAAACCCAAAGATATCTAATTGTATAAAAAAGAAAAATGTTTGTTATTTCATAACAGACTGCAACAAACAATGCAAGTGGAAGAAACTAGTCATCCTCTCTTTCTTAGATGGTAATATTTGATACATAGACACACAAGATATATTTGGAACTAGACTCGTCCCTGTGCTGGCTGAGGAGGAGCAGCAGTATATCATGGGTTTCATCAAAGCTTTGGTCATAGCACAACATGCTTATGTGCTCATGTTGTCTCTGGTTGACTTCTCATTCATGTGATTTGTTACAGAACTAGTTTTCATTGTAGCTCCGAGTTCTTGGCATTCTTCAGGAAGGCAGAGGGATGAACCCAGCATTGTTTAGGAAGTGAGTGTCTGGTTGAATCTCCCTCCTCCATATATATTTAAATATATCTTATGTCCTCTCATCATTGCTGTAAAGAGGAAATATCATGTGAAAATGATTGCACCATATGCATTTGTTAGTATGTATGTAGGACTAGTCTTTGTGTGAAACATGTGATCCTGGCAGCTCTCTGACCATCCTGCACTGAAACTCATGACCATGTGCCTCATGTGTTGTTAATGCGGCGGGCCACAGTCATCAATCGCCACATAGTCATGATTTTTAACTGGGAAAAAAGTGTATCTACCACCACCTAGAGGAAACTGTATATAATATATAATCATAGCGAAAAGGTCCAGTTTGCTTCCACAATCCAAACTGTATAGATAATATACTATAGAGCTGCACCTATTGATTGTTTTAATTAATCGTCTAGTCAGGTTTTAATCTTTTTGTTTTGTTTCACCAGTAAATTTGAGTAAGTATGAGTAAAACAAATAAAGTTAAAAAGCTTTAAGCATAGCCAGAGGAAATTCTCAATTATTAAGTGAGTCAAATTAGACTGTGTTATTGCATTACAACGTGTCCATTTCATATTTCAGTTTTACACCGTAGAAGAATTTCATTGACATTTTGTGGCTTCTCTCCTTGACCCACAGTATATGAGTCATATGTGGTGTGATGTGTGATCACAAAGGATCTAAAGTCACTGAGTAGCCTGCAGGCAAGCTGCACTAATATTCATGTGACTGTGACATACAGGATGGGGCGCAGATCATTTGTCTTCTGAGCAGAGACAGAAAATAGCACAACCACAAATGACAGAAAAAATACTATTATTGCTATGTTTATACGTCGCTGTTGTGCTGGAAGTACTTGTACTTCTTCTCGTTTTATGGCGAGTGGCAGTCAGCGTTATAGTGCATTACCGCCACCTACTCTGTTGGAGTGGAGAGTGCTTGAAGTTGCCGTTGTTGGTAAACTGGAGGCGTATACACTTATGTAATGACATGGCTCTCTAGCATGGGAAACCAAGCCGATACTTAGGAGGTTTGCTAGCTGAATTGTGACCCAGCACCAGCACTAGTTCCAGCCGGTGGAAAGGAGGTAACAGTTGGCTCTTTGGACCTGTATAAGTGACTGTGGTAAGACGAGAAAACATGGAGAAACACTTCAGGTCCCTGATGACATTATTCCTTTGTTGTCTGCTGAGTCATAGGACTTGGGCAAGTGTGGTACAGATGTCAACGGGTGACAAGAGGAATTATTGAAAATATTAAGAAACAACCTGGCTCGTGTTGCCACACCAGGCTGTAGCTTTCCCGTGACTGTGGAAACATTTAAAAAAGACTGAAATGCAATTATGATTATTCTGAGGAATGTACAGGAAGTACAAACACATTAAACACATTAAATTGTCAAAGGTGTTGATTCAAGTTATAAATGGCATGTTGTCAATATCATTTTTGATATTTTCCCCATCACACGATACATAATGTTTTTTTGTTTTGTTTTTTCCACTGAAAACTCATTTACCTTAATGATGATGTCAGACTCCTGTGAAAGCAATAAGCTGACATTTTGCAAAATGTCCTTATTCACTTGATTTTCTCTTCTAACTTTAAGCCAGAGAGTGAAAAAGTTTAACTATTCCTTTGAAGCTGACTTAATAATTTGTATTTAGGTTATGACTCACAAATGTTCCTATAAATGATATCAGAATTTACTGCTGCATGAATTGCTGATGCAGCACTCAAAAACACTTCAGTGAGATAGTGTAGTAATGAGGAAAAATCTCCAAAAATGGACTGCATTTCGGCAAAAAAATTGTCAGACACTGAAGACACTTTCGACAGAAACACTTAAGCCAGCGTAAACGATTGACATCTATGTCGGCTACTTACTAAAAGGCATTATGTTGTAATATAAGTGTTTCTGTTACTTTGTCCACCAACAAAAAGATACTGGGTTAAAACATGTCCACAGAAATGACCATTTATGGGAATCTAGAGCTGTGTTCAGGTTCAGCATGTTTATTTACATGTGGAGTCACATTAAGTTCCTCTTGCACATTTGTTTTGGTTAAATACATGCTGATTTTTCATTTAACTTGCAGTTTTTTAATGGTGTAAGCATTTTTCTTGCAGCATTAGCCGATTGCTATAGCCTCTGTGGGGAACTCGGGCCTTTTTCATGGTTAACTGAAGTACCGGCTCCGACACATTTTTTTCCCCCCACACAGAAGACTGGTGCCTGTTAAAGAAAAACAGCTGAATACATGGGAGTAGGCCAAGGTGTATCTGGTGCTGCAGTTGGCTGAAAAGAGAAGACGAGAGAGAGAATACTGAAGTGCAGCCGATGGTTGGCAGGCTGTGCTGCGAGGCAGGAAGTGTGACCCTGAAAGTACAGGAAGTGACTGCTGTGGAGCTATGCTTACTGGTTCTTCTGGCAGATGATCTGTCCAGCAGCACCAAGGGCTGGGATCAATTCATTTTCAGTTCATTCAGTTAAATAGAAGCTGTACTTCATTTTCTAGCAATAAAACATAAGCAAAGGCTTTCCTTTTAAGTTTTTTTTTTTTTCCCCCTCAGACATGACATATGTGAAAGCTTTGTCGGGTCTAATATGTTTCCGAATGCGTTTCTGAGGTGAATGAATTTCAAGTGGACAGAGCCCAGTTTTGTAGAAAGGACATCAGTTCAGTGCGGAAAAATACAATTTCTCTAAGAATTTGCAGGATAGTGACAACAGAAAAAATGGCAATTAAAGAAAATTAAGTACACAACAGCAACATACACCCATTTGACTTTTCTAATTTTGCCTCATATCTATCCCCTGTAAATTGTGTACTCATTGTGTCCTCTCTTCTTCTTTTTCTTCTCTTGTGCTTCAGTATATAAATTATGACCCATCCGCTCACTGGTTCAGTTTGGTCTTCTTCTCCCAGGATAAAGAGAGAAACCAGAGCACTGATCAGTTATCGGTCACATCACTGTGTGTCCAACACCATCTCAGACATCACTGACCTGCACATTGTGGTGTGATACAAAAAAAGATGATAATAATAACAATAAGCGGATTAGTAGTAAATAACTAATGAGACAGTAATTACATGTCAAAACTACTAACTGGTCTGATTATTATGAAATTAAAATTAAATGATATTAATAATAGATGTTGTTGCCGTTTGGCTCAGTGAGTGTCTGCACCTTTTAAAGACAATAACATGTTTACTTGTGAAGATTGTCTTTATAAATTTGGATCAGCTGTTTTATATATTTGTCATACAAAACTATACTGTTGCATTGCTGGATTTAAAGGTTTTTTGTTTTATACTGTTATGATGTTTGAGGTCTATGTTAAACCTGGTAAACATCCCATACTTGAGGTGAAAGTATGTAAAAACGTTTTACATACAAGCTGCAAGTTAAAAGTTAGGACATCCAGCGTTTCAGAGCCTTTAATGCTAATGTTGTTCCACGGATTGATCACATTGCATGCGTATATTTTTGTTGGACTACCTACCAAAATATTAAAGTATGGTGGATTTATATTTACCTATGTTGCAGACTTTGTTTTAATCCTAAACTCCAATGGGAACCCCAGCACAGTCTGCCCTCCCCCAGGTGGGGAACTGAAATAGAGGAAGCTGCATGTGGTGTGTACATTTTTTTGTTTGTGCAGAGGTGGGACTTCTCTGCATATGCAATGTGAGATGTGAGTTTAGAGGAAGAGGAATCAAGAAGTTGTACTCATTGCATGATATATTTTAAAGGTTTTTAGATGCTGCTAATCTTCCCCTTTCTTCTGTTTTCAGCTGTATGTGGTTGCTGTTCACATTTTGGGTTTTTATGAGGAATGAATCGAGGTGTTCTACTGTCTTCTGAACTTACTGCTGATTCTTCTTCTATGGACACAGATTGAGTAAGTAGTCTTTTTTTTTCACCACTTTGTAGGTTTAAAAAAAAACCAAGTATTTTGGATTGTTTCTCTTGGTGGCAAACGTCAAAGGAAAAAGCCTGATCTGTCTAAGTAGGCCTGAAGCCTGCCTCTAGTTTACTGACCTCCTTTTACAGTTGTTATTCATTGCCTGTTGTGATGTCGTTATGAAGAGATTCTCTGTTAAAAAGACTACAGATACTATAAGGATCATCACAGTTTATCAAAGTTGGTTAGAATATGTTTCAGTAATAATACATGTCAGTAAAAAACAGAATAAACAGTCATTGGACACAAGGATGTGTATCTGGTGTAGGACAGCAAGGCATAGCTCAGTTAAATTCAGTTATAGTAGTATGTTTTAATGCTAACCCACATGACACGAGTATGATCTGAGTATGGTGTAACTGAGAGACTAAATTTACTAAGACCGGACACAATGAACTAGCTATGAGGTCGACGCTATTATAAGGCGTGTAGAGCAGATATTTCCTTGTTCATAAATACGTAAATGTTTCTGTCGAGCTAAAAGTGTGATCACGGTAACATAATAGTTTATCAGGGCTTCAGTAACCTCCACGGTGAGGTCAGAGGTTAAGGTCAGTGGAGGTTTTGTGCTAACAATAAGAGCAGATGCAGATTATTGTGTTTGATACCTTTTGATTATCTGATTATGTGGGTAAAGCATTACCCATCTATACCTGTACATGACAGATATTTAAACTGATTAGTCCGTGTTTGACATTGATCTGATTCTTCGAGGTGCTTTTTAAATATGTACAGTAAATGTATATATTTTATAATATGTACAGTAAATGTATATATTTATTTTATAATATGTATAGTAAATATATATACGTTCATTCAGGACTTTCAGGAGAGAGAGAGAGAGAGAGAGAGCATGTGCATATGGAAGCACCACAGGATGTTAGCTTAGCCACTCAGCACTATTCCTGCACTGCCGACACATTTATTACTATCCTGCGCTGCACTGAAAACATCTAAAATTACCTTTTCCCTTTGCTCACTTTCAAGATCGACTCTTTTTTATGACAAACATCTCTATAAAACTTTCCTAACAATTCCAGTGGAGACGGGCATGTAAATATACTATATTTGGATGTTGTTAAGTATGTTTGATTTGTTTTATTTTGTTGTTTATTTTGTTGTTACCTGAAACCTTAACATTTACTGTTGAACTGTCTGGCAGTTTGGATGGGGTTAAATGAAAAGTGATGGTAGGTTTCAACTTGAATGTCATATCCGCTCACACCCACCATCATCAGCAGTGAAAACCACAATATGTCCTTACATTACCACAATCTTTTTTTGATTTTGAAAAAATAAAAAAAATTAGCCTTAATTGCTGGTTTTAATCACATTTCAGTCTTGTACAATTCTTAACTCAGGGTCATTATCTGCATAAACTGTGTCTCTTATCACGTAACAATCTACCAAAACGGTGCCGTGTCCCTTAAAGTGAACACAATATGTTGTGATTATAAATTCAAGGTGTGATACTGTGCATGCATGCACATTTGTGACTGCACTACCTCCTAATGAGGTTGTGGAGCACAGGAGGTTCAGAGGCAGGAAGAAGAAGCCTTTTTTTTTTACGGCCATTTGAAAACTGAAACATATGTGAGCCTTATTCAGTCTTGTGTGTGTGTGTTTTGACGGTTTCTCTTCAAAGGATCTCCGCCCTGAAATCCCTAATATCTCCCTCACTACTTCAACCCCGTCACCCATCCCTCTCTGTCTGTCTGTGAAAGGAGCCATTGTGACTGCTCAGCTAATATTAGGCTGCATGTGTGAGTAAGAGCTACAGAAAGGGAAGTTGTGTAGCGCATTTTAAATTTCAACACACGGGCCTGTTTCCGATGACAGGAGTGTCTCTCTGTATTCACGTCCAGCTGCTCCAGTGCCAACTGTCAATTTTACAAAAGTGCATTCAGTTTTACTTGTTTTCAGTAATTATATTTTGGGATTTTTTTTAAAGTACAAATTGTGTTTGTAACTGTGTTTTTAAAATCACATTGAACAAAAGCTAAGGAGGGGGCTTTCCATCACAGGCCTTCTTTCTTGCAACACATGCAAAACTCAAACTGACGTTCGTCTTCCTGTGTGATTTAATCTGCTCTTGTGTGTGTGTGTTTATTTTTTTTCCCCTTCTGTTCATTTGCTTCTGTAAACTTTTTTACAACCTACATTAAACTTATATTCACCAGAAGGTGTGAATCCATCATTCTCTGAGCAGTGGAAACTGTTAGTTGTGTTCGGAGGAAAAGAAAGAATGAGATAAAATGTCTTTGAGTTATTTAGGGTGGCAAACCATGTAGGAACAAACAGATTAGCTGACAAGAAAAAGGGTGAAACTAAGAGAAACAGTGTGAGAGAAGGAGGCTGATTAAGAACATGAAAAGAGAGAGCAAAGGATGAAGGTAGAGGTGATAAACAAATGCAGTGTAAGAGAGAAAGATTGATGCACATTTGAGAGGAGGAAATTGAGAGGGATGAGGAGAATGTCAAAATGATGCATAGCTCAGATCATATGGTATCCTCGCTGCAGTGGTGAAGCCGCGTGGTGACTTCCTGTTTGTAGCAGCATGCAGGAAGTGAGAGGCCCCTAGAGGACGGTCAGACTGTGTGTGTGAGAGAAAATGAAGTGAGAGGCAAAGCTGTACAAGTGTCTGTGTGAGGCTGGTTTCAGTATGAATGTGATGGAATATGTAATATGTGGTTTCATCAAGTGTGTTGTTCTTATTGTTGTTTTTTAATTGGCTTTCTGTTTTTATACTGATCTAACTGACCTGATCGTAGTGCAGATAGATCTTTTAATCAAAGGTAAAACAAGTGAAATTAATGTCGTAAAATTGATACAGATTAAAACAGTTTCTCTTCATGAGTAATAATCAATTTCCAGTCATAAATTCCACCTTAATTATGCCGACAAAGCTTTGAAAATATCTACTGTATGATACCGACCATAAGGTTTAGCTGGGGAAAGTGTTCTAATGTTATTGATTGGTTTGGCCTGTGTGGAATATTTTTTCTTCTGCTGTTTAACTTGTACAGTTCTGTGCAAACGTTTTAGACACTACAAGTAACTCTGTGGGGGGTCAAATCATCTGTTACAGGACTCCTTGATTTCCTGTTGCTGAATATACTTCTTTATGACTCTGGCTGTATGTTTGCGGTTGTTGTCATGCTGCAGAATGAATCGGGGGGCTGATTGACTTCTCACTGATGTATTGCATAATGGATAAGAATCTAAACATCTAAAGTGCCTAAAACATTTACACAGTGCTATTTATAGATGGGTTTTCGGGCTACTTGATACAAGTTGTGCTTTTGGTATTTATGTAATGTAATTCAGGGTTTGTTTGTATACATATGTTTATATCATTTGTGAAATGCAGATCATTTTCTTATATATATATATATATATATATATATATATGCAGGTGTTTTTCCATCAGCTGTCAATGGCAGAAGACATGCTTGGATCCCTCTTATTTGAATGTGAAAGTCTAACATGCTGAAACATTAACGGTAGATCAAGTTTTCCGTTCAGTTAGTCTCAATATAAAAAAAAAATAAAGGAATAATGTGTTGTTTCCTGCTAGTTGTATTACCTAGAATTGGGAGGGTGCGGCATGAGACATTTTTGCATTTGTACATGCATATTTTGCCTGGTGCAGCTTTAACAATTTCCAGTAAAGCATAAATTCTCAATAGCTCCAACGCAGAATAGAAACCCAGCATTTTGCTGCTCTGTGCATTTCACCCATGGATAATGTGATGATGTGATGGTGTGTTACTTGCAGCAACTGGTTATCAGTCCTTTTGTTTTGTGTATTTTTAAGTCCTGTTTGTCGGAACTTGACACTCAAGTTCCTGCTAGATTAAACAGTTATTGAAAGTCTATCATTGCCTGCTAGCTCACTATCAGCTGATGGACGTTATTGTTGTTACTAACATATATAATTTAAGCATTATGTATTTTCTATGTCTATTATATCTTAACTTCCAGTTCCTCCAGGAATCCACCATTTAGGGAACACATCTTTCTAAATTCACACAATTTCACACTGAGCATATTTGCGAGATGATTGCAATTTTCACATTGAAAAATTATCCACCTCTTCTGAGCCAAAATCTATTTTTGCCCTCCTTAGAGTGCATCTTTTCAGCCACAACATCTATCACATCATATATTTATTATTATTCTGAGGAGATGTTTCTCAGTGTACCACTCACAGCTATCTTGGCAGTTACTAACGCTTGAAGGTCCTTATTTGTGGATCGAGATCAAATCAGGGTGGAGGTGTTATGAGCAAGCAGCAACCACCACAGCTGAACATGATCCTCGTCAGTCAAGCAGATAACCACAAAATATCACGCTACACCTTGTAAACCTTGATTTTCTATCTTGTAGAGAAAACTACAGGGTTCTCTGAATCAGATTAATACAGTCAGATGCCAGCATGTAGTTTCCACTGCAGGAAATGCAGTTGCTTCAGCATTCAGCTGTGGTAGTCTCTGCTTCACTCAGTCACACTCAGAAAACTTTTTTTGTTGTCTATTCATACTGTAGACGGAAAGAAAAAGATGTTGATTCTTTAATTTTGAAATTCAGAACTTTTGATTGACAGGGACACTTTAGAACTGCCTTGAGGACCCTGATGTCCAGTTTGAGAAGCACTGCAAAATATGAAATATTGTCAATACCAGGGTGCTTAATTGATTTTGCTTATTATGTGTGTTCGTATCATCTGTCTATCAGGGTGCAGTGTCCGGTGCAGACAGAATAAAGTGGAGAGAGGAAGATGCCAGCCCCACCTCCCCCACCGCCCCCTGGGCCTCCCCCTCCTCCCACCTTGGCTGTTGTAAGTCATTCTGTTTGTCTCCCTGTCTCTCTGTTTATCTGTCTGTCTGCCTTGTCTGTCTCTCAGTCCAGTAACAGCTGACATTTTGACCCTGCTCAGCAGAGCTATCTTGTGGACAAATCATGTCATAACATTCTCACGATTGCCACCAAACATCTTTTTTCAATTCTTTGGTCTCTCCGTTCCTGAGTTCCCTTCAGTCACTACCTGTTATTGTTCATTCATAGTTTTACCTACAGACTCGTATCTGCATCCCCCTTTTTTACGGTTTAAATTGATGCTACAATTACAGTATAACTGAATCAGAGCGTCTTTAGCTTCTGTACTCAGAAATACAGAAATAGTTTTGTAAGATATAGATATAGTTTTGTATACACACTAAATCTTTATTTCACTGTGTCTGAGAGATCAATTAAGTCCATTGTTGTTGTTCTCTTTCTTGTGACTGTGTATTCATGTATGCACATGGATTTGTCTTTCAGGCCAACACAGAGAGGCCAAAGCGTGGAGAGCAAAAGGACAGGAATGCTCTGTTGTCTGACATTTGTAAAGGCTCCAAACTAAAGAAGGCAGTTACCAATGACCGCAGTGGACCGTGTTTGGACAGTAAGCCAAGACCACTTCAATAACTCATAATGTCTATATTTAATATCCCTAAAAGGCACATTTGTAAAACTTTGTAAAACACAAACAACATCAGACTATCCTGAAATCGTAGAGACGGTCAAAGGCCTAATGAGACTGATGATTAATCAGTGATTAATCAACCCCCTGTAGCCTGATTACCTACATCACATCTGTATACAAATGTGCATCGAATAATTACGTTATTAATTTTTGCTTGTCCTCTTAGAACCAAAAGGTGGAGGAGGAGGCGGAGGAGGAGGAGGAGGAGGAGGAGGTGGAGGTGGCGGAGGTGGAGGTGGAGGTGGTTTTGGTGGTGGGGCTCCTAGTGGTTTAGGTGGCCTGTTCGCAGGAGGGATGCCAAAACTGAGGTCGGCAACAAACAGAGACTCCAATGGTAAAAAATAAGATGATGATAATAAAAATAATGCAGGAAGCGCCGTGTCTAGTGTGAAAGACCCTTTAACGTAGTTCATTTTACAGTCGCCTTTTCTCTCCTCCAGACTCAGGACCGAGCCGAGGACCTGTGCTCCCCCCAGGAGGCCGCTCTTGTGCCCCCAGCCCCTTTGGTGGCGGTGGCCCGCCTAAACTCCCAGGAGCCTCTTCTGGTTTCCGTAGCAACGCTTCTGATCTTCACAAGGGCCGCCCAAATCTCTCATCAAGACAAGACACTCCAGGTGGCCCCCCTCCTCCTGTACCCAACACACCTCGACCAAACCAGGGCTTCCAGTCTCGTGTGGGCCCATCACCGCCGTCACTCCCCGCAGGACCTCGACCCAGCCATGCTTCTGCACCTCCACCTCCTAGTGTTCCACCAGGGAGGCACGGGCCTCTCCCTCCACCGCCAGGAGGCTCACCACGAGCAGGCTTCTCTGGGCCTCCTCCTCCACCCCCAAACAGCAGCCGACCTATTTTAACGGCAGCTCCTGGAGGGAGGCCCCCACTTCCTGACGACCGGCCTCCACCACCACCAGCTCCTACGGGAGGTCATCGGCCATCAATGCCCCGCGATTTTCCCCCTCCTCCTCCCTCTGTCAACTCCAAACCAACTTCCTCTGTCTCTTCCTCCTCCCCTCGTTCTTCCCCTAGTCCGGGTGCGCCACCTCTACCACCAGGCCGACCGGGCCCCCCTCCTATCCCTCCCTCCCCAGCTGGAGGGGATGATCACAGCACCCCTCGTCTACCCCAAAGGAACAGCTCACTTAGCAGGTACTGGTAAAATTGTATCCATTACGTGTTAGTGGATGATTGTCATTGAGTAGACCTTTCTATCAGGCATCAGATAAAAAGAGAACACTCTTGATTGTTGAACTTAACTTGGTGGCTATGTTGAAGTTTGCATAGATGTAGATCTAATAGCTGTTCTGTGGTGCAGCAGGTCACGCGCATGCAAACTTCTTCGTATAGTCTATTTATTTTAATGCTCTGCCTTGCTTTACTGTCACACCTTTTTTACTACAATATTGTATAATTAATGTATAGATTAAGTGTAAGGGTTTCTCCTCACCAGCCTTTCTCCAGGTCCACCGCATGGCCGGACAGGACCCCTCCCTCCCCCACCAAACGAGAGGCCTCCATCTCTTGGAAGGAACCAATCAACACGCACAGGTTAACAGCCTTGATTAATTATTTCAAATATGGATTACTACTATATAAAATCTGTATGAAAAAGTGTTTTAAGATATTTCAATTTGGAAAAAAAAAAGCATGTCAGGAGTCACTATAAATCTCATTCAGTTTTACCAACACATCTGTGATGGAAGATAATTTTACTGTAGCATCAGTATCATAAAAATGCACTTCTTTTCTCATTAGCTAACATGTCAGTTTCTCCTCCAAAGGGCCCCTTCCTCCCCCTCCTCCCTCAGGTCGTGGCGTAGGTGGGGGTAGTGTGAGGTCACCGTCAGCTCCTTCTCCTATTGGTCGCCCAGAGCCCCCTCGTGGCGGACCTGGAGGTAGACCCCCGCTCCCTCCAGACAGGCCTGGGACAGGAGGGGCCTCTCTTCCTCCACCACCGATGGGTAACGGCTTCCAAAACTCTCACCACAACCAGATACAGGGTGAGTAGATGCCAGAAGGCGCTGGTTCTACTGTGTTCAACTATGTCAGAGAAACCCTCTGATTGACTTCTAGTCCTTTCCATCAACAGATGAGTGGGAGTGTCGGTTCACTTTCCATCCAGTGTCAGACTTTCCTCCACCTGAGCCCTACGTTCCCTTCCAGAAGACCTATCCCAGCAAGATTGCCAAGACTGACGGCAAAGGTCAGACACACACACAAACTCTGTACATAAAGCACGTACATCAATGTGAAATCAATCTTTTATTTCAAAAGCTAGATGGTACTGACTTAAGCTAACACTACCATGTTTAATCAACTTTTCCATTCTTTATGAATACCATTTTTTTTACAAAGCTTTTATTGGATCTGTCAGAAGCACAGACTAACACATGGAATAGTATAAATAGATCTGGACTGTGACATAGTGCCCTCCTGTGGAAGAAAATGGAATCTTCTCTGGAAAACTCCTGTGTATTTTGCTTCTTTGCAGGTTCTGGTAAAAAGGAGAGAGGAGCTCCCCCTCTTCCTCCTGTACCCAGGTGAAGAAGAAGTCATCACAACACCTGAAACTACTATCTCTGTTTCTCTACCTATCTCTGTCTCTCTCTGTCTCTCTCTGTCTCTCTCTGTCTCTCTCTGTGCTTTGAACTGCGGCATGTGGATTGTGTATGGACTGTAAAGTGGACCTGAAGTAGAGTTGACCTAGTAAAAGGACAGCCTCTCCATGTGCCATGTGGAGTTTACACCGTGTGCCTCTGTAGCAGCAGAATAGTAGTATTTAAAGACCAAAGCATGTTCATATTCTGATAACTGTGTTCAGATAAAAAAAACAAAAAAAAACAACAAAAAACGTACGCACTATAAAAAAAATTAAAAAAAATAAATCAGGTTTACAACCATGCATGGCTGTAGCTGGATGATGCGTTTTGGGTGGGCTTTGTCAACCGGGTTGCTGTGAGGTGTAGATCAGTTATGAACAACAGTATTATCAAACATCTTTATCCACATTGACTCCATTTTCTAGTACAAGATAAAACTTGTCAGTCCCAGGAAACATTTTCATCCACCTACCTGCAGATGGATAACTGCAGACATAAATTCTATACTCAATGTTACATTTCACCACCCAGATGGATTTCAAAATAAAACCCTTACATGTGTGACCTTCCCATTATGCAACCCATTTGGCTTCCTCAGGGATGTTGAGAAGCTGTTAACCTTTTTTTTTTTTTTTGCTAGCGTTTTCATTGGGCTTCTTTTTCTATTGTAATTTCAGGCTGCTTAAAAGAGAATTAGCCAGGGATGCCTTTTGTGCCTTAAATTATGTGTATGTCTATGGTTCCTGTTTGTTCAGCTGGATTGGATCTCCTCTGATGATGTAAAAACAGAAGCAATACAGCAACTTGACTGGACAACTAGAATGTTTAGTATAATAAAGTGTGGTAATAACGACATCATTACAGTGAAGACGATGCATAGAGAGACATGGGACCAATCTAAACATGGCCCTGCCTCCCTCCTCCCCTGATGCATAAACCAGCAGGGGAAACATCAGTGTTTATTTTGCCAAAACCACATGTGCCTTCACCGTATGTGTATTTACAGGTATACGTTGGAACCACTGAACGGTACTTTTCATTTGATCGTCGGATGTTATGTGAGCCTGCATGAAATGTTTATGATGCAGATCAACACCTGTTATAAAGGACATTGTATGTAGATTATGGCAGCATTGGTTTACAGTTGAACTGATTCTTCATTTGTTGTTTTGTTAAAAGCTGCCTTGACTTGCTATGAAGGACCTGTGTATATCTGTGTGATTTAATCAAGTAGCATAGGAGGACTGTATTATTTTAAGTTATGTTTCAGAACTGTGCAGTATTATGTTTCTTCACCCAGCACTGCTTTGTCCTTTTTTTTATACATGATATATGAATATTATGTGCTGGTCAGAGAACTCTGTTCTCGGAGACAATCAAACAGAAGTAAACTATTTACATCAATAAATAAATGCTTTAAGATGCTTTATGTGCTCTACCTCGGGTGAAATTTGCTTTTTTTTACTATATATTTTAAATAAATAATTTGACATTCTAGCACAAAGAACAATAATCTGATCAGAATCCAGATTTAGTCATTTGTTTTGTATGATTAGATAGCCAATATGCATCTTTTTGTTTGTTTGTTTGTGCAATAAAGCTGGGAAAAATCATACAAAAATGTGTCATGATATACAAGACATTGTCTGGGATTATGTTATGTTATATAATATGATATATCTTAAATGTTGTCATTTGTTCAACATCCACTACTCAACAATCTCTAACATTGATTTCTTGATATTTTTTTTTCCTCTTGTAAATATCTATAAGCATCAAACTATCATCTGAAATACATTGTCACATTAATAATGGTTGCTTGATGGATGTTTGCTGTAGGGCTTCAATACACTGCACTGGGGGTTAGCTGTGTAAAATGTAGAATACAACAGAAAAGACACCAAAATGTCTTACTTACTTTGAGCTGCCAGAAATTGAAATGTAATAAAGTATAAGCACATATTTAGACACATCAATCACTTCATGGTTTATGCTGCATGTAAAATCCACCTTCCTTGCAGTCCAAGGTCTGATGCTCAGGTGTTCGCAGTGTGATAGTAAACAGGATGAGTGGTTTCAGAAACTTGTCTAACACTATATAGAATCAGTGATATTTAATGTTGCGTTGTACGTGGCTGTGATGGCCGAGAGGTTAAGGCGTTAGACTCGAAATCTAATGGGGTTTCCCCGCGCAGGTTCAAATCCTGCTCACAGCGGTGATGTTCTCACCTTTGGGCAATATAAAATATAACCATATCAATTATTCTTGTTCTGCTCCTTAATTTAAAGGGCCTGTTTTCTGTTATTACAAGCATCTTAAAGACTATGTGATCTGAAGTATCACCTTGTCACATTATGCTGCAGATTTCATGAGATGTGAATAGGCATAACTTTAAAGGAAATAGTCTATTAAAACTGTCTTAAACCTTACTTTTTGAGGCACTGCTGTTTAAATTGAAGAAATAATGTGAACTTATTTGACCAAAAAATAACAAAAAATATGACAAACCACTTCACGTTATTGCCTATTTCTATCGGTAATCACATTTTTATTAAACACTCTATAAGCTTTGAGGTCTAATTGCCTCCACAGGAATGCGCCAGCCCATCGTCGCACGGTACACGTTTCTTATCCAATCACAGTTGGATTCTGAAGCCTAGCTGGATCATCATTGGTTCAGCCGCCTGTCAGTCATTTCCAGGGTGTTGCCGCTCTCGGCAGCTGTCAGATTTAGAAGCACAGCTTCTCACCCAAACGATAAAAACACAGGCTTATATTAACCTGCAAGACAGTTACAACTCGTGCTCTTCTGGAAATAAAAATGGTCTTTTAAATAACAGAGGTAAGCTACTGATATTCTCAACAAGTCACTATATTCGTGTCAGATGTGGAAGACATATCTTACCGCTGTATTCCCTGATGTTTTTAGCATGCATATAGCACTCGTGCTAACAGTCAGCTGGCAGTGACAAATGGCGCTGTCATGGGAAGCTATTCGCTTTGAGTAGACGTTTGTTTGCTACAGAACCGTTAAACTGCCACTGACTGTGCTAACTTAGACATATTGATACACAGAGGGTATCAGTTCACCCTGACAGACGGTTACACAGTAACCCCAGTACCCCTCTTTGCTCATTCATGTTCCCACTCACTCCCGCCTCTGACTATGTACCATTTTTTCCCTTCTGCCTTCCTCCAGTGCTGATTTTCCCCAGGCATCACCTGACACGTCTGATATTCCTGTCCCGTCATCGCTATGGAGACTGCCAACAACTATGTGCTGATCCATGGGAAGAACATCTCCCATAATACCCTGGGGGGCTTTGCTGCTGGGCCCCACATGTCCATCGACAAGCTTTTCCCAGCTCTGCTCGAGTGTTTTGGCATCATATTGTGTGGCTACATAGCTGGCAGGTAGGAAAGCACATAAACAGTAACATCTATTATCATCTCAAGCCTATTTTAAGTGGTGTTTGTTGTCACAATGTGCCATAAAATCAACATGGCATTGCAGGTTGAAAATAACAATACCCAATTAAATATCTTTGTTAAATTTAGAAGGTCAGTTCACTTTTGCAGGTATGCAGCCAGCATTTCCTGTGTACAGGAAATCTAGAGCCACCCAGTAAAATATCTGAGTAAAAAATCATTGTGTGTAATATATGTGTTAATGGCTATTCCCTCCATTCATACCTACAGGGCAGATATCATCACAGAGAGCCAGGCAAAGGGTTTGGGCAACTTTGTGTCAAAGTTTGCACTGCCAGCTCTGCTCTTTAAAAACATGGTGCTGTTGGACTTTGGAAATGTCATCTGGGCATTTCTCTGGAGTGTCCTTGTCGCGAAGGTTAGTGTGTGTGTGTGTGTGTGTGTGTGTTTACACTTTCCGGACAAGGAGACATTCCTAAGATAAAACTGTTTTCAAGAACCTAACGAATAAACAAAACCTGATGCTCCCATCCTGTTTGTAGGTGACGGTGTTTGTGCTGGTATGTGTGATGACACTGATGGTGGCCAGTCCAGACAACAGATACAGCAAAGCGGGTCTGTACGCCATCTTTGCTACGCAGAGCAATGACTTTGCCTTGGGATACCCCATAGGTGAGTCAGAGTAACACTACTGTATGCTTCTCTCACAAGTTGTCAGTGGAGAAACATACTAGAGGAAGAGTACTAATGCATCTCTCTGTCCATATTTTTCTAGTTGATGCTCTGTACCGGAGCACATATCCAGAGTACCTCCAGTACATCTATCTAGTTGCTCCGGTCTCCCTCATGCTTCTCAATCCCATTGGCTTTGCTCTCTGTGAGGTGCAGAAGTGGAGGCAGTCCAGCCATCCACAGCGCAGCACAGTTGGCATTATGGGAGTTGTCATCCTACAGGTACAGTATATACTGGTGTTTTTATGCTGAATAGGCATGACAAACATTAAGTTAGATTTAAAGACTCAAATCTGTACATTTGTTGCTATCTACCACACTTTATTTTAGATACTACTAATTAATACTACTAGTAGCCAAAATCAGATGTTCTCAGATTGTATCATAAAGTTGTGTTTAAAATGTTTTATTTTATCTGTATGCAACTCTTACTGTTATCTTTCCAGGTGTTGAAAAACCCAATAGTGTTCATGGTGATAGTGGGAATCATCTCCCATTTTGCCCTGGACCAGCAGATCCCGGCTGTGCTATCAGAGTTCATAGACGGCCTGGCCAACTCTTTTGGAGGGGCAGCGTTGTTTTACCTAGGCCTCACTATGGTGAGTTTGGCTTTGTTCCTGAGTTGTACCAAAGACTATTTTCTTTACGTAACTTAGTTTTCAGCACTTCTGAAGCATAAAAGATGTAATCAGTGTAAAGACATCTGTGTGTTTCTGTGGCAGGTCGGGCAGCTTAGAAAACTAACCAGAGACAGTGGTGTTGCCTTGATTCTCCTCATCACAGCCAAACTGTAAGTGTGACTGTGTGATTGTGTGTCTATCAACATGTGGATATCAACATGTGGATATTAACATGTGGTTTTCATTAACTAGAACTGGTTAATGATTTATGATTATTTATGTATTTGTTTCTTTACTACTTATGTCTTCAGTCTGGTGATGCCTCTGGTCTGTAAAGACATGGTGGATATTCTGGACATAGGAGTGAACAGCACGAATGCCAACCACACCAGTTTGTCTAACTTTGCTTTCCTATATGGAGTCTTCCCAACGGCACCTAGTGTTGCCATCTATGCTGCACACTACAACATGGAGCTAGAGGTGGTGAGTACTGTTCATAGAAATACTCTTTTTCAATATCAATTTAGAAAAAAGAGTTAAGCAACAACAAAGTTTGAAACATTTAAGTAAACAGAAGCCATGAAGACAAAACTCCAGCACTCTTTGTTGAAATGCATAAATCTATATATATATATATATAAAAAAAGAGGAACTCCCTACTTTAAAAAGGCTTTTTAAGCTTCAAAAAGTGTCAAGAAACAATGGTCATGGTGTGTGAGAATTACAAGGCCAATTCAAGTCTCCTGGTCAGGTCATATGACAGAAAACCCATAAGCCATAAAAGGATCACACACACACACACACACACACACACGCACAAGCAAAACAAGCCAAGACGATGCCAGTTTTCTGCTTGTAGTGCGTCCAGCATTTCAACTGTAAATGCAATACACAGTATTTATTGCCTTCTGAGAGCCACCTCCATGTCATAACACCACCCAGCTCCAGTATGTTCCCGGCCATTAGATGTAGTAGTGAATTATGGAGATTTTATCTAATTTTGTTAACATGGAAAAGACGCACTAACATGGACATTAGGACATGATTTCTTATGTGTTTGGTGAGTTAGAGCAGGCTGATGAGTCTGTCATAGCCTGATTTATATACAGTCAGTTAGTGTCTTAAATTTCTCTCTCTCTTGTCCTTCTGTCTAGGTAACATCAGGGATGGTAATCAGTACATTTCTCTCTGCACCAATCATGTATGTGTCAGCTTGGTTATTAACAATCCCTCTGATGGATCCAACACCCCTGGTGACAGAGCTTGAGAACGTTAGCTTCAACATCAGCATTGTCAGCCTTGTAGCACTGGTACGTGTGTTTTCATATGTGGCTTTGGAGAAATGACAATGTCCTAGCGATGATAAGTCAGGACTGATCTCTATTTAGTCAATAATAAGTAGAATATCAATACAATGGATGTGAATATTACAGTGATGGCTGTTTAAGAATTCAGGTATTTTTGTTGTCAATGAAATAACCCCGAGCAGTAATTTACCAAATATATTGGTATATTTGATCATGTGCCTGTGTTTTCTCTCAGGTGTGGACCATAGCAGTGATGTTGCTCAGTAGGAAATTTAACCGACTTCCTCACCTCTTTGCCTTAAATCTTTTCCTGGCTCAGGTTGGTCTCCAGGCGCCACTTAAGTGATTTAAATCTTCAAAACAGAAGATTTATTTCAAGTGTTGTGCTGCATATTCTTCATCTGTGATTTTAATTCTAATGATTTGAATGTTTGAATGAATTGTTTTGTGTTAATCTGTCCAGTAAATGTCATTTGAGTGCATTGGCTTCTCATTTTCACTGTGTTATTCTGCTCTGCTCTACTCTAGTTCCTGGTGTGTGTCAGTATGATCCTGTGGAACTTCTTGGTGAAACAAGAGGATAATCTGCTCGGCAAAATTTTCACCTTCACTCTACTCTACGGGTCTCTGTACAGCACATACATTTGGACAGGTGAGTGTATATTTGGGTGGTTAAGAATACTTCACCAGTTTTCACCAGTTTGCCACTATTCTGAAATGGTTTTTAGTTGGTTCATGCTGGTGTTTGCATATTTGTGTTTTGCTCTCTCTTGTAGGTTTAATCCCGCTTTGTCTTGCTTTGACTAACAGAGATGATCTGCTGAGACTCCGACCAGGAGTCTTCATGATTTTGGGATGGGGGTAGGTCAGCACCAAGGCAAACCAACCGAAAGCCAACAGCTACAGTGTATATATGTATATATGTAGTATAGAAAAACAAGATAATGAAATGAATTACTGACGGAGTAGATCATGGAAAATGCTTTGAATTTGCATGGTGTGTGTGTAGGGTTCCCTTTCTGATGGTTGGCATCCTTCTGATATCAGGAGAGAGGACTGACACTATAGACTCTGCCTTCTTCTATGGCAGAGCTCAGGTTAGAAGATAACACTACTTTCTGTTTTTAACTCTGAACAGTTTATTTGTATGTTTTCCCCTCTTTTCTCTTTCAAGGAGACCTCTGCTTTTGCTTATGATAAAGAATTTCTTATGAATTTCAGAATAAACTTATAATTAGGTAGCGGAATTCATATTTTATTTCTGTTTTACTTAAGATAATCAGTACAGCAGTGGTGCTTGCAGTCAGCCTGGTGCTTGGTGCAATATCTCTGATGGGTCTTAGCCAGGGAAACAGGGAGCAGAGAGGATACGAGGCCCTGAACAGAGATGTTCTAACGGGCATCAACGACGAGCTGAGGATCCCTGGTGACTTGGAGGATTCACAACAACAACAATTACAAATGGCAAATTCACCTGCCTGCAGCATCAACTCAGGTAGCTGGGTTCATGGACAAACAAGAGCAGTTTAAAGTAATCCATATCTTAAACCAATCAGTGCTCACAAGATGATCCACAGCAAATATTTCCACTGTTTCTGTTGTGTTGCCAGACCTCCACAGCTGTTCTCCTCTCCAGGCCTTACCGGACATGATAGCCAACACCCAGAGGGAGCACACAAACAGCACAGGTAACAAACACAAATTAGATCATTTAATTCTTCAGCCATTCAATGTACATTGTTTTAATTTCTATTTTATTAGCATTAACCACTCCAAAATTTGCAAACTCATTCATTTCCAAAAGCCTGATAGAAACTAGTTCATTTCTAAGCTCGGTTTTATATTCAGGCTCACATTTATATACGGTACAGAAAGATGCCAGCAATAATCTGCACAATAAAATAGAGAAATAAGATTTGGTTTAGAAATGTATAAGTTAATTTGGCACCCTCATCATTTTAGAATTCATTATTTTATATGTGTAGGCCAAAAACGTAACTAAAAAACAGACAAATCTAAAATTCACAAGCTATTCAGCAAAACAGCATGAAAAATATACAGAAGTGAGCAAATACTTTAATCACCCTTGAATGTAACTGGTTATGTGGGTTTTTTTTCTGTTCTTTCTAGGCCACATTGGGGCTTTATGTGACGGGCAGCAGCAGAGTTCTTCCTCCTCAGAGCAGCCGCTGAACCTGCCGCCACCTGCTGGTCTTCAAACCACTGATGATAAACAGACAGTCAGACATGTTCTGCTCTGTCTGCTGCTAATTGTCAGCCTGCTAGCGGTGAGAATGAAGTACTCTGTTTATAAGTGTGTGTGTGTGTGTGAATGTGTGGGTGTAATTAGCAAATTAACAGGAATCTGCCAAATTACACATAGTTACTATCCAGAAACCAGCTGCTTGTTAAATGTTAAGTGTCACATCCACATACTTGAAGGTTTCATGGTTCAACTTCAACTTTAATTTACTTGGTTGACCTGCACTGAATACTAAATATGGAGGGTTTAGATAAATGTGCTGGTGTCTGACTGGTCAGTGTTTCTGTCTGAATATAGAACCTGTCCAGCTGTCTGTGGTGGTTATTCAACAAAGATCCAGGAAGACTTTATCTCGAACTACAGTTCTTCTGTGCTGTGGCAAACTATGGACAGGTACCACTGTGTATAGTGTGTGTTGTGCATGTACATTAAATGGGATGCATCATACACAGTCCCATGGCTGTATTTTCATTCTGGGGCTCTACTGGAATATCTTTGCATGTTTTGTTTTTTTTCTTTTTCACAAACTCCTTATTTAGCTTGTACTGGCCCTTTATGCTCCTGATGAACCCACTCTTTTCCGATTGGTTATCTCCCAGAAGCTGTCTCAGCAGACTTTCAGCTGTTTCAGAGGCTATCTAAACAAACAATAGTAGTTGGCTTTTGCTTTTTTTTCCCCTCATTCTTTACTTATGAACTTCTCAAATACATTCAAACACGTTGGAGCGTGAATCTGATCTGAAATATGAGAGTGGACAACTGGAACAATCTGCCGTCAGTTTGATGGGAAGTAGATGTGTTCAGAGCAGGCTGAAGCCCTGGCTTTTGACTTACATATGTTATCAAGTTTGTTTTTGTTTGTTTTTTTGCCTTAAATTATTATAAAAATAACAGAAAATCACTAAGCATGTTGTGTCCCCTTCAAATGTTTAAACATGAGATGAGTACAAAAGTAATATTATATTTAACTGTAACTAGAAATTAAATATAGTATTCTCCTTCTCTCTGTCTCAGGGTTTTCTGTCCTTTGGGGTCTTTGGTCTGGACAGACACCTCATCATCATGCCTTTCAAGAAGAGGTGAGATGAGACTTAATGTTCTCTAGATTCATTTGAGATCAAATCAGAGACATATAACTAACATAAATGTTTTTGCTTGTGTCAGGTTGCTCAGCATGTGGCAGGGCAGGGACAGCGAAGATTTGAGTCCTTCAGGTGTACCAGAGGAGGTCAGACTTACCTGCACCCAGTTTGTCCGCTACCACAAAGACCAGTGTGTACAAGATATAGTTCACACACGCAGGTACGAGTGCTAGTACTAACATTTCTGTCTGTGCATTTGAATGTGTCACATAGTGTGTTTTGTCTTCTCTTTGAAAATCTTTAATTTCAGATTGCTTCCATAATCAATTATCTATTTATTTAATTTTGTTCTGTTTGGATGTGAAGTGTTAACATGGTCCCTGTAAGATATCATCTGATCCTGTTCATTTTAACACTGTAACCACTGTGTCATTATTTTATTTTCATTTGACTCATCAATGTATAGGTTTTCCTCTTTGCATGGTATCTATCTATCTGTTGCTGCAGTTATTGAGACCCTCTATCCACCAAGTCCTTTTCACCCCAAAACAAATTACACATTTATGTTGTACATGAAGGCTGCATCATGCTTTGCAGTACCTGCTTAATACTGCAGCCATACACAAATATATAGTAAAGTATTGGCTGTAGTTGTCACACAATTGGAAACTCATGTATTAATGTTTAAAAATGTAACTTTTTTAGTGTTATGTAAGTTGAGTCTAATAATTAAACAAAATAATATGCAGATAGGAAATGTAGCCTCTCTTGCATTTACTTTACTATTAACTTTACTCAACCAGATTTTTTGTCTTCAAATATAACACATTTTATTGGTCTTGGTTATTTTCTTTTCTTCTAACACATACACAACTCTTTCTACTTTTCCTTTCTCCTTTTTCCTTTTTATTTAATTGTTGTCCTTACCTGTTCTATCTGTAACACATTACCTTTATTCCTCCTTGCTTTCCTTTGCTTGCCCATCCCCCCTTTCTTTTCTTCTCTGTCACACCCTAGTGGCTCAGGGGAGAGTCTGAGCGCTTCGACAGGTGAATCCTTCCTCTGATAATGACAGGTTTGGAGGAGAAGAAGGTCTGGAGGAGGAGAATGGGCTTTTGAGTCAGTCCCCTTCCTGCCAGTCCCAGTACCTTCTTCCGTTTCCGGATCTCCAAGCCCAGCACCTTCAGGAGCAGCTACATAACGAGACACAGAATCTGCACCAGATTCAACAAACTCATGATCTGGCTGAACCCGGCGGCCAGAGTTCTTCTTCATCCCAACCCCGGCTGGAGCCCGAGAATGAACACCAATCACAGACTTCCAACTCTATTGTCCCAGAGGAGCAGATTTCTCATCTCCAGTTTAACCAAGTACAAAACCTGGCTAATTGTCACCCCCTACACCAGCATGGTCCCCATCTCCATCAACACCCCGAGCCCTATTTTGAAAGTGCATTCCGGGGCAGTGATTTGGTGGACTGGCTTGTTGAGCGGGGTCTGTGTACAGGGAGAGCTGAAGCCCAGCACTACGGAGTTCGTCTTCAGCAGGGAGGCGTGTTAGATCCCCTGACAGGTCAGCACAGGTTCAGGGACGAAGTTACGGTACTGTTCCACTTCACTCATGGGAGAGGGAGGGAGAGAGGGGTGGGAGGGTCCCACAACATGTGAGAAGAAGCAAGCAGTTGGTGGACATGATGGAGAGGAAGGGGAGAAAGATGAGACGGAAAAGGACACAAGTAGGTTCCAAGCAGCAATCACCACGGCTGAGTCCCAAAGCGGAAGTGCCTTACGGTGCAACAACCACTAGATACTGTCTCTGGGAAGGCTAACGGTGTCGAAGTCAATCAACAAAAATCTAGCTTATTTCACCTCTTCTAATGTATGTTTAGGGTTAGGATACATAATTGAGCAAGTGGAATACTTAATGGCATAATTTCAATATGTGAAGGACAAATAGCTTAATTTTAAGGTTGGTATTCTTCAAACTATCATCCTCAAATACCATATTTTGTATGTTGTATTTGCATGTCAGTAGTGAGAAGACATTAAGATGATACCAGTGAACTGCAGGGTCCCTCATTTAAAGCCCTCATTTCTTTTGAGATGACATGAAATCATTGTGAATCCCGCCTGTTATTTCAGTATTTGATATTTTGCACGGTGTCTTTTAACCACTCTGTTCTATGTTGACCTCTTGCATGACTGAGAGCAGTACAGTCTTCTGCTCAACACTTTTGCACTGACTGAATAATAACATTCTTTACAATTTATATTATGCAACTGGATTTTTGTCTAGAAAATGTTTATCTTTACATTGGTAAAGTGCTGCAGTAAATTTGAAACATGTGTTTGGGACTGATTGTAGTCACGTTACTAAATGGATTTGTGTTGCCAGGATGGAAACTGGAAAGAGCTCAAGCTAGACCTGAACTCAAGTTATTTCTTTACCACTGAGTTGAACCTGCAGGATATGTACGTTTTAGGAGACTGAAGTTAAAATGCATTGTCCTGAAACATTAGAAATTCACCAGGACACTTTAACTAAAAGACCTCTGTCTATTTGATTTGCTAATTTTACCCTTTTACACTTTGATAAGACTGAAACTAACTGGCTATAGTCCTAAGCTTTGACAGTATACGTGTCCTGTAGATGGTAGATTCCCCCGTTTGGCTGGAAGTCATAACCACTACTGGACTGTTTTTAAACTGTCTGGCCCCATTGAGCGACTTTCAACACTAACTATACTACAGCTATGATTTGCCAGTTAAGTTGCTGCTGATGTGTGATATTGTTACTATGATGTTTACATGTGTAGGTGGGGTTGTGGAAGATGGCTGGATTGTGATATATGTACATATTAGCACACTCATGTCAAACTGATGCTGCTGAAAGGACTGTGACTGCTGATTATGATATTTCATTAAAACTATCAATCACCAGTCGTTAGATGACTCCTAACCTTTTCTTTAGAGCATGATGAAGAGAAGAGAAGAGAGGCCATTTTATTTCTTCTGAATCCCTTTTTTTTCATTTTTTTTTTCATTATAAATCCCCCCGAAACTTATATGTGCATATAACTCTATCTTTGTGTCTTCTGTCAACTGACACCACATTCAGGTTCATGCAATTCACATCAGGTTCTTTGTATTTTACTAAGTTGTTAAAATGAGTTTCTGTGACATGCCTCAGCCAATGTGAAGGTGTGTGTGTGTATGTATATATATAAAGTACTGAGAGAGAACAGAAGAGATTTTAATGTAAGTGTGGGTGTTTTGTTTGAATTGTGTTGCTATAAATATATCAGGATCTGTGACCATAAGAAAGGCACAAATAAACTTGCATCCAAAGACAATCCCCTACTCAAGAAATTATTGATCCATATTGTTACAAAAAACTTGACAGCCTAGTTAAAGCAACAGGATACAGACTTTACAGATTTTTATTGCACAATTCTTAAACAAGCCTACGTTAGGCACACACACACACAAAAAAATAAAAATAAGGTTTTTGGTCAAAGAGGAGACCCATACAGCCTTTTAAAACTTAAAAGCAACTTTTTTTTAGACTGCCTGCAATGTGCTGATGAAATAAGGCATATAATAAAGCATAAAAGTCGACTTCTGAAACCTGCATTTTGTTAAGTCTATAGTTTCCAGGCAACTTGCAGGGTGGGAGTCAATTTATTATCAGTTCAAGGTCCAGGTCTGTGAAGTGATTTGTTAATCAAGGACAGCAGGTGTCTGACTGTCCCTCTTTGTCTCACTACAGATGCAATTTTAGAGTAAACTCATACAATAAAGTTTCCTCTAAGATTGTCTATGACATTTATACATTCAATGACTTTCAAGGAGCTACATTTTAAGATTATTTTCTATACACGCTGCTTTGAAAATAATAATAATAATAATAATAATTTAAATAACAAATAGTACAATACCCAGCTATCACACATTGACAGTGTATCGGTTGCACTGGCAGCGACAAACATACTGTTGGGTGCAACACTGCATTCAGGTGAACAGATGATGAAGATAAAATAATTCATATATAATCACATGGGCAGAAAATGTGATCTTCTCATAGTTTTCTTCAAATTAGATACAAGAACATTTGTGGCGTTACTGCTCCTTTGACCGACAAATTGATTAGAAGTCAGAATTCAATTTCCAAATAGAAATGGAAAAGAAACAAGAAAGTATCTTTTAGTGTAATAAGACTTTCGCTGGCTGTAACACACCCATCCACACTCACTGGCACTTTATTGAGTACACCTGTTCAACTGCTCGTTAATGCAAATATCTAATCAGCCAATCACGTGGTAGCAACTCAATGCATTTAGGCACCTGGACATGGTCAAGATGATGTGCTGCAGTTCAAACCGAGCATGAGAATGGGAAAGAAAGTTGATCTACTGGGATTTTCACACACAACAATCTCCTTGATTTCAGAGGTTAGAGGAGAATGGCCACACTGGTTCGAGTTGATAGGAAACAACATATAACCTTTATTTAACCAGATAAAAAACCCCATTGAGATCAAGACCTCTTTTACAAGGGTGACCTGGCCAAGAAAGGCAGCAGCACACATCATAGTGGTAAAAACAGACAAACAACAGTAACAGTTATAGATACATTAACAATTTAAAAGCATAGGCACTGTTCAAATGATTTCCATTGTCTGTTTTTTAAGATGGAGCGAAATGCTTTCAGAGGAAGAAGTTCTGCAATTTTAAGTTCGCATTGGAGGGCGTTCCAAGCAGACGGGGCAGAGAAACTGAAAGCTTTTTTACCTGTTTCAGTTCTGACTCGCGGCGCAGCAAGATGCAGAATGTCACCTGAGCCTAGTGCATACCGGCTTTCGGTTTTCCGAAGGAAAGTGCATAAAAAAGTGGGAGTTAAGCCAAGAAGAGCCTTATACACCAGAGTTATCCAGTGTGTGTAGCGTCTCATCTCCAAGGATGGCATGCCAGCTTTTGTATATAGTTCACAGTGATGGGTGAGGCGGCGACAACCAGTGATGAACCGTAGAGCACAGTGACACACATGAGTCAGGGGAAGAAGGGAGCTGGTTGACGCAGACATATATACAACATCGCCATAATCAATTACAGGTAGGAAAGTGGCTGATATTAGAAGCTTCCGAGCTCTGAGAGAAGAGAATTTATTTCTATAATAGAAACCGAGGCTCACCCTGAGTTTTGATATCAAATTTTCGATATGCAATTTAAATGAGAGCTCCTCTTCAATAGTGAAACCCAGGTACTTATAGCTGGTGACTAGCTCTAGTCAGTTTTACCACGGACAGTTTCCGAGTTTCACCACGGGCAGTTCTGATTGAAGGGATATTTTCCATGGGAACACATGAATTTGAGAAAAACATAAATTTAGATTTATCAGCATTTAAAACCAGTTTTAGTTTCTCCAAACGGATCTGCACTGCATCAAAAGCAGACTGTAAAAGTTGCAAAGCCTGAGGAATTGATTGTGAGCAACAATAAATGACAGTGTCATCCGCATAATGGTGGTATGAGGCATTTGACATATTTGCACACAAATCATTTATGGAAATTGTGAATAAAATTGGCCCTAATACTGATCCTTGAGGTACGCCTTTTGTGACCTCAAGAAAGGTGGAGCTAACTCCAGCCATCCGAACACATTGTGTCCTATTGGCCAAATAGTCGGCAAACCAAGAGGCAGCCTGTCAGGTTTATAGAGTCTTTAAACCAAGAAGTTTGGTAATTCAGTAGAGGATATAGTTCCAGAAGCAGATTTCACAATATTCCAAAATTTCCTGGGATCATTTAGGTTATTGGTGGTTTCAGATGAATAAAATTCAGACTTAGCTTTTTTTAATTAAGGAGGTACATTTATTGCGGAGCTGACGGAAAATGATCCAATCAGCCTCAGTTTTTATCCTAAATTTAAGTAAGGGAGCATGTTTATTAATTAACTTCAAGAATTCAGAATGAAACAGATTCCAGGCCAACTCGACATCATCAAGGAGGGAGATACGTTCCCACTCAAGATTTGATAAATCATGCAGAAACGCCTGCTCATGAAAACGTTTAAAATCTCTTTTAAGTAAGATTCGTGGTTTCGTTTTTGGGAGTTTGGCATTTCTGATCACTGCAATGGCACAGTGGTCACTCAGATCGTTCCCGAAAACACTAGCATCAGTATACCTGTGGGGGGCATTTCAAGAAGCGATGATCTTTAAGGGTATTTAATGTTAGGTCGGGTTGGGCTATCTATTAGTTGGCTTAGATTTAATGAATCACAGATATCCCCCACTATGACAAACTCACTAGAGGCTAATTCTGAGACACAGTTATTTAAAGAACTTAAAGCCTCACTGCAGGCTGAGGGAGGCCTCTAACAGCCCATGACTGTAAGGGACTGTTCCTTTTGAAATTCAAGTTTCAATGCCAAAAAATCAAACTGTTTACTAATGGATACAGAGGAGAGAAGAGTAGCATGAAATGTGTTTTTTATATAAATGGCTACACCTCCACCTTTCCTGGGACGATCAATAACACAAGAATATCGATTTCAGTTGTCTGTACCCAGATCTTGATTAAATAAATTTTAGGCAGCAGGCTCCGGACATTCAGATGTAAGATGCCCAGGCCTGATTCTTCTGGGTTAGGCTGAACATTGCCTGATAATAAAAGGAGAAGGAGGATGAAACATTTCCGTTTTACATTCGAAGTTGACTCCTTGTCAACTTCGAATGTGGTGCTGCTGGTGGTGTAATTGTGTCAGGCCGCTAAGCACTAACTGAGCATTGTTTAAACATCACAGTCTATCTGAGTGTTGTTGATGACCATGTCTATCTCTTTATGACCACTTCTTGAACATGACAATGAGTTCACTTTACTTAACTCCACAGCCACCAGATCTCAATCCAATCGAGCACCTTTGAGATGTGGTGGAACGGGAGATATATTATGGATGTGCAGGAAATGCATGATGCTACCATGTCAATATAGACCAAACTCTCTGAGGAATGTTTCCAGCACTTTGTTGAATCTATGCCAAGAAAAATTAAGGCAGTTCTGAAGGTAAAAGTGGGTACTATACTATATGTACCTAATAAAGCAGCCAGTGATTGTATATGTCTACACATGAATGCACTGTGAAACCATGCACCTTAGTTAGAAGTAAGAAGTGAAGAAGTAAAGATGCTCTTGAGGAAGGCAGTTTACCTTACCTGTTAGCAGACCTGCTGCAAACTCCAAACTACAAGCACATGGGTTCAGAAAAGCATCAGGTCAAATCATTCAAGTCCTTTCTGTGGTGAACCGACAATGAGAAGATCACATCTGAGCTACTGTAAAACCCCTCTGGGGATGCAGCCAGGGCTACATTAAGAAATGTGTAAGTGCTTTAGGAGGAGACATTTAAAAGTCAAAAGAAGATTGTTTCCATTGTTTCTAAATTCTGAAACTGTAATGGCTGCAAACAAAGTAAACAAAATGTAAATAACATTATAGTCTAGTTGGTTAACTCTGATCTCCATAATTCCCAGCAGAAGTATGAAATCAGACCACTCAACAAAGACAACAAATAATTCAGTGTGAGTGCAGATAGCTAAGGTACTGTAAATACTTTGTTACATCCTGTAGGAGTGCTGCAAGTAACTTTTCTTTATCAAATAACGGTTTTACCAATAAAATGTCAGTTATTGCTCTTGATGATGTCTTCCAGTGTTTTGTTTTATAATGGCCCAAAATTTAAAGATATTCGGTTTGCTGACACAGAAAAGCTTCAAATCCTCACATTCATTCATGCATTGTTGCTGACTAACGACAAAAACAATTCCATTATCCAAATAGTTGATGAAACTAACAAATTCATTAATATATCATTGCAGCTCTACTTTAAAGACGTTCCTTTAGAAACTGAAGTCTTAAATGTTGGTGTAACAAGACGTCATATGATACAAATATATAATGAGTCTCTTGATGTGCACTTACACAAATCACAAGGCCGCAGTGAACAAATGTCACATGCCTACCAGTGAAGACCTTGAATCTCCTGATACGAAGTTGCCTTTAGGATCTTCCTTTTTCCCACAGATTCATCATCTCTTCCGGCCATGTCTGTTTTCAGCCTGTCCATTGCTGTCTATGCCGTCCACCTTGAGGTGAGCTTTGCTGTAGTGTTTGATCAGCGCTCCTGGGACCAGAGCCATGAGGGCAATGGCCAGGAGCTGGGCCAGCGTCCCCCAGGAGAAGATGTCATCCAGAGAGGAGATCTTTGAGAGGATGGAGCCCGTACGAACACAGATGAAGTTGTAGGGGATCAAACCTTTGAGGAGAAAGCAGTAGCAGCATAGTGGTCAGTGTTTGTAGCGGTTTGTGTGTTTGCGTGTATTTGTATGTGTGAACAGGCTCACCTATGAACACAGAGAAGAAGAAAATGGGCATAGGGATGTTGAGGACAGGACAGGTGATGTTAAGGAACCAGTTAGGAGTCATAGGGAAGAAACGAAGGAAAAGGAGGAAGAAGAATAAACTGCTACGATTTTCCTCCACCTGACAGAGGGATGAAAAATGCAGGAGAGAGAAGGAAGATAAAGGACAAAAGGGATAGCTGGGAAAAAAGGGAAAGAGTTGCCTATGTGCTTTCTTGTCCATGTAAACTCCATATAGAGGTATTAATGTGATTGCATAAACATTAAATAAATCCTAAATAACATAAACCCTTCCATCATTTTTTCTTATGCTTTATATGTTGTTTTTTTCATTTTCATCAGACAGTACACAAATTAAAAACTTTACTTTAAAGGTCAAACTGAAGAAAAAAATAGTTTGTTTCCACTTATTTCACAACACACCTTTCTAAATCCTGCAGGGTAGAAAGGAAAGAGGTTCAAATCCCAGAGCAATTACAAGTGATTCATCTTCTAAGAAGTACTGAAAACAACTTAGGTATGACTATAAACTTATACCCCTGTTTTAATTACCTTCCTCTGAAGCAGCAGCACCTTCTCAGGGAAGAATTGAACCACATAATGCTTTCCAAACATAGAAGATAGCAGGAAGCAGAAAGTAGAGCCGAAAGTGGTGAGCAGGCAGGCCAACACCAACCCCTCCCAGGGCCCGAATATTGCACCGGCCAACATATTCTGAAGGATGGATGGATAGATGGATAAAAATAAGTGTCAGTTTCTAGAAACACGACAGAATAAAGCAGATCTATGTGCTAAAATATGAAAAAAGGAAAATTAAAGAAAAAACATGTCGCATTTAAAAATATATCTCCTAGAAAACAATAACAGGCAAAATGGCTTGTTCAGATGAAGATGCAATAAAACACAGAATAATCAGTGATGAAAATAATTGGTAGATATCAGCCTTCGTCAAAATCATACATTTCTTACCAGAAAGGAGGAGCCAGGTATGGCAAAGGACTGTTTATACAGGTAAGCGCTGCAGAACAGCAGCAGAACATAGCCATGATGTTCTCTTTTATAAAACTTGAGCATCTCTGCGAGCTCCCGCAGCTCGTCCAGGTCCGACGGGAACTTCAGACTGAATGGAAACACACAACAGAACGTGATTATGATCCTAATGATTTCATCATGGTGATGAACAAGCAACTCTTTAGAAGACATACATGCACACTGTAGTGTTTTTATTATAAAGTGTCATTATGTATGATTTTTTTCTTCTTAAGTGACTGATTTTTCTATATCTCCCAAAATATCTTTTATAAACCCCATTACAAATTGAAATACAAACATTGCTTATTAATAAGTTAATTATCTCAATTTCTTGGGAGTCAAAGATTTTAACTGAGACGTTCTGGAAAGGAAAGCTGCTTCGTAAATTTTAAAATCTATCACCATCATTGTACCTGGACAGCTGCTGATGTCTCAAACTGTGCACATTAAACTAAAACTAAGTTCACAGTTAAGGTAAAAGAAATACTACAAATATCTATAACACTTAAGATATAAAGAAGAGGAAAGCTTTAATGTTAGAATGTTATTTCTCTCTCTCTCCCTGTGTGTGTGTGTGTGTGTGTGTGTGTGTGTGCGTGTGCGTGTACGTGAAGGCGAGTGGGAGGGTAACAGGATACATTTGATTGAGCAACAGAAATAGCCTGTAGACTTGAGCAGCGGGTACAAAGAGACCCCCTCCCAAAAACACACACACACACACACACACACTTGAAACTCAAGATGCCAGCTTCCTCTACCACCTGCTAAGACATTCAGCTTCCCTCGTTTCTACTGGTTAGTGTACAAACATGCTGTCCTGTCATTGGTCGGCAAGTTGATGATGCGTAAGCTCTCAGATATGTGAAACTGCGCTGATGTATGTACAATATTTAAGAAGAGAAATGTGTCATCGTGGACACTTTTAATTTGGCAAAACCCCATGAGAAATAATCTGTCTCTGCACATTTAGATACACAAGTAATGTAGACGCTTCACAGAGAGGGGATTAACTCTGAAGTCACCTCATAACAATTACAGGCACTGATATGAAGGTTCAATATCAGCAGTATTTGTCAGCCTTAAACGTGTTTTTAAAGCAATTAGTAAGTATATTTTTCTGAATCATCTCTTAATTAATCTTTTGATTTTTGATTAATTGTTAAGACAATAAAGTGTCAAGAAAATTTTGAAAAACAGCCCATCATAATTTCCCAGAGTCCAAGTTGTCGTCTTCAAAGACTGTGTTGTCCAACCAACAGCATTAAAAGATATTTAATTTACAGTGATATATAAATGAGAATACCAGCAAATTCTAACAAACTGGACAAACTAAATCATTCCAGCAGCAGACAAAATTCAGGGCTTTTTTGTATAATTTTTGTCAGATAAAATAAATTGAATAATGTTTTAGAGAAAGTTTTACATAAATGCTGACTGGAAAACAAGTGACTAATCCCAGGAATTAGATGCCATCATACATACAGAATAAGAAATATACTGTGTGTCATGATCGTGAAATAAAGAAACTCAGCATGTTCAGCATGTTTTTGTTTTTACTTTTTTCTGCAATCTGTAACACATGTGTTTTGTCATTTTGATATATTTGATATATATTTGGTTTTGTTTTCTTCAGCAAGGGCACAGTATTCCTCATTTCAAACATTTTGAAACCATTGTTTAAGATGATTTTTGACATACACACAGCTAACAGGGTGTCAACCTATTTGTTAAACCATCATCAGACAGGCAGCAGATCGGTTCTCAGCACAAAATCTACAAATGCAGAGAAGACCAAGCGCTTCCCTGTAGATGGTGATTATGCAACATTTATGGCTGCTCCAATCACAACACAATGTGCATTGTGTTAGGAGTTATGTATAACTTTGTGTGTGAATATTAATCAGACTGTTTAAAACCCATACTACACACAGACTCTCTCGCTCTCATGCACACACCCACGCCATTCCTGCTCTTGGCTACAGAGTACTGTAGTCGGCGTTATTTTATCAACCCTGGACAACATCACATTGCAGTGTACCACTTACAAGACTCAGAGACACTACACACACACACACACACATTCACTTAATCTTAAAAAGTACCTGCAGATACTTAAAAAAAAAACAACTAATATTGCATTCACAGTGTATTCACAGTGCTTCACTTTTTCCGCATTTTGTTATGTTGCATCCTCATCCCAAAATGGATTCAGTTTTTCAGGTTTGTTTGACATTTTTGCAAATTCATTAAAAATAACAAAGGGAACTAATAAATCTCTTGTACATAATTTTAATTCACAGCCTTCATGTTCAAGTTTAAAATTAATCTCAGGTGCTTTCTGCTTCCACTGATCATTCTTTAGATGTTTCTACATCTTAACTTGAGTCCACCTGTGGTAAATTCAGTTGATTGGACATGATTTGGAAAGGCACACACCTGTCTATATACCTGTCTAAGATCCCACAGTTCATATAGTGCATGTCAGACCACAAAACAAGCATGGAGTCAAAGGAATTGTCTGTAGACCTCGTAGACAGGACAGTATTGAGACACAGATCTGGGGAAGAGGACAGAAACATTTTTGCTGCTTTAAAGGTTTCAATGAGCTCAGTGGCCTCCATCGTCTGTAAATGGAAGAAGTTGGAACCAGCAGGACTCTTAGTGAAAGGCACATGGCAGCTCTTGAAGGAAAGTTGAATGCAGAACGTCCTGGAAGAAAACCTGCTCCAGATCTCTTGACCTCAGACTAGGGTTCATCTTTCAACAGGACAACTACCCTAAACACACAACCAAGATATGGAAGGAGAGGGTTCATGACAACTCTGTGAATGTCCTAAAGTGTCCCAGCCAGAGAGCAGAATCCCAGTGAACATCTCTGGAGGGATCTGAAATCTGAAATTGACACCAACGCTCCCCATCCAACCTGATGGAGCTGGAGAGGTTTTGTAAATAGGAAAGAGGTGAAACTGACCAAAGACAGATGAGCCAAGCCAAGCCTTGAGGCTGTAATGGCTGTCAAAGGTGCCACAACAAAGTGCTGAAAAAAGCTGTGAATACTTATGTACTTTTATTTTTGTCCTCTTAGCTCTAATAAATTTGTAAACATAAAAAAAAGGCTTGAACCCATTTTGGAATAAGGCTGTACCATAATAAAATGTGGAAAAAGTTTAGTGCTGTGAATAGCATTTAACTTTTTAATGATCATTTCAGTCAGTTATTAAACAAAATGTCAAACACTCTGGTTCCAGCTTCTCATCTGATAATTCACTGTTTGATACAGCTGTAAATTAAATTTCTGGAGGTTCTGGACTGTTGCTGGGACACAAATGGTGATTTTAAAGATGTCACTAGGACTATTGGATCATGTGAGGGGACATTAATGTTTATTATTCAAAAATAAATATCGATTATCATTAGAAAAATGTGATTAGCTACAGCCCTTGAAAACACACAGGCTGGAGAAAAGTTTACAGATCATGGCAGTGGGGTATTAAATTTATAAGGCCCCCTGATGTTCAAGGTGCTGTGCTGTAATGTAGGGGAAAACCCCAAACCAACTCTGTCTGTGAGGTGACGGGAACCACTGCCAGAATACAACTACAGGTACAAAGATGTAAATACCAACAAGAGCTGCTTCATCTAATTACAGCAGCTGTTATGTCTGTTGAATCTTAACTCTGAGTGAAGCAGTACACGAGTAAATACCATTTTGTTTTGTGTGATTATTCTTATTATAGTTTGTATATTTAATATTTTTGTATAGTGCTAAAACATGATTAGGTTGTTGTTGTTGTTGTTGTTGTTGCTGATTTGAGAGCGACCCCAATCCAAATGTGGGACTTCCATCTGACATAACCGAATTAACACAGATTTCAAAGAAAGTTATTGCGGTTTAAATATTTATATTAAGTCTTTTTTTTTTAACTGTGACTCTTTCCATTGTCCCTACCTGTACTCTTGGACGCCCTGGTCCTCTTCTTCGGAGTCCGATGTGAGGTGCTTGGGTCCCGGGGGAAGGTGAGTCGACAGCAGGTAGAGAAACATGCTGGCCGCCGCCACTATGGCAGCCAGTCCCGCTAAGGAGCGCATGTTGCTCCCCGCAGAAACTCCCTGATCACCGGCTGTTTAGTTTAGCTGCTCCGCTAACAACTCAGGCTGAATTTAAGAGGAGGGGGAAGTTGCTGAAGTAAAAAAAAATATATAAAAAATCGACGTGTCGCGGTTCAGTTGGACGACACCGAGGAAGGAGGGTGTCTCTTACCGGCCAGCGGGCTGCTCATGACGGGTGACATTCTGGCTGGTGTTCGGCACCCAGACGGATCACATGACAGCCGGCGACCAACAACTGCCCCCAAACTGATGCAAAACACGCTGTTGACATTTGTGCAGCACTGTCTCATAACAGCCTGCGTTTCAACTGCCACTTTTTCATATTACGTTTTCTACAAACTGCCTCAAAAGACAAACATTAATCACACTTAGAAGGACTTTAACTGAACTTGCTGTGTGTTTAACACACTTGTGGCTATGAGCTTACAAAGCAAGGCCACTAGAGGGCGACGTGTTAAAGGCCATGAAGAGTTCAGAAGAGTCAAATTATGACTTAAAGGTTCATAATTTTTCTGTTTTAAAACAATAGTCAGGTGAACAAATGAAAATTGATCCTACCATAATTATTCCTCCTGTTCATACTGACCATTAGAAGATCCCTTCATAATGTACCTAACAATGTGAGTGACAGGGGCCAAAATCAATAGTCTGTGGAGGGACATAACGAATATCCAAAAACATTATGGTAACAATGAGGGAGAGCAGACTGACCCACATAACACAAAGACATTAACCACTATGGTTTTGTCTCATTTTAGTGTATTATCCAATTATATAGAAATAAACAAAGAAAGTAATATTCTCAAATTACACCCATTTTTAATATTATCTCACTGCAGGTTCCATCTCAGAAATCACACTCTACACAAATATTAATTACCAGTCAACACAGAGATGTACTTCACTGTTGTCCTTATTTATTCAACATCATATGGCTGCACAGTTTGGGCCATATTTAGGTGGATTGGGGCGGGGGTGGGGAGGGGGTGACTGGGAAAAGCTTTGCTCTTCTCTTTGCCCTCATGGATCAAGTCCTGGAAAAGGGATTTAGAACATTTAGACCCGGTAACCACAGCATAAACACAACACAAACAAAAATGGATTGAACATAGAGTGTAAACATCAGCTACTAAAATCATGTGACAATTGTACCTGTAATGTCTTCTGGGATTTTATCAGAATTCATTGGAGGTTCAGTGCTCGAAATGTCCGGATCAGTCTCCAAAATTTCACGTAACGCGTCTTCCTCTTCAATTACTATAGGAATGGACCACATTTGGTGTAAGTAACAAATCCAAGGTTTTTGGTTAGTGTTACTCAAATTCCATTAGATATATCTTCACACACGCAATTGGAGGACACACCTTCATCATTAGACATCGCCTTGAGCCCGACCAAAAGAGCAAACAGCAGAAACACAATCTGTGCTTTCATTTTCTACAAGAAAACAGATTAGTGACGCACTCAGCTTTACTGCAACTCTCTGCCTTTTCGTTTTGTGATAAAGATTAATGATCCTTTTAAATAGTCAGTAAACACTGACAAAGAGATATTTAAATAACAACTCACCTCAGCTATTAAACTCACCAGCAGCAGTCTGCAATTGCTTCTTTAACAGTGATGTTTGAAGCTTGTTGTGCATCTGAGTTGTGACTCTGACTTACATACCCGACAGGCTCAGTGTGTCTGTAGAATCTCAGCAATCTAACCTGTCCAGTTTTAGTGTAATTATTCCCAAACACACTGGAAAACAATAGAAGAGGGACTGGACTTTCCTGTTCTGAGGACACCCAAACGTTGTCTCCTAAATGATAAAGGTGTTAATAAGAGGTGGCTTCATGTGTTAAGATGCATGAAATCACAACATTGTAACGTATGCTGAGGTATTGGAAAAGCTCTAAAGCTCAGACTTTCATGGACTGGATGAATTTGGTAACTAAACATAAACATAAATATCCTATGAAATAATGTAGACATATATGATAAAGATAGAAATAAAATATATATATGACATACTTTGATATCCAGCTCCATTCAGTATTTATCCTATTCACTCTATTATTTCCATGATTTTATGTTTTCATTCCTTTATGCAAGCTGCTAAATATGAACTATGAACTAAAGTGACACTGACCTGTCTGAGGATTGAAACTGAAATAATAATAAAAAATCTCATTTATCAAGTTTTTTTTTTGTCATGGTTATTTAGCCTTTAAAGATGTTATTTCAGGTGCTGTCTCATATCAAAATCTTAAATAAAACATGATCATGAATCTGCCTCCAGTGTTAAAATTCAAGTTCCAAATTGGTTTCCATCAGACAAACTTGTTTAAATTAGCCGTTAGATAAGTGGTAGTGTTGAAGTTTCCACACCCTCTTCAAGATGAATGAAAACGTGCCTGTTCAAGTTTTGCAACATTGTCAGTGAATGGTTTCAGACTTTAGATAATGAAAAATTACATGACTACTATTTGCATGATAATAAAAACAATAGGTTTGCATACAGCACGCTGAGGATGTGCTTAAACTGCTGTTCTTTAGGTTCTAACCTACACCTGACATTACTTTGGATATACCTGTGTGTCTTAATGGACAACTTTTCAAATCTGTAGGTTTGACTGTTGACGAACTCGAAAAATTGTGAACCTGTCCTTTTAATGCAATATTAGTTTGTTTGTTTTTTTAAGTATCTGCAGGTCCTTTTTAAGATGAAGTTAGTGTGTGTGTGTTCAAAACCAGCCACTCAGATGTATAAGAGTTCAGGTTTATTCATTCTTCTCTACTGAAGAAATATCGTTAACAAAATAATTAATACAGAAACATAAAGAAACATTAATAATGGCAGTTCCTAATATATACATGAAGAAAAAGAGATGTGAAGAGATACACATGTCAGACATTTACATACCATTTACAGTACTTACAGGAAACACATCTACAAAGTATCCTAGCTGGAAATAATGTAGTGCAAATGGGACAAGAAATGCGCTACACTGAAGTGATCTGAAAAATACAAATCTCCCTAATCTGACTAAAGGAGTCACACTCGTTCTGATGAACAAATACTCTAATGCTATTAACGTCAATGATCTTTACATTTTTACTGTTCCTCTAAGTTAGTAAAACATTAAAATACTCCTCAGCATATACAAACATGGACAATAGATTCAGGTGATCTTAATATGTTACTATCTTAGTGTCCAGGATCATACTTTTAAATATATTTTTTGTGTGAAACATTATTGAAATAGCTGAATGTTATACTATTATTCTGCAGCACCCTCTGGTGGGTGACAATAAAACCGAGTTTGTGTTTACAGGTTGGGATGATGCTTCTTGTCATGTATACTTCCAGCATCCATACGTGGAAATGTGTATACATACAAACAAAATGTAAATTTATATCATTTTGTGTGTGCACATTAGTGGGATGAATTATTTCACGATTGAATTTTAAATTTTTCATTTTATATACTCTGTAATTTATACAGCCAGCGTATCATAAAAACTCATCATCAACTTTTGATCATTTTTAGGGTTAGTCTTCCTTCTCATAGACAAAAAGTCTCTTGAATTTGAAATTAAGCAAGAAAAAGACTTGGAAACACATCTACAGTGTCCTGGATACAGTCTGTAGAGTCTGCTCTGAAACATTACTGATACACCAAATGCTTCAAATTAAGATTCACTACTTGCTTTGAATATTAGAGTAGAGTGAGTAGAAAAAGAGGGGGTTTTGCACTATTTGAATAAAAGTTGGAGAAATGAGAGAGGACAATAATATCATACTGGACTAAATAATACACTATATAAAATAGGGACACATGATCCAGAAATGTGTGACTTTTGTGCACAAGTAGAGCATCATGTAATGATCTATTGTCAGAAACTTAAGCTGAAAGGAGACGCTTGATTCAGAGCCTCAGAGAGATTAGGGTTAAATTTAACTATCAAATGTAATTTAAATGTAAATGTCCACATTTCATAATAGTTGGATTTATTTGTTCAGTTGTTTGCCATCCGCCAAATAAACCTCAACAAGAAGATAAAGAAGAAGAAGAAGATAAAGAAGAAGAAGAATAAGAAGAAAAAAGAAGTGAGGCAGCATTGTTGCAGTGTCAAGCTTTCGTTTTGTATTTGAAAATCGTTCAAAGTAAACTGACAACTTGATTCTGCGACAATTACTAAGTCTTCCCATGGAAAAATTCTGCTCTTTTATGTTTTTAATATAATTTGATCACCTGGTTGGAATTTAATTGAAAAAAAGGTCACATTTCTTACATTTCAAAAAACTAATTGTGATGTTGTCGGTTTCTTCTTGTGGGGACGTGTTATTTGCAGGATTGGTTATGCCAGTTCTAGTGTATGCATTGATAAATGTCATTATATTGGACCTCTAGTGCATGTCACATGAGATCACATGAGTCTTTCATATCTGAAGTTATGTGGGATCTCCAGTTATACACATCAAATTCCTAAAAAAAACTACTGTTCTAATTAAGACTCATTTTCTACATTTCATCAACACTGACACAATTATCACCAAATGACTAATTATCCTAGTGTTCATGTAAACTTAATTCATAAGAGCCAATTAGTTCTAAAATATTTGTATAGTATGTATGTATGTATTAAACAGTAACAGTAACAGAAGCCAAATACGAGTGGTGCATTAGTAGCAGGTGAATTACAATTTGCAGTTTTGAGCTGATTGGATTGAAAGTGAATGGCTCTGCATGTTAAAATAACCATTTTAAAGATTCCCTGAATCCTGCAGAGAAAAAATATAACCAACAAGAGTTGTTAACATTCATGTTGAAATTACGTTGAATGATCAACAGTTGAAAGCAATGCTGGGACAATAAACTAAAGGTTGAGAACTGTGCAGTTAATGCATCTGTAGCTGCCAAACTGAACCCAATGACAACACAAAGCTGATCTCTGGAACAACAGTTTCATCTTTTTTCCCTTTTACTACAGCCAATTAAAAGGGGATTCATGTAAATAATAAAACTCTCAGTAAACCAATACGTCATAAACATTTAACAGCAAAAAGCTCTGCATTAGTTGCACTGAGATTATCATATGGCTACAATGTTCAAACTAACAGTCTGAGGGCTATTAGGCACATCTTTTAACACACACAACATAGCATTATAAATACCTGTAAACATACAGAATTGTATTGACCCTTTTTCTAATTAAAGTAACAAAGGTTACGTAAAAAAAACCAACAAATTTTCTAATATTAAAAATGAACATGTGCATTGTTATTAAAGCCACAGCCACGAATGACTTTCTGCTTCAATAACTGGTGATAAATGGTGATGTGTTGTCTACAGGTCTTTGTGTCTCCAGGAGGTTTTCCCTCCACACACATTATCTCCACTGCTTCTGTCTTTGTCAGAGTATGGTTTAAAAGATGTAAAATAGAGAGAGCTTTGAGGTGATGCGAAAAGCTCTCCGGTGGATGGGCTAAATTAAACTGAACTATGGTTATGCTGTAATTAAAATTAGGCAACTGAAACCTCTTGATTTAAGTCAAGAAATGTTCATCATTGACTACGACTGGACTGGAAGCTGTGATGAAGACAAATACTCCATTACCATCTATCACCCCTCTGCATTTTGTATTTTTGCTGCACTATGTGAACTTTGTACTCCTTAAGAAGAAGATATATCACTTTAATGTACTGTACTCATTGTCTTTGTTTAGTCAGTCTAAATGTTTGTGACAGGCATCACGTTTCCCTGTAAAATACAGAAGTGTCACACTGAATAACTTTCTACGTATAGCTTATAGGACGGCCACTTCAACAGAGGATTCAGACATTCAACATCATTTCTCTTCCATGTTGGATTAGAAGTCATACATCAGATAATATATTCGGATATTGTAACGGCACACTGACATACTTTATTTGGGTGCATGGCCTGATTGAGCTTCTATGGGGCCTTGTTATTGGCCCAGCAACTGATTAATCGTAAGCTGAATTTCCAAAAATCGACTAATACATACATACATACATAATCACATGTTAAATGAGCACCAGTTAAACTACAATTAGTCTTAAGACTAGAGTTGACATGTACTTCATATGTCTTTTCTAAAAACAACTGCCATCAATAAAATTAGAGACAGAGTAAATCTGGGCTGCTGAACACGTGCCTGCTTTGCCCAGTTGGTAATCCAGCCTTGACTCTGAGAGGGTTATATGAGTAGTGGCCACTACTAGCATTTTATCATTAACATCAGTTATTTAATTCATTATTCTACCTAATGCAAACCAGTTGTTGCTAACTGAGATGACATTTTGAAAGCTTTAGTGCGACGGGGAAAAACCTCTGACGGTGCTGTTAATTCTTTAATGAGATCGAAACAGAGAGAAGACAAAAGGCAGAAGCATTAATTTGTGCTGTGAACAGTGTGTTAAGGTCTACAGTTTTATGTGTAACTCCTCTGTTGCATCAACCCAACCTCTTTTGAAGGAGGGCTCTAAGCTACATGTTGCTGCTGGGGTCTGGTTACAGCAGTGATGTTAAAACCAGACAATACGACAGTGGACACGTTGAAAGCCCCTCTGCAGTTGCAAATATTTAACATACAACAACCTGAAATGAAGGACGTGAGTGTTAATAATAATCACTGTTCCTGTCCAGGTAGTTTTCTAATTAGTTTTTGATTTTTATTACTTTTTTTCTAACCATTACAATACTACCACCACACTGGAGGCAACAGAACAGCACACTGTACCTGATGTTTACTAAGTACAGGGACTGGGAATGGAGGATGATGTATACAACCCCAGATGTAAATATACTTCAATCCAAAACATTTAAATTGGAGTGAGGCTCATACCAGAAGAAGCAGGAGGAGACTGGAACTCTGTGTACTTGTGTATACCTTAAATAAACTACTAAACACCACAAACATATTGTTTACACTCAAGTCACTTTCTTCTACAGACAGTCAGCTTTCTGTCGTCTACAGTATGATGAATAAATGTCGGCAATTTTATAGCAGTAATTCAACCTAAACTCCAAACATGACACTGGACTCTTGGATCAGTCCTGATTCAAGAAAGAGAGATTAACAGTAAAAACGTGACAAAAACTGAACTTGACAATGGTGTTATTACTAGATGGAGGAGAGTCTTTCTTTAAGGGAGCATCACTGGGATGACAAAACTTGTCAGGAGAGGAGTTGTCATTCCAGAAACTTTACTATACAACACAATCAGATGTGAGTTCTTCTTTTGTCCAGAAACTGCACTGCAGGAAGCTGAAACTGGAGTCCTGGCTGAATTTCAGTCCATTGAGATGCTGACGTGAGTGTATTTTCAGCCTTATTAAATGTTAGTAACTGTGTGGAAGATGTGTAAACCTCATTAAGGTCCATTGTTTGGTGTCACAGCTGCGACTAACAGCCATTTTTTGCCCCACTTCACAAGTGTTTGTTTAATTCAGCTGGGGACAACCAACGGCGCAGGTGAAGGAAACAAATTAATTGTCCTACAAGATCTGGTTCGCCCCTGGTTGCCGGGGGTTGCCGTCGTCCCCCCTCTCTGATTGGTGCTTGTAAAGGTCACATGGCATAAGAGGGAGGGGCTGTCCCTGCTCGGCCAGTACTGACTCATAAGGCGGCGCTGCCTCCAGTGGGAAGGAGATGGATGCAATGTGTTGATGCTCCGGCTCCTGCAGTCCCAGCGGGTAGTGGGAGGGGGAGAACCAGGTGGCGCTGGCTGAGGTCTCTCCATAATATGGAGAAGGATCCAAGCTGGTGTAGTTAGGCTGCTCCTCCTGTTCTGGCCCTGTCTGACAGGGGTCCAAGAGGGAGTAAGGAGGTGGGTCATCTGTAGGTATGTAGATCTGAGAGCCAGGGCCAATACACTCATCGTAACTATGGAGACAAATCCAAAATTATCCAGTTAGTACAGTGATAGTGGAGTGGGAGGCACAGTTTATGTTTGTGGTGACAGTTCATTTCTGACCATATATTCAAGGTTTCAAAACATTCAAGGGATGTTTAGCAGATATAATGTTTACTATGATGTGATTTGCTAATTAGCACTAAACACAAAACACAGTTAAATATTCAGTATTGAATTTTTAAGCTGATGGTGGTGTTAGATGAAATGTTAAGGGATCACCAAAGTTTTTGCGAATTCTCCTGACGGGGACATGCATGTTTCTACCAAGTTTCATGGCAATCCATCCAGTAGTTGTTGAGCCATTTCACTCAAACTATGTCAACCTTGTGGTGCTTTTTCAGAAGATCACCCCAGTCAGTAGGATTCAGCCTCTGAGAACCAGGGATATCTGTGGGAAATTTCATGGTGTTCCATAAAATGATTGTTGAGATATTGGACCAAAATGTTGGACCGTCTGACCAACAGACAGAACGACGTGTCATCCCTTGAGCCGTGCTGCTAGCATGGCTCAAAATATTTGTTGAACCAGCAGCTTATCCCACTGCAGCTCTATTCTGTAGTTTTCTGAGCTGAATCTCATTGCTCTATCTCTGATGTGTGTGCAGCTGTGTGTTCGCTATGTCACCGCTAACTTTGTGATGCGTTATGTACTGACAGCTGTCTAGTTTCATCAGTATCTCTACACAGACATGAAGTGAAATACTCTTCAGTGAAATGTTTTATGTAACAACAGCATAGGAATAAATTCAAATCTCACCTGCTTTCATGCCCACATATTTGCACATATCCAGATTTGTTATATATTGGACCCCGTAAGCACACAAACAAACAAACAAAATCTGTTCTGTTAGTAGCCTACACAAATGCAGCACTGCATGTTCTGTATCGCACTCTGCAGCCCACAAACATTCATAAATGCAACAATATTATCATTCACATGTGCAGACGATAAACCTTCCAGCAAAGTCCATAAAACATATAACCTTTGACCTGTTTCTGCCTGTGTGTTTAAAACTCCCCTCAGGAGATTCTCTCTTCATGTTTCAGAGGTCAGAGATTGGGGATTAGTTACAGCACATTTTGCCAGAAGTCGGTGAGAAGTCAATCTCCTGCTCAAGGACACCTCTGAAGAACCAGCAGGGTCTTTGCTTTGAAGGGCCGCTCTGTTTCCTACTACACTACACTACACTACACTACACTTCACTACACGGCTGCACCTAATGTGAATGAGTTCAACTTTCTGTTATGAATGTACCTCAACACATGTAAACTTATGGTGTTTTAAAAACATCTGGCAATATTGTAATATTAACATTTAATCATTTTGTGTTTTGTCCAAAGACACTTTGAGAAGGTGCTTGAATGTATGTTAATGGACATATAGGAAAATTACAGTTAAGGAAAACAATCGGTATAATTGAGGATGTTTCTTTTCCAAAACGTACTCACTCCATTCAATATTTATTTTGGCAGTCCTTCCATACGCACCTTTGCACTACTTCCTGTTCCCACACACCTCATTCTCTGTCACTTCACCATCCCTGTTAATCCTTCAAAAGCGGATGCAGCAGCACATGATGTAAAGCTCATTCCTCATAATTTGGCTTTCATAAGTAGTTTGTAATACATGGTAAATACATTAATATGTTGAGATTAATGTGAATTACAATGCCTCATATTTCACCACCAACATGTAGTATAACCCAGCAGGAATTGATGAAGTCAGCAGCCTCCTTTTGTTCTTCACACACACACACACACACACACACACACACACACACACACACACACACCAGCCACCTTCCTGTTGTTTTGGCAGAGTCCCAAATCGCTTCCCTGATGAACTCCTCCAGTAGCCCCTGAGGTCAGGTTTCTACCGACCTCCTCCCCCACCCAGAGAGAGAACAGAAGATATAAAATCGAATGAAACTAAACAGAAAATAGAATCATAAAATCACAGGTTGTGTGTGTGTGTGTGTGTGTATGAAGCTAATGGTAGATGATGATGGGGGCATAGGAAGCAGTAAATCAGTGTAACTTGATCAGCACTAACTGTATCAGTCTGGAACCACAGCGCTTCAAGCATGTGTGTGTGTCAGTGTGTGTACGTGATGAGTTAAAGTTTAGCCTTGCCTCCCATTATTCCTAATCTAGGTCTTTCTTTCTTCTCCGTCTCTGCTACCCTGTGTGAGTGTATGTGCCCACATGGTACTTATTTTAAACCAGCGTTACAGTGTGTGTCCGTGGTTTGCTGCTAAATGTGTGTGTATATGTGTGTGTTAGAGGGAGTGAGAGTTATTTTAGCCTTGATGTGTGGACGAAGTTCAGTCAGAAATACTGAATGTCCAGTGCACCCACTGCTCACCATACACACTCACACAGAGTACTGCTGTAAGGGACTGAAAAAGTACTTTAAATGTGACCTTTAAATAAGCATATGTTCTTTAACCTGCTCCGTTAATTAACAGGTTGGTGATTTATCTAAACAAGCCAGATGGAACCATCATTTCTCAATAAAAACCCTGTTGTTCTTAGTTATAAATTCAGTATTAGAGTACACTACTACATTAAATTGTAGCGGTGTCTTTGCAGACAACTTTCTTCTTTAAATAACAACAGGCTCATCTGAATTTTACATAAAATCACTCCCTGACACCCTCACACACCTCATTTTTAAGATGGCTATTTTATTCTGCTTTAAAACTGACCTTGAGCATTGCCAATATAGAGTGTTGAGGTGAAAATTGATGACAGGGAAAAGTGTGTGTTGGGCAGGGCAGGGGTGTTTTCGAGGTGTTGTAACACATTGTACTGCGAATCTGTGTGTCTTTGGTCTCTCAGGAGTTATGAGCTCCTCAGCTCCCATGTGGCCCTCTGCTGTGTGTATGTGTTTCTGCAAAAAACACTCACACTAGATAATGAACGTGGTGTTTTACACTTACGTGTGTTCTGCTAACATGTGTGTGCTAGCTCGGTGTGGTAGGGAGAAAACAATTTGTCCCCTCTGAGACTCACACTGGGAGTTACACAACTGCTTCTGTTCATCTGTCTGTCTGTGTTTTTTCCTGCTGCCTGTTTCTGCTTGAGATCTAGACACATCATGTAAATGACCCTTAAAATATTGAATCCATAAGTATTTATTAATTAGTTAAGTCATTCAAGGATGGTATTGCTCAGTGGTGGATTAACAGATTACTGACAAGTTACATATTGCTGCTGTCCTTCAGTTCTTGTCTTTATTCTATTGTTAAAATGCATTCAGTTATTGGGGTTTTCTCATTCTTCTCATTTCTTGCTCTTATTTTTCTTTTTTTCTGTCTCTGTAGAAGCAGACTCTAAACATTATTGTTTTAACTGTTTAACCAACCTTTCTAATAGGAGAAAGTTAGATTTTTTTTCTTTGCTTAATAATATACTATCACCACAAATAAATATTTTAATTGTGCAGATTTTTTTACTCATAAAACACAGTATGGGCCATTCATTCAAACTCAAGAACCTGTGTTTATGTTGTAATGACTGTTGGGTTTAAGAAGCAAAGAAGACAGAAGCAGCTTGACATAAAACCTCTTAAGAAGAACAACCTGTTTTGTCATGAACCTCATTCTCATCAGCAGGAGGAAGCTGCTTTCGACAAACAGGCCCAGATAGGCCCAGTGTACACTACAATACCTGCCCTGCTGGATGTGTATGTAGGCGTATTACTGGAAACACACGAACCATAACAACAATTAGATAATATATAGTATATGTCAGCACTGTGTGTTTGTCTTCTTCTGTCAAAAAGAGGTGAAAAAAACATCTAACGAAGCTTTAGGTAAAGACAGATATTTGTTATAATAGTGAGGGATGTATAAGTCAGATTCACATACAGTACAGGTCAAGATAAAGACCAGGAAGTCCTCTGGCATTTATTCATGCCTTGGTTGTGACGCTCTGCAGGGCTGGATAGGGGACAACTCTCGCTACAGCATACAGCATATGGTCCTCTGTGTGTGTGTGAGCCTGTGTGTTTATGTGTATAAAGCTGGCATGTCCCTGCTCATTACCACTGTGAGACGTACTTGCCTGTGGAGTAAGAGAACCATATAGCTCCTGCATTGTGTTTGGGTGTGTGTGTGTGTGTGTGTGTATACAGTGAGGATCGTGCCAAAGATGATCTGAGTTCTCAGCATAAAGCAGCTTAGGGATAAGGCCGGCGCTCAGACTTCACATTTCAACGACATTTCTCGACAAAATTTAACAGATTAGGTGTTGTCTCATTGTCTCATTACTGCAGTTAAAAGGTAAATACAAAGTTCTCCACTATTCTATGTTGTTTCAATTTGTCATTTTAATACCCACTTCAGGAAAAGTGCATCATCTGCATACAGCGGAATATGACATTTGGATGTACCAGCTGGGAAGAAGTGAGGATGAGTTCTTACCTGATAGACTAAATGGCTCAGTGACACTGGCTGCTATAGTGTCATGTCACACAGAAACAAATTATTCTGTTTACATTAATTGATGAGGATGTTGAACAGGTAATTTAGTATCACTGATCATTTTATACATTTTTATCACAAATTAGGTCTACTGTATGTGTGTATCAGACAAGGCTGCTGCAAACCAAATAACAAATGCTGTCACAAGATGTATTTTATATTATCAGTGGTATAGAAGTACTATTACTGGCAACTTAAAAATATTTTACTTACAGTTTGCAACATTTAATTAGGAAAGAAGATTTTTTTAAATATATATTAGCTATCAGGGTTATCAGTTATATATTCCTAATGTACTCATTGTATAATGACACAGACACTAATGTTTTATGTTTTATTTTCATATATATTCTAAATATATATATTTCTTTTCATTGCATGTTTAGTTTTAAGTAATACATTTTAATATCAACAAACATCTGATATGAAAAGGAAAAACATATTTCACAGTTCGACAGTTTTGGTTCAGTGTCAGCAAACAACTCTGATAAACCCACTGCGCTCCCTGTCCTGCACCAACCAACAGACTGACAAAGTCTTAGTGGACATAGTGGAGAATTTAGCACCATTTAACCAACTTTATAAGGTGACAATATGTCAGTGTTGAATTTACAACTCTAAATAAATCAATTAAAGCTGCGTTAATTCCACTTTGTGTGCATATGTGTTCAAAATAAAAATTATCTTCACAAAACACTGTCCACCACGAAACAATATATAGTAATAAGGCTGATGTTTTTTAGATTTTAAACAGGCAGGTGTGTGTGTGTGTGTGTGAGAAAGAGAGAGAGAGAGAGAGAGAAAGAGAGAGAGAGAGAGAGAGAGAGATTATTTATGTGTGTATCAGTGTTTGCCCAGTTCTCAGCGAGAGGAAGCAGAAGCTTTCAGTCTCCACAGGTGAGTTGCTGATCCGTGAGTGTGAGTTTTTTTGAAAGTGTGTGTGTGTGTGTGTCGGAAGTGTAGTGTTCACAGTCTCAGTAGGTGAGCTGTTGATCTGAGTTCTCTCAGTTTTCCTCAACCATCTGTGGCCCACACACACACACACGCACACACAGACACAGGAGTAGGAGTACCATGTGACTTCAACTACCTGCTTGCTGACAGGATACCAAACAACACCTTGCCAGCATTATTGTAAACAAAATGTGCAATTTGTATGTATGTGTGTCTGTTTGAATGTGTGTGTGTGTTCGCTGCTGTTTAAATGTTTGGGCCAAAAAAGTCCAGTTCACACACAGACTGTCCAGAACACTTTGGTTCCCTGCCAGAGTACTGACGTAGCAAGCTAGCTCCCCTTTCTCTCTCTAACTCTCTGCTCTCACATCCTTTCCTTTTTCTTTCCTTTTCTTTTCCTTCTCTCTCCTCTCGTCAGCAGTAAAGTACATATGAAACTGCCCAAGACTCAACAATAAAATACATTTTAAGCAACTCAACGAACACACACACACACACATAACAAAGTACATACAAACTCATACGGTGTCTGGACTTTTAATAAACATTATGAATGGATTCATCAGAACTGTGGTAGCTGTAATGATGCATGGGAACATTTTCCTGGCCCACATTAGGCCCTGCAGCACCAAGCATCATTTAAACACCACAGCAAACCTAAACCCTGCTGCTAACCAGGTGTACCCCTTCACAGATGATGTATCTTTCCAGCAGGATAATGTATTGTATCTGTGTTGAGAGCAAGGAAACGAGAACATGACAGCAGCTTTGGTTTAGTCTCCAGATCACAACCTCAAAAGAGACCTTAAGCCACAGGCTGAGCATGATGAATGTTTAGCTAAAAACCTGCAAGAACCGCGAAACACTATTGAATCAGCATGAATCAAGATCCAATGCAAAATATTTCCAACACTGTGTTGAATCCATTGAGGCCTCAAAGAATATGAACCACTTGTAATAACATGGCTGGTGTGTGAAGAAAATAAAAATCAATATCAATTCAAGCCTTATGTGTAAACACTGTTGATGACACACTGAATAACAAAACTGAAATTAAATAGAAACATCTGTTTTTTGATAGAAAGTCAGAGAGAACAAACATCTACTGTTTAAAGCAGCTATAATCATTTTTAATCAACAACGTATCAAATGACAAGTGTAATGTCAGAGTTATCGTTCATAGTGATGAACTTTCCTGTTTCCGTTCACTCTCGTAACATTTTCAGTTTTTAGAGAAAAAGCTCTAAAAACCCACTGTACACAGGCGCAGTGATAGAGAGCAAAAACAGAGCTTAGTGTTGGCCTTACATTCACCACGGACAAAAAATCAGTTTAAAGTTCTAGCTGAGCTGATTCTGAAGATCACACTTTGTAGAAACAACAAAACGTTATATTTCTCTTATTTTTTTATGACAGATTAATCAACTATGGTGTAGTGTTTTTTTGTTTGTTTTTTGCCAATTGTGCCAATGAAGGAACTTCAGAAAGTCAGATACAGTCGTCAACGTAAATCAGTAATTCACCTTCACTTTATTGAAGAAATGATACAAAACAAAGACATAAGATAACTATCTAATCTCAGATCGATTAAATTAGGTGAAATAAGTGTTTCAAAGGCAGAGGAAGGAGAAGGAGACTAACGCGCATACACACATACATACAGTACACACACACACACACACACACACACACTGCAGGGAAGGGATGTATGTGAATTATTAAAGTTGCCAATTAGACCAGATGACATTTAGATCAAAAACACCATGACATTGGCCTTTAGCTAGCTCATTCTCTCCTTCACACACACACACACACACACTCATCCTTGAACCCTTATAAAGGCACCAAAGGAAGTAGTACTCCTAATAAATGAATAATCACAGAAGAAGGGTCCAACAGGTGGTCAGAGAACAGTGGGGGACATGAGCAGAACGGTCAGTTTACACTTTAGATTTGACATTTGACACAATTGGCAAGTGTTGTGCTCGGTTGTTTTACCAACATGCTGTAGCTTGTGGTGGACTTGACTTGATATTTCAACTTTAAATTTGACCATAAAGTAAATACCTGCAAGGCAACTGCATGTAAAGGTAGATCCAAGTGCTGTCTTACATTTTAGTTTGTGTTCTGGGCAGGTACAAACCGGTAGTGTATCCGGTTACGATTCTGATGATAATGTTGTAGTTTCCATTTAGAATATATATCCTATATATAAGGTTAATAACAACTTTATGATCAGCATTATTTCTGTTACCTGTTGCATTTTGCTTTACTGGATGTTCAGAGTCATTACAAAACAATATTGTGAATACTGCACACGAGCACGTACCCTGGAGGCGAGTCGGGATACAAGCTGTTGACCTGTGACAGAGTCTCTCTGTAAGAGTCGAAGTCTAAACCAGGAGGAAAGTCTTCTAAGCAGGTAGATCTCAGTTCTCCTACTGAACCTCCGTAAGAAAAACCATCCGGACCTGCAAGAGACAGAGACATGAAGCTGAAATAATTACTCAGTACTAAGTATATTGTGCCTGTCTCATACTGGAGAAACAACCATAAGACGTTCCCAATAATTAAATGCATTGACTTGTTGAAACAAGAAACCTTTTCTGCTTATAATGAGATACTTGCAAAAAATATGTAAGGCATTATTTTATATTGTTAATGCTGTTAATGCATCAGACATGTTTTACCTGTTAGAGAATTACTTAATTATTAATAATTAATAAGTTAGTTACTCAGTTTGTCAGTGGGTGTGTTCATTATTAAAAAGCTTCATGTAAGACCTGTCAGAGCGTCAAAAGCTCAGTCACAGACTGACCGTAGCTCGCTCGGAGGTGCGGGTTTCTCAGTCGACTGTCTTTGCGCAGGCTGCCCACAATGATGGTGATGCAGGAGAGGAAGAGGACCAGACCTATAACAATCCCCGCCACCACCAGCGGAGACACCAGGAGAGACGCCTCCCCTCCTGACTCCCTCTCACTCCTGCAGTCTGGGTACTCCCCATGGCTCTGGTTGGAGCTCACTGCAGGGAGAGAGAGAGAGAGAGACAGATGAAGGAGGTCATGGTGTGTGTGTAAGTTTAATGCATGTATGGTGAGAAAGGAGAATCTATCTATCTATTCATGAAGACAGTAGTGCATCAGGGGGTCGATAACTGCTGTGTTGCTCTGCACACATCGTACTCCCTCCTTATTCCATCTCATTCTTCTTCTCTGTTCCCATCTTTCCAGCTCTCTCTCTCCCAGCGGTCTTATTCCATTTCACTGTGACAGATAATTAGAGCTAGAGTCTACATACACACACACACACACACACACACACACTGATACATTAGGTTACAGAACGATCGTGTTCCTCTCTGCCTCTGTTTAATATCTCATCTTTCTGCTCTGCTTGTCCACCCCTCTGCCTCTCATACTGTCTGTCTTTGTCCCTGAACACTTTTGTGACCCTAACCCTCTGTAGCCTTTTGTTAGTGACACAAATGTGATGTTTTCTAACATGCTTTATTTGGATCACAAAGTGGTCACTAGTCTTCCTGGGTCCCACACAACGGCAGCAATTGAAGAAACAGCAATTTAAACTCACATTCATTAATAAAAGAAGAAAAAGCAAGAAAAGGACTAAAGGATCTGATAAAAAAACATAAACATGTTTTCTTTAGTTGTTTTTTTCTCTCACAGCTCAGGATATAAAGCAGAAAAAACTAAATCCATCAAAATCCATAAATGATTACACTCACAATATCATTTTCATTTCAGTTTCATTTTCAGCTTCAGTATTGTTTATTCTTCGTCTCTTTCTCCTCTTGAACGTCTGCGTCTGTAATTCTGTTGTCTACAGTAATTTGGTTTTCACACAGATTCCCGAGAAGAGGAAAATGTTCTCTCACCCCAAACGATTCCCAGCAGACCTCTGTCATCTCTCAGTAACGGCTCCCCTCTCACACACTTCTTTGCCTCCTTTTTCTTCCTCTCCTAACATGATTTTCTCTTCATTTCGCTTCTCATCTCCTTCCTCATAAACTCAATTTTCTATCGTTCTCTCCAGAGAAAACTCTATAATTATATAGATTTAAATTCACATAAACCTTCCTTCACTGTAACACTGACACACACACACACACACACATAAAGCAATGGACAAACTAATAATCTTGGTGTCTCCAATACAAACTTTATGCACCTTTCCTCTAACAAGGGAAGATGAAATGTGTATCTCATCAACAAGGTATAGAATTTTTTTTTCTGGTTTCAGAAATCACATGGTATAACATGTGATGGGAAAACCAGACATCACTTTATGACAGAACATGTTTTGATTTTAGTCGTAGCTTTTTATTTTTGTTACAGATGTTTTTTTTATTGTTGATTTTTTTCATTATGAACTAGAACATTGTAACTGATACTTTTCATTGTAATAAACAAAACAGCAACCCTGTTACTAGGTCACTCCTTGTTATGTTTATATGTAACACACTATAGTTTACGATGTAGGAGGTGAGTGTATGTTCAACAGTAAGCTTTAGAGACAAGCTGTCAAAGTGAAATACCACCATTGCTGTTTCATTATATATGAACATATGCCATACACCCTCTCACACACAGCCGTAACCAAGTGGCACAGAGGTCACTGCAGAAGACTTGTGCCCTGCTGAAGTGCCTTTCAGATGCAGTATCATTGATCGTTGAACATGATCTGATGGGTCAGGGATAGGTTCAAAATGTTAACGGTCTGAATAATTAATGTGTGTTCGGTAGAGATCTGGCATCTCAGCCAGCACACTCCACCCTGGTGCTTGCTGGTATGTCATCAAGATTTAAAATGTCTATTGAGGATTGTATAGGCGATGCCACACAGCGATGCCACAGAGACTCCCAACTTAATGTGACTAAATGTGCTGTCATGCACTCACCTTGTTGGGTTTACCTTTGTTACATAACGCATGTTGATAGTATGACACCATCATGCACAGAAGATTTATAATATTTTTTTTTATAAGATTTATATGTTCCTTAACCTGCTTCACTCCTGTTCATTTACACTGATTTATTTCATGGGATGGGGATGTAGGCCTAAAAAGATCTCACACACACACACAGAGAGAGAGAGAGAGAGAGAGAGAGAGAGAGAGAGTTTCTCTGCTCCCTCTCTCTGCAGCTGGGTCCAGCACCCTCAGGGTTTTGAAATCTAACACTATCAACATTTATTACAATCTTTTCCTTCAGTCTTCGTCTCTGTCACTTCCCCACTCGCCCCTAATTATTGCATTGCCGCTTTCTTTCTGCACCGACACCCCTCGCTATCTACATGCTAAATTCTCTTCCTTGGATTGAATTATATGGAGAGAACAAAAAACTAATTATATATCATCTAATGTTTTATTGACTCGTGGCCTTACAAGACCATGAGTCAATAAAACATGTGGCTACACACAAGAAGCACGTATTTTGTGCGGAGCCATGACATAGCATTACCTTTGCAATGAATAAAAACTGTGTGACTTACTGGCTGGCTTTCTCTTATTGCAGTTTGATCACATCTCTTTTAATTATCACTATACCTTATTTATGATGATCTATGCTTTGAATTTGAAAAGCAAGTCTTAAATTAGCATAAATTATTTTAAGCTATATCAATTCTTTTTTTTTTCATTTTGGCAAGTAAAACTATTCAACTATACACATCAGAAATATTAAAGAGCATGGCCTTCTTTTCATGTCCATAGTTCAGTGACATTAAACAATCATATGTAGAAAAAGCATTGTGGGATTAGAAGAGATGAGATGAGTTCTCCACAGAAAACAATCCTGTGTGATCATGTTGGTGCTCATAAGAAGATTACATAATATCCATCCATACATCCATGAGTGAGGGTTGGGAGGCTTGTTCCATACAAAAACACCAAATAATTAAACAAGATTTCTCTGAAACTCTAAACATGTTTTACAGTGACAATCATTTCAAACAGAAGAATGACTCTGTGTTACAAATGATATGGTAATATGACACAATATCAGTCAACGGTTTGGACACAGTCTGTCCCAGTACAGTGCGTTGCAGCAAGAATCAGTCTTTCTGCCTGACAACACTGCATTTTTTTAGTCAGTACTCCTGCTGTGCCAACATTAAGCTTCCTCATTCATTAAAATAAATGGATGGGCAGCATTTTGTTGAGTTTGTTGCAGTGTTAAGTGCAGTCTGAATGCATCATGTTTCTTTGGGAAACAGGAAGAGAGAAATGTAGGATAAATTTAACATTGAGGGAAAATTTATCCAAGAAAAATATAAATTGCATTGGCCCACGAAAATGTTCAAATGCATCATTTGGCAACTCTAGAACAACAACACAGGGTTGAGGTTAATGGACGATTGTAGGTGGACCAACTACCCCCACATGTCAACTTATAAAGGTGTCATTTAAACTGTGCCACTGCTAGTTAATGCTGTTTAGAGAGTTAAGAGTTTTCTTCAGCATGAAGTTGAAATAGATCGGAAATATTAAGGAAAATAAATTTGCACAGTATAGTGTACAGAAATTAATCTGAGGTTTATTTTGTTTTCCTTTTTTTTTTTTTAAATGGCATCTGTTAGACTTCAAAAGCACAACAGGAAAAGGTCAAACTATGTATGTGTGTTTGTGTTCGTTCAGACCAGGGAGTCACTAACAGTCATTTATTTTTAGGTGTCAGAAGCTATAAAGGTTAAGAGCCTGTGATATTGACTGCTGCTGCATACACTGCATCACTTTGTGCATTAGCTGCATACATTATACAGAAGCATCAGGCAGCCACTCATATTAAATTTGACAGCTTGTCATTATGAGTTACGACCACCTCTTTTTCGATATGAAATACACCATACCGCTGGCTGAGTGTACGTCCGTGGACACCGAGGCAGGATGTTGGATAGAGTAACGAACTCAACTCAAGCCAACATTGGCATCAACGTAACATTAACATACAGTAATGATGAACGGAGAGATGCTGAACAGCCTCCAAAAGAAACAAATTCAGTTTACAAGCTTGCTTAAGTCACAGCTAACTGCCTATAACCAATCAAAGCAGATCGTAATGATTCCTAATTAAGCTAAAAGTTAATCAATAGCTCGTTAAGATCAACAGAGTAGTACTTAAACAGTAAATGCTACTTAAAATTAAAGCTCACAGAAGTCTGAAAAATCAGATCAGGCTAAGCTGCTGAAACTTGAAAATAATACTAGAATATTAACATCTCATTAAATTTGAATTTATCAGTCTAATAGCTAATGGGACTGAAGCTAACATTAATAGCTCACAGAAGACAAATCTAACAGTACATCTAGTGAACACAACACTAACAGACTAAAAGGCTACTTAAAATTAAAACTCATATTTAGCACACACAAGTCAAAGTTAAGAGAGAAGCCATTTCCATATGTTATTTATTTAAATTATTTTTTCCTAATCTTAAAGTATTTTTGTTCAATATAGTATGGAAACTAATGTGCAGATTTGACAAGGAGTCAAACTGTACATGTGGTTTGTTGTGTTTTATTTTTTTTTTATCTGTCAAGTTAAACTATTGTTTTGATGATTTGTTTGATTGATTTGATTTGTTGTGATGATTTATGATCAATTCACGATCAACACGTTCATATTTTTCTCATAATTTGTAGCACAGTGACAGTGTTACAGTAAATGACTGCAATGTCTTGAAAACCTTCAACTGTCATTCACCTGTCATCCATCTATCTCCCATATATCCTTCTCCCCCCCCTCTGCCATCTTTACATGTCTCCTTCATCCCTCCATCTCTCCAGCTCTTTACGTTCCTTCAGGCTGCACTTCAGTGGCCACGGACTGTTCTGAGCAACCCAACAAACCATTACAGACTCTTCTCTTGATAGCTGACAGCTGGAGTGGTATCCATCCACACACACACACACACACACACAGCCCTCCTGAGACTTCAGCTTTTTCTTCAAGGTCAGGACACTCTTCAGGCTCTGTTTGTACACTGGGTTAGTCATTAAGAATTAGTAGAAAGCAGAACATAATAAAACAGCAGCTATGTAAATATAAAATACAGTGAAATAAAATAAAAAATAATAATAAACAGATTCATGAACAAAACAACTCAAAGAACAAACAACCCCAATAAATACCATAAACTGGCTTCATTGTACGTCACATTTATACTTGTTTCCACTTTGCTCTTTGCTCCAAGCAGATGCATTAAACTGTTGAACAGGGGATTGCCTCAGAGCGGTTGTACAATTGAGTAGTATATTTGTAATATTTTCTTTAATATTTGTTTTTTGAGTCACCATAATGTCCAGTAACATACTGTGGATCCTCTATTTGACAGACAGTACAACTCCACCCCTCACTCATTTTCTTATATAGGTAGCAACTCATTATCCATAAAAAAAAACCCAAATCAAATCAAAAACAGTAGCTTTCTCTTTGTAAACAAAATGCCTCAGTATTTTCTCTTATATGATCAAAATTGATAAAACACTGTAATCAGCTAATGAATTTATTACATTTGACCCGGAGGGCTAAGTAAGTCAGTTACATGTAACAGTCAGTGTCAATGCCATTAGACCAGGGTGCTCATTAGGATGCATTAACATCATTGTGATTATCTGACCACACAGCTGGCCAATCAGCCTAAGTGATATTGAAAACATCTCCACCTCTGCGTGCAGTCATTTCTCAAATTACTGACATGCAAAAGAAAATGGAAAAAAAAGATTGTCTCTGAATACAACAGCAGTAGAAAAAAAAAACACACATTTATTGCTCATCTTGGAGAAGGATGGATACAGTATTGTTCATCATTGGTTGTATGTTTTACTTCCAGCCTCTTTCTCCTGTTTTGCTCTCTTATGGCCCTCAGCAAGGTTGCAGCAAAAAACACATAAAGCACTTTTATACTGATGAACTTATTATTATGGCTTATTATTATTTTTATATTTAATGCTCAATAAGATTTACATATGCAATTATATGTTTAACTGTTGCTCTAAAACTTGGCTGTGCATAATCAAAGGTGCCAGAATAAATCCAAGGATTTAAAAGCAAATAAAACAATAAACATGTCCCTGTGCTCAGCTAGAAGAAAATAAACCAAAATCAATACATTTTAAAATATTCATATTTATCTGTATCCTATTCATCTCAGGACTAAAACATAATGTTCAAGGGACGTCAGATTACTATTAAATCTATGTTTTACAAGTTTTTAAGTGATTTTTTTCATAGGCCTGATGCGCCTACATGACTTTTATCTGACATTAAGGCCAAAAATCTTCATCTAAACACGCTGAACAGAACACCATGACTGACATCTTTAAGTCCTCCAGATTCCTGTACATTGTTTGTTGGACTTGAGATGATTTCATGCTGTACTGCAGCATGTTTTCTATCCTGCACTTGAAAGACGCCGGCTGTTCTCTCTCCTGAGTCACGACTGTAGTTTCTCCATGTTTCTCTGTTGCTAACTGAAAAGCCTTCAGACTGGAACATCTGACCCGTGTTGGATTTGCATCATTTAGCACAGACACTAATTAACCTCTCAGCAGGTGTTGTTATTGTGCCACTTATTATACTTACTTGTTTAACATTACAACAGAGGGAAGGTTTATTTTAGATAATTTTTTGACTGGTTTTGGGAGATGACGCATGCTTCCATGCCCCAGGAGAAGAGCTACTTTTACTCCACTTTGGTACCAGCAATTACTGTGGTTCTTGTTTTCTCGTGTTAATTCATGTGGAAGGGCTTCTTTCTTACTATTGCTACGCCTCTTTTATGAGCTGCTCTGAAGAAGAGTATAAATATCAAATGACAGCTTAAAAAGAACAAATCATTATTGTCATGATCATCATCCTACAGGTCGTGTGTGTGTGTAAGTGTGTGAATAAGTATATACCCAGTGTCCTCTCATTGTATGTCCGTTACAGTGTGTGTTGTCAGCATCAGTGTGTGTTGATAGCAACACAGGAGGATGACCTGCAGTCTCCGAACCTCTTGGGATGCCAGAGATATTCCACTGCTTGCAGAAACGCTGTTCCTTCCTCTTATTCTGACCCATGAGCAATCTGATCTAAAAATATCCCTTTCAGAGCGACTCAAGTAAAACATCACTCTTTCTATTGAATATGCAGGGATGAGGACAAAGCAAGTGTACCTGTGTGTACAGGGAGGGAGGCACTGCTGCACAGTCATGTATTACAATAAAATGAAGACAATTATTGGACATTTCCGATGCCACAAAGCCAATAAAATCAAATTAAAATATCACCTCAAAATAAGCCAAGATTCAGATTTTTATCAATATGGATCAAAGGATCCATTAAGTGTAAAGGGTAGTATATTCATTTGCAGAAGATGTACAGTAGTTGTGGCTGTGACTTAAAGTGACAAATGTTATCTCCTCATTTGTACAGTGTGCTGAAAAAGCTTCAGCCTTCCTACAGCCTGGTGAAAGGACAACAGGAGGTTCTCTCAACACAAACACATCCTCCTGTCTCTCTTTCCCTGCTGTCTCGCTGTTCTTTCCTCCCTTGTCTCTTTGTGATCCTTCCTGTTGTTCTATTGAACAGATGCCAGGAGGGGTTTGGTGTTGAAAGAAGGAGGACGCCGGCCATCATGTTGCATTACCACTGGAGAAGCGAAAAGAGGGAGAGATGAAGAGGACAAAAAAAGAAGAGCCCCTGAACATCTTTGATGAACGCAATAGAGAGCCGAAGTCATGACGCTACTGCAGACTCTCACTTAGCTTTTTTATTTTATCAGTCTTTCTGAAAAAATGAAGCATGTTCCTGTGGTTTATTTTCTATACTGTAAGACTGCTCGGCCTTCACTACAAGCAGTGTGAACCAGTCATGACCCCTTCACTCACTCATGAACTCCTCTACTGTGTCGAGCCAATTAATTTATCCCGCAAACGTCTTACGGGATGTTCAAAAAGAGATGCAATTTATCTTCTACTCGTTCTAAATCTAGAGCTGAGATTTTGAGCCTAGTCAAAACTGCAGGTAAGATTATGGGTGTGATGCCCCCCCTTAACCCACAGGATCTTTTTGAGCAGGCAACTATCAGACATGCAAAAGCCATTTTATCAGATAGTTCTCATGTGCTGAATGGGGAATATGTCCTTCTTAAGTCTGGGAAGAGATACAGGCTTCCCCTGTGCAAGCACAATCGCTTCAAGCACTCTATCTTATTCCTTTATCTACCAAATTAATTAATGACCAGAAATGAACACTTGTTGTTTTTGGATGGATTCTTAACTTTTTTATAAAGATTATAAAGTTAGTGTATGTGTGTTGGTGTGGAAATGGATTGGTGGCTGTGAGTGTGATAATTTCCTGGGGATGTATGACTGAGATATATGTATTGTGAATATCCATCTTTTTTTTTAATCTCTTTATTTTATGTCATGCTGGTTTGTATTCATCGTAGGCTGCTATGTCAGTACTGTATGTTGACATGTGTTTTATGGTGCTGTAACCTTCCCTATCTCTAAGAAAAATTTCTCCCTGGTGGAGACAAATAAAGGAAAACCTAACCTATGCATGTGCACTGTCCAACTTTTTAAAATGAAAAAAAAATTATTATAATGAATAATATTATATGAAATTGATATATTGCTATGTCTGAATTAAGCTGTGGGGAACATTTGAGTAATGCTATTGAATGACAAAACAGTAGACGAAGCCAACAATGTCTGAAAAGGGCTAAATAGTGTAGTCTGTAATCTGAGCCTTTAACATGTACTTAAATTAATTATTGTTTTTAATTTTAATTAGGGCATCATTAAAAAGAAGTGCAATAATCTCCTGTGTAGGATATAATTTACAGTGGCTTGGCTAGCAGTGAGCTGTCCAGATGAGGCCAACAGCAGCACAGCAGAGTCAGAGCAACAATAATACTGAAAAGCATAAAGAAATAAAAGAAGTTAGTTTTCGCCGTTCTAAAATTTGGACATAAAATAGATGTGTAGATGTTTTTAACTGTTTAAATGTAGGCATGTTCACTGTTTTATTTGCTTTACAGACACTGGTTGAGGTTTGATGTAGTTTCAAGGATGACAACTCATCAAAATGACTGACAGGACCAGCAGTAAGTATCGAGGGAAGATAGAGAGGGCGAGGCGAGCTTAACACTTTGCTGACTCAAGGCAAAAAAATCGCATACCATAGATTAAAATGATACGTGGAATTTCATGTTGACTGGCAGCAATTACATACACAAAATTGGTAAACGTGTCGTTGATGACTGTATATGTGATGATGGTTTTCTTTCTTTCTACCTCGGTGTATTTTAACTGCACGGTTTGAAGATGCCTGATGACTGTAAACCTAAACGGGCTTCTATCTACAATGTAGGTCAAGCAGTAGCAATGTTATAACATACATTACACTGGTATTTTACACACAACAGTGCATTCATTCTCAATGTAACACCCACATCGGTATTAAATTAGGATACATATTAGATGAGGTACTATGTGGGTCACAAAACATCACTGTGTGTATGAATATAGGTCAGAATACATCATACAGCCCCTTAATCTCTCCCTCTCTGCCTCTCTCTGTCTCCCATGTGGGATAGATGGCAGAGAGACAGATTATCGCACCCTGCTGGCCCACATTCCTGTCTTCCCCTCATTTAATCACCCACCCCTTTATTTATTTGTTCAGCTCCTATGATCCCATGTTGTTGTTTTTGCCATCTCTTGTTTGGATCATTAATTTCCATGAACAACTGCTGAGCCGCGATTCAGGCCTAATTCTGATGACTCTCATATTGTGGGAATTATGGCTGATTATGGAGGAATTAGGTTTTTTAGTACAGCGTTGTCACATTTGTAGAGCTTACAACATGCCACTATTTTGATTTTGTTCCAGCTATTCTATTATTTTTATATTAGCATTGTCAGCAATAACACCAGATGCATACATGTTTAAAATACGGAGAAATAAATGATGTAGATTAATCTTTCACTGATCGCTAAAAACATTTCCTAAGAGACAAATTGTTTTTGATGAATGGATGAATGGTATCTCATATCCAGATTTATCGAGCCAATGTGGAAGTGTTTCTGATGGCCACTAGATGCAGCCGCTCCAGTTTACTCCCATTCAAAAATCATCAACTTCTCTATAGAAATACTGAGTCAATGCTATGGTCTCAATCGCTAAATTAGTAAAAAGTAAAAAGTGTTCTGGTCGTCGTTTTGGAAATTATTGTTTAGTAAATAATATTTGAATACTTACAATAACTTTGGTGTCTGTCATGTGGGGGTTGATTGACAACTGTGATGGACAAATCTGACAGATCACCTGCTGTTCTCTCCGGCTCCTGGACTCCCACTGAGTCGGACTACTGTCACAATATTTCCGTAAATGTAATGTTACTTGATTATGATACATGCCCTGTTAGCACAAATTAGCTAAAGGACCTAACATTATACCACATGTGCATCATTCAGTGTTTTTCTGCAAGCTCGCGTTCACTTGACGTAGTGGGGCGTGTCTCCAGAGTGTGAAAGGCAACATCCGCACTCCATATTTGACAGATGTCAAACTCAGAGAAGATATTGCTGATAACAGATGGTATTACATGTTCTCTGCTGAAAGTCGTCGGAGGAATTTGAACTGATTACTTGTTACTTAGTTCATGTACTTGTTACCAGCTGTTGGTCTGACAGAGAAATGGATGGAAATGTTTTAATGAGCAGGTGCATGGGGACCTTGGAGGTTTAGTGGATGTCCTGTGGTCTGGTTGTGTCAATGCAGTGAGTTACAGAAAAACCTGTGTAAATAAATTATGCCTAAATATGTGTAGTTCTATGTTTAAAAAAAATGCAAATATAGATCACACAAACTCAGTGTGACTCTGTGGTGGAAACCAAAGTGAAAATAAATCCTGGCAATGACTGCAGTATATCCGTCTGTGATTGGTCAGTGATCTCTGTAAATCCATCTGTGATTGATCAATAAACACTGCAGATCAACTTATGATTAGTTTGATTGGGGAACAAGCTCACAGATTCAACCCTGATTGGTCGGGGAGCACTTTAAATCCTGCTATGATTGGTCAATCAAGAGTTCAGCACTACAGAAAATATAACATTTGATCTACTGTCCCACAGACACACACACACACACACACACACACACACACACACACATGCACACACACACACACACACACACACACCGGGGTCATCTGGTGAAATTCAGGAAATGAGCTCTGATTACTTTCTTCACTGACAGTGTGTGACTCAGATGTATTTGGGGACATTGTGACTAATTTCCTGTTGCCACCTCACCTTACAACAAGTCACAACACAACAGCTGTCATCTCTTCTTCTTCTTGTCTTTCTCACCTCACAGAAAATCACTGTCCAGATGGTATCAGACTATACATATATATATTTTTTATTATAATTTCATCTAATGAAGTAGCAAATTTGATATGGATTCATAGTTTTGAAAATTCAGCAACTGAGGGCCAATGAGCACTTTCCCTACATCTGTCCGCAATAAAACTAAGTAAATGTTGAAAAAGCAATATTCTTTTTTTCATTTTTGTCATTTTACAGCTCTGTTTTCACTGCCACCTCACAAGAAGAAGCATCCTTATCTGCCTTTTCTGTTGGGGGCATTTTTTTCTTGATTGACAGGTGTCTCAGTCTGTCACACTCAGCTGAAGTGATCAGACTTTCTTGTCCCTTCGTCTCCTTTGAGGGTTCACCTTGTTGCAATGTTTCCTTGTTCAAAACAGCTGATACAGTTTCTAAAAGCAGTAAACCCACAATCCAGGCTTCACAGTGTCTATTCAGAAATCTATGAGCCACATCGCAGACACAGTATCTGTTTTTACCAATTTCTGCCTTAAGTATGAAAGGATGTGAGCTGTACCTGCATGCAGAGATAAACACCAGCAACCCTGAAAAAACACAATCTCTGTAGTTTGTACAATATCCTTATAAATTACATCTGTTTAATAGCACATATAGGATATATAGTCATTGAAAATTCAGCTTGCTTAGTCATCTGTTCACGTCTCTGTTGGACATTTGTCTGATGACACCTCTTGCCACCTCTCTGGCCTGATGAGAAAATTAAAAGCTGTGAAATTGTTCTGACATTAAAAAAAGACAGTGGTAGGGACAGAAATGTCCACTGAGAGCTTGACACGTAGTGACATGCCCAACTCAGGCAAGTTTAAACTCAGCAAACCAACACAACAATTTCACACCAGGGCATTTTCAAACCTGACTTGTTTCCATCCGGTCAAATCAGACTAGTTTTCGATTCATTTCCTTTATGGTGCGATTGGGCAGACCTTAACACCGCCATCATACTCAAAAACAATTGTACTACTATCCAACCTGGACTAAGGCAACTAACATTGTTGCGTTATCATCGTTACCACGTTTACCAGCAAACAAACTATAGATTTGAAAAAGCCCATGGAAACTGTTTTTCAACATATTAAAATATATTGCTATATTTCCTTTCATTCACAGCTTTGTTCTGTTAAACCTAATGTGTTTCAAATCAGAGACTTGTCACCTGTCAATCTGTATCATACAAACCTCACCCAAAAAACAGCAGGATGCCCCGCACACGCCCACTCTCAGACTAATTTGTTGAAAATCCGTCTCTGTCTGCCGACATACCAGGCAATCTACCTGACAGTGTTTCTATCAGTTTTTATCTGTCAGGTCGCTGAAGGAGGATTACACCCAATCCAGTGAGTGCTGGTGGCTCAGTGGCAACTGGAGTAGTCAGATAAATAAAAGCCAAAATAGTCACAACATCATATCACAGATGCCTGTTTCAGACAGACCTCTCTCTTTTGAATTACAAGACTGTGATCTCTTTCTCTCCCTGACCCTACTTGCCTCACACTCACATGTCTGAGTCGCTCTTTCTTTGTCTTTCTTTGTGTGATTCCCTGTGCTGCTCTTGGCCTTTTTGCTTATCCCTCTCCCTCCCTCTTTCTCAGAAGTGCTGTGTAGGGCATAACGGGGTGGAGGAAAGGCGGAGGAGATGATGAAATACAGGAGGAGAGGGAAAGAAGAGGTGATGTTTAATCATGTTAAAACAGCTCCAGCACGCACCCATCTGTGCAGCCTTTTTGCCTCTGCATGCACACGCACACACATGGATCGCACAAGTTGCATAACATGTTGTAAACAGTGTGTCATGAAATGGCATTGCAGTATTGTAAACAGCCAATCTTTCCATCCATCGATCCTTACAACTAACAGACATAATAGTTGTGAGCTTCTCAGTTAATTAATATATATTTTTCTGTTCTCAAGGTGTCTGTCTATTAGAAGAACCCATCAAATATTTAAGTTATCTATGTATTCCTCAACTTGCAGCAAATTATTATATGAATTACTGATTAGTTCAAGAGGAATGCGTTACCTTTTTCTACATTCTTTACATCATGCTGAACATTTTTTAAAAGCAACTCTTTTGCCTTGATTTCCAACCTCCATGCAGTAATTTCAGTATAAAAATGCTTTTAGGGACCTGAAACTTGCTTGACATAATCTACCACAGTGTCTATATAATCATGAAACCACTATGAATTGTGTGTCAAAATATCCATGTATCCATAAGTCTGAATTACCAGGTTCTTAGCAGCACTTGAACATTTAACTACACTATTTAACAATAGTTATTTATTTTATTACCTACATGTATTTCAAGGATGTTTCAAGTCCTTAAAATGTGATCTTCAGATCTTACTGACGTTACCTAAAGCTAGTGCTGCCCAGAACAAGGGAAAACACATTCATCAACCTAGAAAAACATTTCTCATAACTATTGTATCGTACTGTATGTATTGTATGGGGGAGATTTATTATGCTGTTGGTGTGTATGGTATTTGTAGTGATTTGCTGATCATATAACACACATGGTGAAATGGATAAAGTGGATTCAAACAGCACCCTGATAGCTTAAATCATAGAAGAAAGCATGATGTAGGCTACTGGAGAAGAGCTGTGTGACGTCAGTAAAACTGGAGTTAAGTGTAAGTAACAATTTTGTAGTAAATAAGATAAAGGATTCAGCAGATCCGTTACACATCCATCCATCCATCCATCCATCCATCCATCCATCCATCCATCCATCCATCCATCCATCCATCCATCCATCCATCCATTCATTCATTCAGCATTGTGACATTAAACAGCAGAGCCAATACTTCCATTTCCAAATGACAGAGCTAATGAAGTGAAGAGCAGGGTGCAGCTTGGACTGACTGAGTGTACTGAAGGGAGCCAGCGTTAGTCAATATTGGCACCAAAGACATTAGCAAAGACATTTACCCTTCACTTCTCCTTCCTCTCCCCTCCCTCCCACTCTCTCCCTTTTTCTTATTCTTTCAGTCGTTCCAAGTCACCTCCCTCGATTTCTCTCTCTGCTCTTCTCCTTTAGTCCACTTCCCCTCGAGAGTGCTGCTGTTACCTCCCAATCATTTTGCTCCCAATACTTTTTTCTTTCTTTCTTTCTTTCTTTCTTTCTTTCTTTCTTTCTTTCTTTCTTTCTTTCTTTCTTTCTTTCTTTCTTTCTTTCTTTCTTTCATAGATAGATAGATAGATAGATAGATAGATAGATAGATAGATAGATAGATAGATAGATAGATAGATAGATAGATAGATATATAGATAGATAGATAGATAGATAGATAGATAGATAGATAGATAGATAGATAGATAGATAGATAGACTCTTACTCTGTCTTTCACACACACACACTTGACCACCTGTGGTGGGTAATAATTCTCTATGGGCCCTGATGGGGGGTTAGTGAGGTGGAACAGCCTTGGTATTTGCTGACCTGCCAGGCTGTGAAATCTCTCTGCATATGCACACGCCCCATATCCATTTAAATAGATTTAAATAAATGACCTTACACTGTGACTAGATTGAACGCGAGCACAAACGGATGGATGGATGGATGGACAACGGGAGATAGTTGGATGAGATAGAGGGTAGAATGCCGTTAAATGCAGTTTTTCCTCCCATTTCCATAAAGCATGGGAATGTGATGATTGATGGTTGGGTGGCAGGAAGGCGAGGCGTTGTGGCATAGCGCTGATAGATGGATAGATGATGTGTGCAGCGAGGGGGAACAGAAGGAGATTCCATTTCAGATCTGCCCTCATCTGATGCACAAGCACAGCGGTGCTCTAATATGTAGATTGTGTTTAGCCTTTATCTTTTGCAAGTGATATGAGAGGCTGGGAGGGGGTGGGGGAAGACAGACACACACGATCAAACACTCACATGCCCTTAAAGTTATCACTTCTTGTGTACATACACACACTTGTTTAAAATATTTAACGCAGTCATCTGTAACTTCTATGACACTGACACTGTTGATCAATATTGTTCACGGTCATGAGTTTTGAGAAATCAGATATTAGAATATTACATCTCATGATAATAGTTGTGTGTGTGTGTTTGTTTGTTTTAGACTAATCTTTCCAGGATTTTAGCAACAGTTTCCAGCTTTTAAGATTCACTCTGTAAATATGTTTACTGACTGTTTGTCCCTCTCTTCCAAATATGAAGACAGCTGTGGATGTTTATGCTGCCGGTTGAGGACCTCATGCCCTTCTCTGGGGCACAGCAACAGCAGCAGCCCTCAGGCACAAACAGCTGCCATGTGGTACATGTCAACCTCTGTTACACACTGCAAAAGCAGCCAGAGGTGGGTCAGGATAAAGTTTTCAAAACCCTTGTTTGTCTGGGAAAACTTGACTGACTTTTTAAGGCTCAGCTTTCTTTTATATGTGGGAGCTTAACAGTAAATGTTTTTAAAAGTGGGTGTAAAAATATTTACGCACTTTGACCATTCCCATTTTCATGGTTTAGTATGGACATTATTGTTTTGCATGTCCCAAGTTTTGAATTGTGACCATAAAGTCTTAAAGTCATGAACTTTTGGTTCTGGATTTGGTTTTGTTTTTTTACTAAATTTGAAGCTGACTAATATGACTTAAATACCAGCATGAACACCTTACTGCAGCAACCAAGTCAAGCCCAATTTATTCATACAGCCCAATTTCCCCCAAGGGATTTAAATTGTGTATAATCTTACTCATGCCTCAATTAACCACCTTGAAACATCCTACCAAGCAACGACAACACCAAAGCAAGCACCTAGCAACACCATAGCAACTATTAGAAAGAACCCATTAAACACTTAAAAATAAAATAAAAATCAGAGCAACCACCTAATCGCTTAGTAAACATGGGGGATGATTAGTAGAATATAAAATTCAATCAAATTCACTCATGAATGCTTTCTAAAAGTTATCTTAAAATAATCTTTTCCAGATGTCTTTATTATTACTCCGTTCCAACATGGCTGAAATCATTTCCAAACTTAATCTCACATGATGACTTGGGAACAAGTCTTTTCACAGGACTACATAGAGCTGTGTAAAATGTCAAACCTGTACAATACACCACATGGAGAAATACCTTATCTATAGAGCTGCCCATCCCAAAGCTTTTTATCTGTCTCTTTGCTCTGTTCCTTTATTCATCATTCTAGTTCTTTTCCTGGGAGGGGAGCACTGTTGGTGGAGGTCTGAATGCCCTGGAGCGGCTGGAGAGATTTCAGGTGTCAAGGGAGGGAGGGAGTCAGAGAGGGATGTGAATAATAGATCAGAAAGGGAAAGAGAAAGAAGGAAAGCGAATGAGGTAGACATGAAAGGTGGGAGAGAGAGACAGAAGTGAATAGAATAGAGAGAAAGAGATATAAAGAGGGTCTCAAAAGGACAGAGTCGGACAGGGAGAAAGCGGAGAGATGCATGGATGCGGGAAAGTGGAAGCAGCAGTTTCTTGGAGGGCAACCGTGACAGAAAAACACATCTATAAAAGTCATACATCTGTCTAACCACCCATCTATTCATCTATCTGTTCATCCATCCATCCGTCCATCCATCTGTTCCTCTGTCCTCCCGTCTCTTCTTCTGCCTCCAGTGTGGTCAGGAGTTGTTGCATAAGACAGCGATTCATCTTTTATTGAGATGGGAAGCTTCTATAAATATATCTACCTTGTTCTGTGGAGTTAAAAAGCTCAACCTGCCTGTAATCCAGCTATAAATAGACAGAGGATACCCGCGACAACAATAACAAATCAAAATGTGCTGTACAGTAGAAGCACAAAGGGCACCTTCTGTTCTTTTTTGAGTTATTTCAGGAGGACTGAAAGTGTTTATGTTGACAATTAATTATACATTTTTAGGTTGTTCTTAAGAAACTGTGCTTGTTTACTGACAAGAGTTAAAAATGAATTTAACTCTTGTATATAACTCAAATACTGACTGAATTTAAAAGCCAGTGCCAGCATTTGTGTGTTGAACCTTTCAGTTTACCTTACAAATGCTGATATAAGTATGTGCTTTCCCTGAGAATTTACTGGACAGTTTCAGATCAGTGACTCTATATCACCAAAACTAATTAAATGTATAAAACCTTAAAAAAAAAAGAAATCAAACTGCAAGTTTTATGCAATTCTCAATTAATATAATATAATCAATCAATAATCAATATAATCAGGTATGTATCCTTGTGACCATAACTTATTACAATGAAATAAATAAATAAAATGTTTTGTTTTATTTTTTCAAATGCTAAAGATGCTTTAATCTATGATACATCATCTGTTATTCTTCTTTGAAACTTTTCATATATGTACTGTACAGTAACCCCATGAACATGGGATAACAGAGCTTCACCTCTTAATTACACAGACAACTGTTTAAGAAAATTGTAAGAATTTGCTACAAATTTAGGAATTTGCTTTTGTTACAGATGAGAAAGTTTCATCTGGTAACTCACTGAAAAGTTGAAGCCAAATTAAACCTTTCTCTACATTACAATATGAGATTTTAGTCCCAGTCTAATCTGTCCAAGGAACACATATTCTCCTCAGAAAACAGATGAAAGCATACAATCCTCATGAAAACAAGTAAGGAAGAGGGTTCTTGTTCCTTACCTGAGCAGATCAATTTCATCAGCATGAACCCCTGTTCACAGTGTTTCCTATTGGCACATCTCAACAGGCAGGAAGCCAACTTCAATTGGTCTCTACCACACAGTGATGCTATATATGTAACTGCAAAGACAGAAAGAGAGGGAGAGAGAGAGAGACAGGCAGGCAGATCAGCAGATTAGAGAGAGGAAAATGTGAAGTGCAGGCCTGCAGGAAGAGAGCAGGGGAAGAAAACAAACAACAGGCAGGTAGATGCAGAACAAGAGAAATACTGAGAGTAAGAGAAGCTGTGTTGTTTTACCAAGAGAGAGAAAGAGGGAGGCAGCAGAGACTGATGTGCAAGTCACAACCTCCAAGCCCGGCTGTTTATAAAGCCTCAGGCAGTGTGTGTGTGTGTGTGTGTGTGTGTGTGTGTGTGTGTGTGTGTGTGTGTGTGTGTGTGTGTGCGTGCGTGCGTGTGTGCATGCGTGTGTGAGGTAGTCAAGTGGCCATCCACGTGACCTGTGTGTGTATGTGAATGTGTGCGTTTGTATGTGTGTGTTCATTGGTCTTTCTGGAACAATGCCACAGGGTTCAAATGTTCTAATCAATACCTATACCTGACCAATACCCTACCACACACACACACACACACACACACACTTCATCTTTTTAGTACTTATTAGTCCGTTTGTGTAATGATAATAAAGTTGAATCTAATATAATCTAATATAATATAATATAATCCATAGTAAAATTGTGAAAGTAAAATAAGTAGAGTACAGCATAAACATAATATGATTTTTAAACTTTCGTATACACACGTGTTTTCATTTTCTTGAAAACTGAGACAAAGTCCTTAAGAAACAAAGGCAACGGTTTCTCTGGAGCAAATTCAGCCACTGTCAGAATAGTTTGAGAGTTTAATTTGATAAGGCTGGCGATTTTCTAGATATTTCTTACTGTCAACAACCTCATGTGCAGACTCAAATCATCAATTAATTGATGATGATGAAGTATTGTGTGTATCCAAAGCCTGGTAAATCTTATTCCTCTGTGCCTTAGACCTTCACTGTTGCCCAAAAACTATTAAAAACAAATGAGCACCACTGCACTGTGTGACATATACTGTATGGTTTCATATCATGTAAAATGTAGTGAGCACAAAGTAAAAGGGCTGTGGTATGTAGCACAACAAGCTAACCAAGCTGAAAATGGAAATGGTTCCTGCACACGTCTTCGGAGCTGTTTCTAAACAAACTAACATGCCCGAACTCTTTGTGCTGAGGCAACATGTCACCCAGTGCATCAGTGTGGCTCACTGACGTGTTTTTAATTGTTTATGGACAACAGAGGACTCTACGGCACAGAGGAATGAGACTGATATGAGATATATCAGTCATTGGATACTGGATTGGAAATGAGCAAATTGGAAATAAGCAAATGTTTGCTAACAAGTTCAAACATCAACTTAAAAGGTCGACATGTCATCTTTTTCACAACTTGTTTCTGCTTGTTTACCAGTTAATGCAGGTTCAAGGTTAAAAGTAACCAATGCTTATTATTGGTTTTATTAGATTTTATCCCTCACTTCCTGTCCACCGAGTGTGTACAGGAGCATCAGCGCATGAGTGTGTGTGCGTGTGTGTGTGTGTGTGTGTGACTCATGTGTAGCCTACGATGCATTGTGCTTTGTTGTTACATAACTGTCCCTGTTCACACAGACAGATATTATAGACAACACACTCTGGCAGCGAGACTGAACTATCTTCTCTCTCACACACACACACACACACCAGTGTTGTACCGTGTGTGTGTGTGAACAACAAAAAGACACATTTAAAAACAAATTGCAGTGGAAAAGCAAAACCATACCATCCTCCAAGAATAGGAGACTGGGTGTCCAGATTTCAGATTTTTATGGACTTGAGAGTTTAAAAATGGAAATGATGTAATTTCTCTAAAGACTTATGCAGTACTTGCCAACAGGAAGCTACTGCCAGTTTCTCAAAATCACGTATAAATGTCCCTAGAGACAGTTTAATTAGAGATTAAAGGCTCGTGAAAGTCCTAACTGGAGAAGCAGAGAAGGGTAAATACTGTATATGCATTCACATCATTACTACTGCAGTTACACCAGAAACATGTCATAGATCACATGTTTGAACGTTTAAAATGACCTCTTGCCTTCATGAGTTATTGTCCATCATAAAACTCCTTTGCGAGGAAATTGGGTTTCCTGCTTCGTACCAACAGTAAGCATTGGTTAACCTTGAAGACTTCGTCTGTATGACCTTGAACCTGCATTAACTGTTTAGGGTGGTGGGTTTTTTGGCCACTTGGGGGAAACAAGCAGAAAAATCTGGCCCTTTAGCTGCTAAATGCTCCACTGTGTACACAAGCTTGTCGCTAACTGTGTCTGTTTGCTGATGAGCAGGTAGTGTACATTGAGTTTTGGGCTGTAGGTTCATTACTACGAGCCGGGCCCAACACATTACACACTGACAGCTCAGACAGTGGCCGACTTGTTGAAGAACAAAATACTGTCAAATAAATCAATGAAATAAAAAAACAAAAAACTGCTGCTCTTGTTAAGTTGCCTACTGTAGGCATTGTCACATATTTCTAAGGTTTTAGACCAGTGCTGTTAGCAAAACAGCTCCAGACAGAGCAGAGCTTGTAATACTCCACTGATTAGTCAAAAGCAGACACTGATGGGGAGATAAATGGTCAAGAGAGTGCGGAGTTAGCCTCCCGGCTCAGGCAGAGAAAGAGAAACTAAGGGAATCAGGTAGTGCCTGTAGCCACAACAACACTCCATCATTTCTTCATCTCTCTTTCTGCTATTCCCTCTCTCTGATGCTATCTCTCTCTGTGTCCCTCTCTCCCTCCTCTCATCCATCTCCTCCCAGCTCTCTCTGACAGTCTATTTGGCCCACACAGCCCTGTCATCCATTCAACCTGTCAGTCCTGGCAATGGCACCAATCTCACACCGACTCGTGTTTGTAGGCAGGCAGGCGGGACCCGGGGTTACAGCACCCATGCCATCGCTGAAAGCCTGTGGGTTGAATTCTTGTGACATGCACGTCATGAAGGTGATCCCACAGTGAGAGGGTCAGAGGTTCAGGAACAGACTGTCCATCTATTGTGACAAATGTTTCAGGAAATTACTGGATTTAACTTTTGAGTACTTAAACTGATTAGAATTTTTTTTAATTAATACTTTTACTTAAAGGGAAATTCCTATTTATTTTACAATCTGGATATTTTCGGCTGTGGTCATCATGAGCCGTGAGGGCACAGCTTTACAGAGAGGATGAGGACAGCATTTTAAACCACTTACCAAGGAAACCATTTTATTTGGAATTGATAAAAATGTGGATCTTTCTAATTCTTTGTGTCCATTTCTATTTTCACATAAATCACATAAATGATAAATAATTTCTCACCTGTGTCACCAAACACACATTGTGGGTTTGTTGTAACTACACTAATGCACAACCATACTTAACAATGAAATTTCATAAATTCAGAGGCCAGTCTTCGTTTATTGGATTTGTTAGAACTTAAAGAGTGAGTGCCAGACTCAAGTCAAAGGGCTTTTTGTAGCATTGACCTTTATGGCTCAGTGGAGAGAGAAAGCCACTTAGATAAGCCATGGCAGAGCTTTGATTTACTCTGGGGAACCCAACACTAAGACAGTACGCAGTCCTGACACTGTTTAGATCAAACTGTCCAACACAAAAGCTGGAAGTGTGTGCTGAGTATCATGAATTAATTCCTGTTTGGAAAAGTTTTCATGATGCCAAATTGAGGGCCGCAACAATCATTCAATGTTGATTTTTAACTGAAAGATGCAGATAATCACGCTTATGTTTTATCAGGAATTTCACATTTTTATCTTTTATTGTTTTTTTTTATGCATTTTATTTTTTTTACCACTTATTATCAAGTTCACGTATTCTGTTTTTATCTTTAACAATGTAGTTTCCTTACCTGCACATGTTTGGATTTCCTTTATTTTCTAAGCCTAAGATATGTTTTATATAACCCTAACACATTCATGCATCACGTGCATGGCAATCTGAGTGATAAAGTAACCCACAGTATAAAAACGTTTGGTCCAGCGTTCCTCTCTGCGCTATTGCTGTTACTGTAAGGTTGTAAGGCTACTGTACTTCACTGCTGAAACAAGAGTGTGTGTGTGTGTGGGAGGAAAGTTGAGCAAGAGAGAGAGAGATGAGCTTATCCAAAAATCACTATAAAACGCCTACAACATTCCTACAGAGACCTATAGTGTGTTGGTGCTGTTCAGTAGTAAATGTGGGCTATTTTATTTTAAATTTCCACCTAAATAATACCTAAATGTAGGTTTTTAATCATGGTAATGTAATTTAATAACACAGCTAAAGGGAGTTTTTGTTGGATACTTTGGTCTTTTAAGGGATAAAACTGTTTAACACGCTGGTCCTATGACTATTGCATAACATTCAGTCATACTCAAACACTTGTTCTTTGTATGAAAGCATCTGCATATGTAATGTTTCTCCACTCATTTATTCAGGTTTTTCCTTTAATTTGTCACCTGTATGTAGTATTGCAATACACTGTATAACCTATTAAGAACAATAGAGGAAGAAGTATTAAGATCCTTTACTTTAATAGAGGTCATGCACAATTACTTTAGGTTCTGCATTTATAAAAGTACAGAGGTATACTGAAAAATGTTTTAGAGTTAAAAGTACTCTTTGGCAGCAGTATGGCTCATGTCAATGTTAAATATTGTATTGGATTATGATAAAGTGTGTATGCAACATTCATGTTGTAAGCAGGTTGAAGTGAGACTATACCTACTTTATATTGTAGGTAATTAAATCTGTCAGAATGAATAGCAAGTTTTACAGTACAGTAACTATACTGTAGCTGGCATATACATTTATTAGAGTATGAAGTATTACCTCTTTAATGTCTATAGTATACAGTATTTGAGCTGCAACTAATAACTAAAACAGTCCAAAGATATCAGTTTACAAGCATGTATAACAAAGAAAGCATAAAATCATCATATCTGAGAACCAAAAAGTAGCACAGTTTGCCATGTTTACTTAAAAAGACTAAAAGATGGTCGGATTATTAAAATAGTTGTTGATTCATTTCTTCTTGTTCGATTAATGGACTAATAGTTGCAGCTTTATAAAGTACCATATAGGTGTACTAAAGTAAAGTACAGAGACTTCAATATTGGACTCAAGTAAGGGACACGAGTTACACCACCGCTGAATCAGCCCGACCTGCAGTATATACATTATAGTTTTGTCAGTGCACCAGTTGGAATATTACATAAGATCATTGTGATACCGCAGGAGGTAAAGTACTGTGAAGGTGTCACTATGTACTCACTCTTACATAGCATAGTACTGCACCGTAAGCGTACTTCCCCTATTACACTATCATATGTGTTTTTATAATAGTTTTCGGGTCACCAGAGAAAGACAGAAAGAGAGATAGTAAAACGTGTGACACACACACACACACACACACTGGCTGCTTACCTTTCATCAGCTCCTTAATGTTGCTTCACACCCCTGACAACAGCAACAACATCCAGGTCCGACCACCGGCACCCAGTGCGAAGGTCCTCCCCCTTCTCTCCCCCTCTTCTCTCTCTCTCTCTCCCGGGACTTGGTCCACCTCCTCAGAATAGCGCTTCGTTAAACTCTCGGTGATACCCGAGATTTTCCCGCACGATGATCAACACTCAGATCGTCCGAGCATCTTCCGAGACGTCCCGTCCTCACATCCGAAACGTCCTCACCATCATCACTGTCACCACCCTCCAACCCGCAGAGATGTCTCTTTCGTCTTCCCAAATGATCGTTTCCCTGTCGATATCATCATCATCATCATCATCATCATCATCATCATCATCATCATCATCATCATCATCACCACCTCTCCAGCATCCTCCTACTTGTCTGACTGTCCTCTGGCTTGCTCGCCGTGTCTCTGTCCCGTGGCTCGGCTCTGCAGCCCAATAAGTGTGTCATGCCTGTGAAGAGAAGCAGGCATACAGTATACTGAAGGTGAGAAATCCCTCACCAAAAACAAACCGCAGTGATGCTCTGAAAATGTTGTAAAAATGACTTAATATGGAGAAAGTCCACCAAATCTGAATACTGAACTGCATCAAACAAACAGCTAATTGTAACTCATTAAAAAAAATAAAAAATAAAAAAACAGTTTAGAATATTATAAAATATTCTGTTACCAAGTAGTGACAGAAAGTGATGTAATAGTAAGTATAATAAATCAAATTACACTATGTGGACAGACACTCCTGTGTACTAATAACATTAACAATGACTCTGATTGAAGTGTGCAGTAAGCCATGACAGTGACAGTGAGCCAGCATGCACAATACCACGACCCTGAAACCACAGCAGCAAAATGCAACTGAAGCATCATTCATTTGATTATTTTCTGCGACATGTCTTCTGTGAAGAAGGCCTAAAGGAGAAGGCCTACAGCATGCTTTGAACTTTGGTGCAACAATTTGGGGAAGGCTCCTTCCTTTCTCTACATGACAATACCAGCACACACGTAGTTCAATTACTAGTTTAACTACAATTTGCAGTAACTGAGTGGTAGGTTTACTACATTAGCATTTAAAGTTGCTGTACTACACATTCATAGTATTCTCATGAGGTTTATTTTGCTGATGCTATTTGATTAAAAGCTTTGCAATTCCGAGGAAATTTTCCTTTTTTTTTTTTTACAGTCCACTGCCTGTTGGAATTAAATATTCCTGTTAAACTACATTTACTAGAGTAATGTGCAGTTTTGAGGCGGTACTGATACAGTACAGATATTAATCTGGCAAAGGGTAGATATACTACTAGAGTTGAGTAGTGGTTTGGTTGCAGGTGAGTCAAATTGGCAGCTGGTGATGATGGTCACTACTACCACGTAGACAAACAAGACACAAAAGGCCCATGAACAAACACAAGCCATAAGTACATGACAAAAATTAGTTTTTTTTAAACTTGAAATGAAATTTGTGATAAACCCAGAGGGTCTGAGTGCTTCTTCCACCACTGCTGCTGTAAAGCGACCTGTGTCAAGATGTATCACTGAAGAAAATAGTGCCAAACATACTCTTGATATGTTTGGCTTTACATCAGAGGACATTTACTGTGGCTGCCAGCACAGGACACATTAGATGGATTATTATAAACTCTTATTTTTAAATGTTAACCTGTTACATGACATTGACCCGTAGGCTCTGTAGCTTTGGTTCAACATTACTCGTTCTTACTGTTTAGTAATAAAATGTAAAGATTTTCCTTTCGAATGTGGCCACAGTTATGAACAGCAACCTTTTCATTTTGGGTACATTACAGCGTGGTAAGATTAAAATGCATTTTTCATTACAAAGTCAGCCAAATACAAACGATACAGGATGTATTTTGTGTTTTGAACCACAGTGTGGCGACAGAGCACTGCTATTCTTTTAGCCGGTTGTCAGGTTGTTCTGCTTTTTCCGCTTGATGGTTAATAAATACCTATTATTTCATTCCTCATGCACATAAAGACTATCAGAGAAGATAATTAACATTCAAGCCACAATGTAAAACTCACAGTTTTTACCAGAAAACTGTGTGACACTGCTTATTTCTCCCTCTTTTGTCTAGTTAAATTTATTTTTTAAATACTCTTTAAATGTATATCTTATTTTACTAAGATTCACAATTTCTTAAGTACTTAAATCATATTTAAATCCTTCTATTATTCAGTATGTACATGCTCATATCAAATGATGAAAACATACCACTGTGGAATCTCATTTGTATTCAGGCACATTTGTTCTTTTCATTATTTTGACTTGAATCAACATCCAGGAGGATCCAGGCCACCTGTTGTAAACTGTCCAAGACTCTCAACACTGGATGTGAGTGAAACTCTTTTGTTTTGCTGTTCAGTGCAAAAAGGGGCAAACAAAGTGGACGAGAGGATGAGGAAAGAGGATATCCTCTTCTTCACATTGTTGTAAAGCATTTACCATCACAGGCAGGACATTAGTCAAACAGCAAGAGTGGCATTCATAGTTGAACGCATGCTTTGAGTATGATAATATTTTACATTTTTCTGTCTTCAGCGCAGCATCTTCCAGCTCATTAGTTACCAGAGCATTCCTTGTAATGTCTTTTTATTTTTTTATTTTTATCAAACAGGGAACCGCAGCAAACACTCGGTGAGATGTTGGACCTTGGTGACGCCTCCATCTGCAACAGCTCCTGCTTCTGTAGTGGCTGTTTTGAAGTCAGGTTTGTTTGTCAGTGTGTCAGTGGGATGTTTGATGTAGTTCTACATGTGTGATGGTTGGCTGCAGTGCTTTTCAAACCAAGAATGAGGACCAGGCCTGTTTCCATTGGGCAGCCATATGGCAGGAGCACTGGTATAATCCTGCTCTACCATCACTCCCTCATGGAGAGTTCAACCACAAATCTGGGAATACCATGTTCCACCTTCTTAGCTACATGCTTTATTTCTACCTCTGACAAAGACAACACCGCATCTGCTTTACAGACCAACAGAGAATATGAAACAAAAGACACCCAAACATGAAAACTGGCACACAGCATGAAGCCTGGAGAATCTGTCTAGTGTCTAGTCTGTAAATGTTTGTTTTGCACCAGAGTGGAATATTCACACAGACAATCTCTCCTGCATGTAACAATAGAGACAGAGGTTTTATTTATGAGATTTTATCAAAAGATGTGGGCAAGGAGACAAGTTGGTAGGTTTTAGTGACAACATAGAGTTGCCGTTCACAATGGAGGACATTCCTTGTGTTGAATTGGAGAAAAAACTGTTTTTATTCTGTTGAATTTAGCTTTTAAACCATTCAATCCATTTTAAAGTTCTTCTGCAAACCAAATGAAATGTATTCAAGGTTTCAGGAGCTTCCAAGAAGGCAGAAAGAACGATTCTTCTGGGACTCTGTCTGTCTGTCGGCCTACTGCAGGGCCGCCAGCCTTCTTCCTTTGTTTGGTTTGCTCATCAACATGCATTACACCATGTTTTCACTCATCCACACACAACTGATGCCTTTTTACTTACACACCTCACCAGTTCATACTGAACATTAAGAGATCCCTTGATAATGTATACAAAGTGTATTTGAAGATATGAGACCCTCAAAATTACGGTAGTCAAATCATGTAGATATCGTATATATGATATCTCTGTGTTCAAGTGTTAACAAAGGGGGCCTTTTCTAATTGTAAAAAAAAAGATCAGTGCAGGAAAACAACTGGTAAAGCTGAAGCAGCTTTTAGCTTGTTCTCGTATTTTTGTGTGTTAAAAGGTTGACCTTATGTCATTGGACTATTTCTGTTCCATTGAGTGACTTGTGCCAGTGTGTAGAGGATTGCCATTAAGTGATACAGGCTGGTTAGTAAGCAATGAGGGGAACTAGATGTCTCTTGATCCTTTTTTGGTTTAGTTTGTTGTTATTGCGCAGTAAGTGGTTAGAGCACTTGTCTCGGGTGGAGTTAATCAGTTAAAAGTGGTGAGACGGTTAGTAAGAGGGATGGGGTTCCATATATAAAACAGCCTGTCATCAGTGCGTGTAGTGGTGGACAACTTTTGCTTTGGGTCGTTGTTCTGGCTTATCTGCGGTGTGTGGTACAGATTATTTTGTGCTGCGAAAAAGCCTCTTTGGTGGTAAATTGGGGAAATGGCTTCTGTTGATGAGTTTGTTGCAGAGTTAGGAACTGGAGTCATACTCCGTCATTTGATGCTGCTGTTAATTTACAGTTAGTTCTAAAGTTTAATGAAAGGGACCAACATTTTTGAATGTTTGAACGTTTTGCAGAGGCCCGAAATTGGCTTTCTTAGCCTTGAGTGTTACTGACAATGGTAGCTACCTGTTAGAGTTAAAGCTGCTGTGCTTTAAATATATGAATTGGCACCGTAGTCAGTTTAGAAACACAGGAAAGAGAAGTATTCTCACGCTGTTTGCTAGCGATTTAGCCACTCATTTTAACCACTGGCGTGCTGCTTCTCAGGTAAAAACTTTGGAGGATCTGCAAGGTTAGCAAGGTTTCAGATGCGGCTAAATTGGCAGATGAGTTTGACCTGACCTGTAAAGCTTTTGTTGGGAACCATATTTGTGGAGATATTGGTTGCATTGGCTTGGTGCCATTCTTTACCTCTTAGGAAACGACCTGGCTGGTGACTGAGTGTGGCCTGATGTGCCTGCGCAGGTGGTCACTTTATCCTCCAGGGTAAAAACTTTGGTGTCTCCCAGAAATCCCTCTGTGGTGCTCTCCACCAGTGCAGTAATGCAGGCTATGATCTGTTACCAGTGGTGGTTCCTGTCTTGAAAATCCAGATAAGAAAAGAGAGTCTGTATTTCCTGTGCTTGTTTTTTCCTCACCCGTGTCTTGCAGTGACCTTGTGAAAGATCAAAGAGATGATCCCACACTTCAGGCTGTGTACACTCAGGGTCTTTCAAACGATGAGGTGGAGAATGCAGCCCATGGTTATTTTCTCAAAGACGATTTGTTGGTGAGAAATCCTCACGGAGATTGTTTCGCGTGGGATGAAATTGTTCAAATTGTTCTGCCCTGTACAATGTGACTCACTGTACTTCAGACAGCGCATGATGGCGTCACTTAGGGGAAAGGAAAACATATGAGTAATGCAACATTTTTACTGGCCTTGTTTAAAAAGAGACATTTCTGCCTTTCATTAAAACTTGCCGCCCATGTCAATACACTAAAAAAAACAATCCAGGTAGCTAATCCTTTTGCTCCTCCGTGCATATTTGGGTTGGAAAACCCAATATATTGAATGGAATGGTTTCAGACAATAGCTGTACTGTGTAAATAAAATAGTGAGACAAAATCTAGGGGCAGCCAACATAAAATGAAAAGTCTCTATGAATGGCATGCGGGATGCCATGAATTGACACTTTCGCCTTTGACTGGCTCTCCTTTCCAGGCCAAGCTCTTTGACACTTAAAGAGTGGCCTGAAAAGTGTCATAAAGCTGTACAAGCCACATACTGTATAGAGAAAACATTTGATGATACTAAAATCAGGTCAATGGATGAGAATGCCTCCTAAAATCCGACACATATCAAATGCCTTCACACAAACGCATGTGATACGTACATGTAAGTAAGGCTTATTTCTGTTGCTGCAGTGTGTACAGGTGGGCATACCATACTCCCCCTTCATCTGTGCAGGAAGCAAACGTAACTGCTCATGACAAGGTGCAGCGTATTCTCTAACTGGATTACATGCTGTAGTCATGTAAACAGCTACAGTACCTGTATCAGCTCCGTGTGCATGTAAACACATACTGCAGCCCACTTCAGAATTCAGACATTCTTTGATCAGGCTTCAAAGGATTATCCCTCCGCAGTCTCCATGTAATCGTATACGAGGATAAAGCATTTCCTGGTTTAATGGTCTGGTTTTGTAGTTTGGCCGTAAAGCAATTTTTTTAGCATGTTTGCAGCCACAAGTAAACCAAAGTTGAGAGAGGAGGGAAGATGACAGAAGTATGCCTCTCTCTTCTCTTGATCACCAGCCGTCTTTCCTTTCAGGCTTCCTCCTCCCTGGAGACATCCGTCACATCTTCCAGCTATCCTCCTTGCCTGAATAACTGATGACAGGGTGAATTTAGTGACTTTGCAGCTCACAGGACTCAGTGAAAGCTTTTTAAAAGCTTCTCTGTTCCTTATTAGGTGGTGGTAGTAGAAAATGTTATAGCGGAAATACGAGAACATTTCCACATGGCGTCACTAAGAGTCATGGAGTCATACTGTCCAGGTAGATCTGACGAAGAGTCAGAAGTCTGCTAGAGGTAGTTCAGCAATATAGTTTTGAATGGTTATGAACGCTATCTCTGTGTTTTTAATAAATGTCTAAATGTATGAAGTGTGAAAAAACAATTTGGTGACATTAAGTTGACCAACTGGATGTCTCTCGTTTTGATAGAGCTCCATGTCTTTATATCATATTATTTTATTTCAAGTGATTTGGGTGGTCGTATCTGTAATAATGTTTTATGTGTAAAATATTGATCAGTAAAATCAAAATACATACAAATAAAGTGCCTTAAGCAAACATATTGAGTTAGATTCCACCATAATCACACTGGCAGAGTCGTTAAAGCAACTGGCTACACCTGAGAGAAGGGAGTGGCTTTGGGTATTTAAGAGCTGGTTTCCTCTTTGTCTTCCTGGTCAGCCTTCATGTTGTTAATGCTCTAGCATGGGCACACACTACACTTTTAATTCCCATCTGTAATAAATGTGTTTGAGATAAATGCATCTATTTGTTAAGATATTTTTGGGTACTTTTATTCAAAGTCAAGGGGAGGGTCTTACTTTTTTTTATAAAATCAAATATTTAGCATTCCCTCCCCATGCCAGTCATTTTTATAATGTGCCTCAGGTATTAGGACTTCCTGACACATATATGTGTATGTCTAGCGTGACACAGGGGATGTAACATTACACTGAACATAGCCTGAAGGTGTATATACACCTGGTACTATTTTTAAAAAACATGATTTGTCACCCAGGACAAAAACACCACTCTTGAAGTTTAAAAAGTCTTTTTTGTTTTGTTTTGTTTTTTTTCCAATGTGATGTTGTACACCAAGTCATGTCTCATGTGGACATGATCACATATGCTGATCTGACCTCTCAATCCAACAGTCCTTACAATAATAAAACTACATGAATCTGTGATGAATTTACACAAAAACACACACACACAAAAAAAAAAATAGAGATTTTCTTTCAACTCACATGTCAAAGATCAAGGTGAAGGAGCCTCACTGCCTCATGATGTGTAACATTTGACACATTGGATCATTTTAAGAGGAGGAACAGAACTAATCTTCACCACATGGAATCTCTTATTCACCAAACACTGACTGACAAAACTTTATAGTTACTTGGTGAAAATCTGCTACAAATCATGCACCTGACCCGACTCCACTGTGGGGTTATAACGGCATAAAACATCCACTTCTTTTTATGGGACTGTGGGATGATTTTATCATGAGGACGTGATGTAATTTTTTCTTAACCAACCTTAAATCACTCACTGATCATAAATCTGATATGTTTTTTTAAATAAATAGTTCTGCTCTTCTTCCCTTTTTCTTTCTTTTTCTTTCTTATCTTAATGTGGGGGAAAAAAGAGATCTGGTCTATCTGGCCCTAAAATATTTCAGTTTTTCAATACATACAAGCTTTTTTTTTTTTTTTTTCCCAAAAGCACAGGTACATAAAACACCAATCACAAGACAAGAAAACATATTTGAGTGTTTATTTTTATTATACATTTACAAAATATCAGGTAATAAAAGTAGTTGCTATACACCATAAAAACAATATAGAAAACATTGTGTTCACCATCAAAAAATGATCAAAAAGAAAATCTTTTTTTTAAAAGAATAAAGGCACATTATGCTCCCTTACAACCCTTACTGTATTTACACAAGAAAAAACTTATGTCATGTATATATTTTTTATTGGTTTGAAACCCATTTGTGTGTATGTACATGGGTACAATCACAAGCACACAGACACACACAAGTGGACACAAACAGAAAGTCACATATTCACTTGGGTAGTCACTCATGCATCAAAGACCACTCTTTCTTTTATGGAAAAAAAGAAACCTATTGTTGTTTTTTTACAGCAATAAAAAGAGATTGTGTCTTGTTTATGTTATATCCTCTAAATACAGTAATTTAGGCAAAAAAAAGTAAACAAAGTGAGGCCAAAGAAAAATCACTATTAGGCACATTTTTTTTTTCTATGTACATCTCACTCAAAGTACACTCCCTCAGTAGCACACAGGATACACAGATGAAACTACAGTTACATAAATGTAACTTTAATCTGGTTTTTGAAACGTATTGATACACACGGGGTGTTTGTTTCTTGACACGGAGGTGAACAACTTCATTTAGTGCCTGGATCCCAACCTGAGAGATTTATTTTGACTGTTTGGATCCAAAGTGATTCACCATTTGATAAAGAAGACAAATGCTGTCATACAACCACTGGTAGCCAACAATTAAAAGCAATACAAACAATTATTAATAAAAAAAAATCAAATGTGGCACTTAAATATAGATATTAAAAACTAAAGCCAACAAAATCAATCAATTTGACAAAAGGGCGTCACTGTTACAGATTTTGGAGATGTCCTCTTTCTACTGGATCAGCAGTGAAAGAAGAAATGTTGAAAAATTGCAGCATAAATGACCAGAGATTATCCTGAAAATGCTCCTCACATGTCCCAAAATCAACTAGTTTACCTTGTTGGGCTGTAAACTTCAATTTCTAACTTAATATCATTCTAATACAATAAGTTGAAATCGGCTGAACATGTGTTCAATTCTTTTAATGAATTTCCACTTGAGGTGGGAATGTATACTTTAATGATTTATTTATTTTTAGATGTCTTTTTGATTAAAAATGGCTTACATGTGACTAGAATATAATCATCAGTGCAAATATCTAAAATGTAAAAATTATAATTTTCTTTTTGTGTGTGTGTGTGTTTTTTTTTTGTTTTTTTGGGGGGTTTTTTGCCACCAAGGTGAGAGGTTGTCGATTATGAATTTCATTGTGTGTTGTTTTACATTGGGTTTTCTCTCAGACATTACTAAGAAATAATGTATCACTGTTGCTTCTTAAAGATGACAGGATGTTAGCACCCCTCGCTTGTATGCAGTGTCTCAGCATTTCATCACACACGAAATCTCACAACTGCTCTACAATTTTTCTCTTCATCTTTCTCTCTTCTTAACCCCTCAACCTCATCCCATGTTTCTCCTTGCCTCGGCCTCTTTTTCCTCTCCAAGGTTGTTTCCCAGGCTGAGCTAACAGGAAGTGAGCACAATGTGTCGGCTCGCAGGAGAGATAACACAGAAAGGAAGGGGCGGGCACAACCCCCAGATGGACAGGAAGTTGACTCCACTGTCTGGCTGATTAGAGAAAGGAGGGAGAGACATGATGAGGTAAACAAGGAGAAAGACTCAGAGTGAGGTGGAGGAGCTGGCTGCTCTAAGTGTATATGTGTGTATATATATATGAACCCAACAGGAAAGCATTGAGAGGGCTTCCAGCCATTGTGTCCATCGTTTATCAAATGACATTCCAAGCAAGCCAGAGTTTTAAGAAAACAAGTTCAAGTCCAAACAAAACAGAATAAACAGGAGAATAAATAAACTAAATCCTCCTAACTGGAATGAAATTACGTTTAAAAAACAAAGCGGCTGTCCCTCTGAAGACAATTTTAAATTAATTTCTAACTGCAGAAGCCATAAGTCAAAATTCATATTGATTCCTCAGAAGACCAGAAAGCAGTTGATCCTCGTTATTTAAAGAGCAAATATCCTCTGCTAACGTAGGGGATATTCTGCATGTGATATTCTGTGATCAGTTCAAAACGGTTCAAAAAGTATGTAATAATTTGCATATGGAATAACTCACAAACTCTTGCAGTTATTAAAAAAAATAATACGTAATGATTGTTTTTGTTTCAGGTTTTGTTTACTGATGATCAATCAGTGCTTCTTGTTTCTGGAAATCTGAAGGAAAAAAAATGATCGAGGGATTGTCTTATTCTAATTTAGGATCAGATATTTTATGAGCTGACAGTAGCTGAGGGGATGAGAGGTTAAAGTTATTCAAGCCACCTCAGGAGCCATCGTCGCAGCACTCAGCTGCCCAACTAGCTGCTTTTGCCAGTCTGCGTTTCCTGAGTTGTTTGAATGACTTTTGTTCTAGTAGACCTCTGAGAATTCGGCTTTTATCTCAACAATAACTGTGATGATGGGTTCTGTCAAATAAAACATGGGAACACAGTGTAATTCAGTCTGAGCAGCAGCGGTGCAATTTCCTGTCTGACTATGTATTGTCTCTTCTCTTCTTGCAGCAGAAGATAACTGGCTAAATTGACAAAAATGACTCTCTTATAAAATGACTCCTCATTCATATTGGTTGGTTTCACAAAGAAAGAAGAGTTTTTTTTCTTTTACGGTTTACCTGATTTCATGTCAAAATTTGTGGCTGAATAGCATTGGGGAAAATGTGGAAAATCAAGCTATATACTCTAAATATAGCACAATTATTCAGGGCAGATCACAAACTGATATATTAATATGAACAGTATAAGTTTTCTGGAGTGGACGTTCCTCTTAAGTATCTCAGATAAAGCAAACACAACTGGCATCTAGCTGTGATCAAAGTTTTTGCCTCAAACAATAAACCCCTCAAGCCAGCATATTTACAATCAAATCATTAGCTTCAGATAAAAAAAAAAATAAAATCACCTTGTTCTCGTCGTGCTTGTGGCTCTTTTCAAATATATAAAAAAAAAAAATCAAAGTGAAAGAGATTACAGGCAGTCAATAGCAGAGTATCAATGAGTATGGAGAAAAGGCAAACAAAAAAATCACCAGTTTGCATCTGCATATGATGCCAGACATCACGGCAACAATAAATCCCCTTGTACATTTATGAAGCAGTTAATCCACACTTCCTCCTATGACATCATGTCCTGGTGTTTATATTATTTTTCCAACGTCTCATTGGAGGAAGCAGAGGGCGCCTTGTCATCACAAAAACGAGAGAAAAAAAACTCCCTCTTTCATTCAAAATGATTCCTTGATTCCTGGAGTTTGACTAACGTCTTATTTACTGACTACAAGTAGAAGAGACTGGGGATCCTCAACAAACTAATGGATTCACTGAATGACTCGATAACAAGAAGTTGTTACACATCAAACGAGGGTTTCCTGATTGTTTTCAGAAGCTGTGTGTGTGTGTGTGTGTGTGTGTGCGTGTGTGTGTGTGTGTGTGTGTGTGTGTGTGTGCTTATAAGCAGACACCATCTCCGTTAGTATTGATGGTAGTAGTCAGGCCCATCCACCCCGTACAGCTCGGCCAGGGACTTGAATCTTGGACCCCAGTCGTTCAGGAAGTCGTAATCCAAGTTCGAGCCGGTGGAGGAACTTTCCAGAGAGCTGAGGCTGCCGGCCAAAGACTCCGGCCCCTCGTAGCCGTAGATGTGCAGCGTGTCGTAGGGGATGCCGTCTCTGTCGTGGTCTGCCTCGTCTTTCTTGACCTCGATCATCGCGGCCATGTCGCCCTTACATGCGGTGGGTTGAGTGTGCTGGTGGGGGGGTTTCTGGACCATGGCGTAGAGAGAGGGGTGAGGGTGGTGGTCCGGGTGACGGAGTAGAGAGCCGTCGTGGCAAGCAGAAGTGAGGATGGAGACGTCGTAACTAAATGAGAAAGGAATATTGTATGTTATTGAACTGAGAGCTGGATGTTTGTGTCCAGGGTCATTCAGGAAGCTCCTGTCTGTTGTCAGAAACAAACAAACTAAGGACAATACAACATTATCACAGGAAATCAAAATATAACCTAAGATTATAAAATATCATAATAATCCTATTTCATAACTAGAAGGTAACATGTTATCTTTCTGTAACAGCCCCCTTTTCAAGCATATGCTTGGTGTTCTCTGAGAACAGAAATGATTACAGTTTCTGCTACTTATCTTATCCATTCATGAATCTGAATCTGTCCTACCTTCTTCAATTTGAGGTTGCACTATTTTCCAGTAGTATGAAAGATTATGTATGCTTTTAATACTATTCAAATATAGATTATATTAAGATTAGATTAAACTTTAATGATTCCTTTTGGGTAAACTGGGTCAGGAAATTTATAGGATACAGCAAAGAATATAAATATTGCAAATATAGGGAAAGTTGACAGTGTATTTCTGTCTATCAAGTATAAAAAGTGTGAAATAATAAAAGTAAAAGACGGATACAAGGAAAACCTAATAAGCAACGTATGAAAATATACAAACAAATATATGTATTAAAAAATTTAAATGTAGATATGTAATATAAACAGAAATATTAATGGTGGGTTCAAGATGCCTCTCCACATTCATCACTCTGTAAAATAAAGCTCAAACATCCAACTGAAGTAGCAAATAGCAAGACACATTTTTGAGTGGAGTGGGACTTTAGGTATTTTCATCTACATACCCGTTAGTGTCCATCTCTCCTCCTCCCTCCTCGTCATACGTGACCAGCTGCTCGTGGATCTCTCCACTGTTCTTCATACTGGCCAGAGAGTCCTTCTGGTAGCGTTTCCTCATGACAAACAGGATCACTATGACTGAAAGGAACAGCGGAGTAAAGTGTTGTTGTTGTTGTTGTTGTTTTCTAAATATTTTTCATTCTGTTTTATTCTTGCTATAGATAGATAGATGTAAACAACCACTCATAAGGATTGATTTACAGTCAAACACAAATACAGATTGTCTTGCTTGATTTTTGAAAACACAAGAGAAAATGAGGCCAGGAAAACCAAAACAGAATAAGAATGGGGGCAGGAAACAAAAATGAGGAAAGTAGAGCACTAACAAGTGAGCAAGAATGAGTGAAGAAAATGAGGAGTGGATGGTTTAAGGTGTCTGCAACATTTGCTTCAAGCGTCAAAACCTCAAATGAATCTACTCAGCCAGAGACAAACACACACACACACTGACTCTGCAAAGAGAGAGAAGGAGAGAGCAAAGAGCATAAGAAACAGGAAGAAAGATTGAGTAAATGAGAAAGAAAGGAAAGGGAAAGGAAGTTGGACCTGGCAGGGGTTGAAGAAATAAACAATGAGAACGAGGGAGGGGAAACAGAAAAGGAAGACGGAGAGTAAGAATAGAAGATAAGTGTCTTGAAGAATAAAAAAATAGATATTGAGACTGCACTCCTAAGACAATGATAGCATCAGGTTTCAATGGTATGTTTTTTTTCTATATACACATATGTGTGGGCCATATCAAAGACAACTTTCCATTGCCTTGTGACAGATAATAAAGTTGTTCTGATTGTGTGATGAATTTCTTATTATCGTCATTATATTCAGAAAGAGATTGATTAGAACTGAATGTATATATAGAAAGGCATAAAATGTAGACTTTAACAGGTTATATGAATACCGAAGTTGCTAAATGTATTGCCCAAGTTGATGAAAAAGTGGGGTAAACAAAATAAAGTCACGTTTTTTTTGTTTTTTCTTGCTGTATTTGAGCTAAAGAGAGGAGGAATCAGGATGAGGAATCAGGACGAGGAAGCAGGAGAAAGGAAGAGAAAGAATAAAAGGAAATGAGGAACAAATAAGGGGAGCAGCCAGTGACTGAAGGAAGGTAGTCAAGTAATGGGAGAAGTAGAAGGTGAAGAAACGAAGAGAGAAGACAGAAGAGGAGGAGGAGAGGAAGGATAACTTTGACATTAGATTAGGCCCTGAGCTGCGGTCCTGATATGAACCTCTTTCTCTCTCAGTGGACGGGCAGCATTAGCCATGCCTTTTAGTCGAGGGTGAGCGGGACTAATTTAAGTTTGCATGGGAAACCAACAGATTAATCTTTTACAACACATGCTCTGCAGTTTAATAAGCTCGGGAGATATCAGACTTAGAAGGATGAGGGGGAAAAAAAGGAAAAAGCCCTTTCTTTGTGTAAAAAAACGACTGAGAAATTTTTCTTTGCGTGTGTCAAACCCGACTTCTTGTGAGAAAATGTGTCTGTGAATGGGGAACGCAATAAATTGCTTTGGGCCCTGGCAGATAATGACAAGTGCATTAAATAGTTAATCTGGCCTGCGTTTGGGGTGTTTGATAAAGAGAAAGAGAGACAGAACGAGGAAGAGAAGGAGACAGATAGAGAGAGAGAGACAGAGAGACCCACAGGGAGAGAGGAAGAGAGAGATGAGGAGGAAAAAAACAGAGGGGAAAAGGCATGATAGTGAAGAAGTATATTAATAGTTAATAGGTTGAGTGTTTGGTGGTGTTTGATAAGCAGACGGCACCTAAAGAGCTGATAAACTCTCCTCATTACCAGTCCTATTCTTCTGCTTCTTTTCCCACAATTCTCTTCTTCAACGTCTCTCTTCTTTAACCTCTTTCTGTCTGTCTCATTCCACCGCGTCTAACTCGTCTGTCTGCCTGTTTCAACCCTCTCTACCTCTCATATCTACGTCTAGATACGTTTTTTTTCCATCTGTCACTCTGCCTCCATCCCTCTTTATCTTTACGTTCCTCTTCTCTTTACTCCTTTCTTCCTCAGCACTTCTCTTCCCAGATCCCTCTTGTTTGGCCAACTATCTCCGGTGGGCCTCTCATCCAACATGACAAGTGTCTCTTTTTTCCCCAGAAAAAATAAACGAGAAGGGGGCGAAGGTATCAAAGAGAATATTGAGCTCACAACCGCAGGCATTATTTCCACATCCGCCACTGCATTATTCATAAAACCAACAACACCGGGAGGGGAAAAGCTCCCCGCAAAAACACAAACCTATTTATCGCAAAGCAAGGGCAACTGAGTCTGTACACATGCCCCAGTCATTCAGTGCTTGCACTGTGCTTCTTTTAATTGATGCCATCTTAATGAATTCCTCTCAAATCATAACAGCTACATGGATTGAAGAAAGTATTTTATACTTGTTTGTTAACTGACAATAAACCAACCAAGACTGAAACTAAAAGTCAATAACCTTTTCTCATGAACGTCTGTTTATCTGCTTCCTATCCCCGATTCAAACTGATTATACGCTATTTACTTATTCGAACACTTTTAGCGTCAGATACACCCTGAAAAACTGAGTTACCTTTCTGGTAAAACAATAACTCAGGATTTCCTACTTCCAGATATAAAACCTGACATCAAATGAACATGGCATACGATAAAATATTGTGTTTAAAACACTTTTATAAATGGTAACTTAACAATAGACAAAAAAAAACAGCATTTCATGGCTCTCTCTGGTTTAAAGATTTCCAGTTGTTTTTGCACCTGAATCCACACCCAACAGTGATGTCAGTCTGGAGTCACTACAGCAAGATGAGGAGCTAAACCACTGAAGTCCAGCGGAAAAGATTTTCAGCTGCCGTGAAATTGCTCCTTATATTTAATTTTTTTCTTCTAAATCAGTGAACAAACTGTTGCAACAGCATGCTGATAGGTTATTCTGTAAAACCTTGGAAAATGGTTAAGTAGTGACGTGGTTTGCACAGAGATATCCGGTCAGTATTGTTAGGGGTCGGTTACATTTAGACAATCAAACATTTGAGTGAAAGGTCGTGGTCATGGTTAAATATGTACACGCTTCCTTTACTTTGTTACACATTCATCCAGCACCCTGTCTAACATGCCATGACGTTTTGCTGTGCTATGTGAACATCACACTCTTTCATGCTTTGGCACAGTACATGGTTTTGGATGTAAATCGTATCGTGCAAAATTAGTATATGAACTCAATTCTTCATATGAATGATAATGAGCTGAATGTATTAATGTTAGCTGCTTTGACCTTAACAATTAAAGTGTTTCTAACTTTAGTTGGTAGCATGAATGCACAGATGTTGGTAATGACGTGTTTCACCTCTCCACTTCTGACAATGAATGAAGTGCAAGGAGATTTGCAGATTGAGACTAAGACAGAACAAAAGAAAAACAGATACTGGACTTGAACCTACCCAGTATGGTCAGTATGCAGAGCAGAATGGCTATCAGGGCATGAACGCTGACTCCCATCCTCTGAGCGCCAGCTTTGCAATGCGTAGGAATCCGTCTGGCTTCACATTGACACACCTACAACAGGGGGCACAAGCGATCGATCCATCACTTGATCACTAAATTAGTTCATCAAACTGACTATTCAAGCAGGGATTACTACAAATGATGATGACTGTCTTTTATGTAAAAATAAAGTGCATCTCACACACACACACACACACAAACACACACAGACCTTGATTGACAGTTTGGTGACGCTGGCTTGGATGGGCTGTCCTCCGTCACTGATGCTTACATCCAGGCTGTTATCACTGGGGTCATCCATCCTGAACGGCCCCTGCTTCACCATGACATCAGCTGTGTTGTCTTAACAAGGAAACACATAAACACCCACAGTGAGTGCACAAAATATTATAACCACCTTTGCAACACAAATGTACCTTTTTTACTTTCTGCGAAATCCATGTCGAATTTGTCTGACTCATCACCTCTTCTCACTGAAGCGAATCTAATGTTCACCTGCTCATTTTTATAGAGTCTTTAGAGTCTATTTATACACCAAACATATGCTCCAGAGATAAAACGAGATATGACATGGCACACAGGAAATTTGTGATTATTTGTCAGTTTAGTGCATTTACCGTTTGAGTGATTTAGCATTTTAGATAATGGCCTTAAACGCCTTAAAAACCTGCAATCATGGGACCAAATGTTTTCTAAATGCTTAAATAAACACAATGATATTATTTCCTTTCCTTTACTGAGCAGATACTATGAGTATAAACGCCTGTCCAAAGACTATACAGCCCCTGATCATTTGAATCTTAACTGGTTAACTGATGACCAAACTATTTTTTAAAAGTCAACAATCAAAATACACAGTTATCTTAAAATCCAAGACCAATAAAAGGGAACAGAACAAAACAAGAATGATGAAGAGAACGGAGCAGTGTTTCTCCTGCAGAGACATCCAACAATGCAGTCGTTGGTTAAATCCCCACCAGGCAGAAGTTTCCTGTTGAGACGTTAGAGAGAGCCTTTGTCCAAAATATCCCATTGCTGGAGGAATTTCAATGAACACAATTGCAGGAAAGGCCCTTGTGTACACGCAAATGAACCTCAGCACACTGTACACCTCTGTTAAACTCTGACAAAGAAACGTATAGCTCTGCTTTAAGGGCACATTTAGATAAGAAACAAAGTGGGTGTTGCTGACATTTGCACATATTGGCCTTTTGAATATGAATTATATCTGTACTGTGAAAGGAGATGCAATAAATCTCTAAAATCAAATATGTAACTCCTGTGAGGCATGACTTTTATATTGACTGTAGAGAGATCTTATCACAGTGATTATTGATCAGAGTGAAGAACATGATTATCACTATATTTAAGCTGTCTTCTTTTGGAAAAAAAAAAAATCATCAAATACAAACTTGGAACTCCAGTTATGCACCTGCATGAATAGATTAAATGTATTACCTCTGTCCTTTTTTCACTTTATTAAGCTTGTTTCACTAGCAAGGACCACACCATCAACAAGACATGTTAAAATGATTTTTTGAAGAGGAAAAGTTTAGATGGGTGCAGCGCTTCTACTTGAATGTGTTGTGGGGAGGCTTATAGGGAAACCGCTGCAGTGTCTGGGCAACAACAGACCCCCCAAAACCTCCAATTACTTGAGCAGAAGAGATTGTGTGGATCTTAGATCTGAGTGTATGTAGTGAAGGTATGTTTGGGAGGACCAATGGCCCATGAGCTGTAGGAGGTTTTCTGGAGTGACATGATTGTTGACGAGGTGAATTCAGAGCATCCAAGGAAACTGGACAACACAAGCATGGCTTCTTAGGCCAAGCAATATGAGGAGTGCCGTATCCAGAGTGGGTGGTGAGGATGCAGGGTGATGGCGAGTCAGCAGTGAGAAGAAGGTGTCGAGGAATTTTGGCTGTAGGACAGGCAAGGATCGCTGGTTATGAGTTTGGAGAAGAAGCTGATGCTGCTAAGATAAACTATGATGGTATGTGTTATAATAGCCATCCTGGAATAAGCATAGGTAAAGAAGCCATCATGGTGACGATATCTAAGATGGGAAAGTTATGTTTGGTTCTGGTTGTGAAAGTAATGGTTACTGGGTAGATCTCATGAACAGCTGGAGATGGTTGAAGACTTTTCGTGATCTCAGTTAGCCACTTGACGAAGAACCATTGTCCACCATGGAAACCCCCAAGACCCTCAAAAAGAGCAGATGTTATGTGTATCTTTGTCCACAATGGTTGCTGGACATGGACAGCAAGGGATGCTGGCATCCCGGTGCCAAATGCCCCAGCAAAAGCTGGCTGCAGTAGTTGCCAAAATTGGGCCGCTGATGGCGTTGACATCCCGGTGCCAAATGCCCCAACTAAATCTGGCTGCTGCAGTTCCTAGAATGAGCGACTGAAGTAGGGTGAGAATGGGCAATAGAACAAAGAGCAACCCAGCAGAAAAAACAAAAACTGGAAAACAGCGTAAAGTTACTAAAGTAACTGCTATTAGTAACTGGCTTTCTGGTACATTAGACCACAGTCTGTACAGAAATGGCGTTATATTAGTTGTATAGTAAATGGCAACCTGGAGCCTGCAATGGTGACATTAAATTAGTTTTATTAACTGGCAACCCTATATGCATTACTGACGTTATTAAAAACATCCAATGATGTCTAAGAACAGTGGGATGTATCTGGAGTAGAAAAGCTTAATGTGTGACTGACAACCAGGTACCAGCTGGAGATGAAGGAGGCTGAGGAGTCCGATGTACATGGGGAAATACCTGATGATGCACGCTGAGGGCGTAAAAAAAACGACGCAGGCTCTGTGACGTCACGCATGACGACTCTGGCGGTGGTTGGCTCAGGTGAGGGGAAGCCGGAAGCGCGGGAGACCGAGAGAGATGAAGGTCTGACTTTATAATCCTTTCAGGAACTGTTGCAGGCGAGCGACGGTTCATTTTCGGATATCGGGCCCCGTTTGTAGTGACAGACAGCCGGGTTGAAGAGGAGTTGAAGCCGCCTGCAGCTTCTACTGTTGTCGGAAACTTGCTGACGGAGAAGAGGAGACCTGCGAGCAGCCGGGAGTCGGAGGGAGCCCGTGAGGCCGGTATGCGCACCGCTGTGCATGGCTGGAGGAGACCAGCAGACTCTGCCGGTTTCAAACTAATCTCCATCTGTATCAGACGGGTTGACCTGCAGCTCCTGGTCCTGGTGAGTTGACCCGTTTATAAAATGTTTGCGTTTTTTCAATAGTGCAACCATGTGATTAGACGTGAAACACAGTCTGTCTGCGGAGACTGAAAACTACTGATACCTGATGGTAGCTTTGACATTGTTGCTGGAATCTCTGCAGTAGAGAGCCGGGTTGGTATTAATAGGAATGATGGAAGAGGCGTGTTTAAGGCGTGGTTGAGGCGTGGTCCTGCTCCTGAAACTTGCTAATTAAGCTTCAAATAAGATGGCTTGAAAAGGTGCTTTCCTGTCTCCACTAAACTGGCAAATCGCTCTATAATAACACATTAAAATCACTCCAACTAAATCTGTTTAAACCTGCAGTTACAGAGTAATACAGTCATTCTGTCCACCTGGTGAAGTCCAATATTCACTCTCTGTTTCTGCTCTCTACCAACTCCTGAGGGAAATATCTAAATGCTCCACTATGTTCACCAGCTTGTCACTAACTGTGTCTAATGAGCAGATAGGGTACAGTGGGGTTTGTAAAGATTTGAAAACAGCTGCCTAAGAGCAGTCAGAGTAAACAGTTAACCAAAAAACAGTAAAGTTGCTGGCAGACAACAAAACAATAAACTGAAACTCACTATCGAGCTCAACAAAATCAAAGGGAGTTGCAGAATTGGATGATATTGTTATGAAAAAAATATTAAAAATATTATAGCTTCTTTATTTGTAGGTTGATGTTATTTTTTATTGTTTTTTTTTTTTTGTATTCCTAATTAAATTCACCTCAATTGTATTGATGTGGAGGCAGAAATCTACCCATCTAATGCAACATACTGCTACAGGTGTAAGAGAGAAAAGATGTTTTGTGTTTTTTTTTTTTTGTTTTTTTTTTTGTAACTTTGGTAAACTGACCTTTTCACGAAAGTTCAGAATAGCTCCCACAATAATTATGTTTATAAAAGCAGCTCGCTGAGATCAGGTTTCCACTGTACTGTCAGTGAAAGTGTGTGTGGGAGGACATGAGTGCAGATGAAGCCTTAAATAACTGAACATAAGATGAAAACAGCTTCTGTCCTCCCTTCATTTTTTTGTTTGAACGTATGTCTTCGCTGTCTCTCCAGGTAGTCACACTGTCCTCTCTATATTTCTTTTGTTCTCTCTTTCTGCATCTCATTAGTCTCTTTTCTCTCTCTTTGTCTTCCTCTCTCTCCTGTCTGTCGTATCAGTGTGTCTGTCTGGTATTAATGCAGTGAGTTTAATTTGGCTGCCTGGTCTGAACGCAGTCCTGTCACTTCACCGAGTGCAGCTACACTGACTGTTGGAGTGTGTGTGGTGTGTGTGTGTCTCATAATGAAAGCATGGTTGTTATTTTGCAAGTTTTAAAGAGCTGGTAGTCGATGAATATTTTAAAAGTCTTCACTTTGCAGCTCTTGTTGCGTGTGTGTGTGTGTGTGTCGTGTTTTTTTTGCGTGTTAAGTGGTGTGAGGTGCAGTCAGATGATTTTTGGGGGCCACAGTCTTGAGCCACAGGGGAGAACAGAGGTTCACACTGACAACCAGCACTTATCAAACAACTATCCACCTCCTCTCCTTCCTCTTTTCATCTTTTCATTATCTCCTGTCGTCCTCTCCTCTTTTTTTCCTCCTCTTACCCCAAGCTTTTTAAAGTCTCATTTGAACATTTGATTCTTTCTTTCCGACCCTATCTTTCTTCTTTTTATCACGTCCTGGTCTCATCTCCGCTTCACTCTACCATTATTGTTATTTCTCCTCCCCTCTCTTCGCTCTTCTCATTATAGCCACTGCTCTAATCTGTTTTGTCTTTCTCTTTCCTTTTCCTCCTCATTACTGTATTTTTCTCACCTATCCATTACTTTGTACCTTTTCTCTTTTTACTGCCTGTTTTTACTCTCTTGTTTATCCCTTTTCACTATTTCCTTTCCTTTATATTTGCCCACTCACCTCATTTTAACATGGTCTTATTTCAATATTACCCTTCTCTCTTAATCCTGATCTCTTCCTTCTGCCTCCTTTCATCTTTTCTTGCAACTCAGCTTCATCTGTCTTTTCATTTGCCCCCCCTCCCCCCATCTTCTTCCTCTTCCTTTTTCTCCATCGGTTCAACATGTCAACCCCTCCAGGCATGAGCAGAGAGGAAATGGATGAGGCAAGTTAAAAAAGTGCCTTTTTTCTCTGTTTATCTTTCTTTGAGCATGTTTCAAGTTTCACTTAAATTAAATAGTAACACTTCACCTAAATCTTTCATCTGACTACCTTAGGCTTTCATCTACTCACACTTTTAATATTTGACTAGAACAGTTGGTAACACTTTTCCTCTGGCTTTCATGTATTATGAGAGTATGTGATAATCAAAAATGATGAAAACTGTTTTACTTGTGCCATTTTGTGTCCTAAGTTGAATAACCCAAATAGGCTTTAGAAATCTGACGTAACATAGCGCCAACCTTTTGACTAAATATCAACGTCTGGATCAAAGAAAATGTCTCTGCTGAGTTTAACACCATCCTCCACAGTGTTTGTCTCAGTCTGTTTATTTGAGCTGACATTTTTTAACATTTTACTCCCAAATGGCACCAGATCTGCTGAATGTAGATGCTGCTTTGAATTTAGAATCGTCTTTTATAAGAAGCTACCGTTTGATAGACAGCTACTGAGGCAAAGGATAGATACAGGTGTGTTGATTCAAATATATAGTATAACTAAATTAAGTTGGAATTAAAAGCAGATTTGGTAAAGCACTTTGAATAACATTTGACTTGTATGAAACTGTCTTGTCTGGCACCAACAAAAAAAAACATTATTGAATGAAATATCTCAACACCTACCAGATGAACTGGTATCATCATCAGGTCAGTTTATGAGTTTATGACCAAATACCTGCAAAATATTCCCAGCAGCTACAGCTAGACTTTCCATACGTCTAGTGCTCATTAGCAAATGTTACTATTCAACTGTTGGTCAACGGTGAACACAGTAAACATTGTACAGTACATAAGGAGTACATTAATTTCATTTAGTAATTTTAGTGAAACTCTACACTGTATGCCAAACCCTATTTCATGCTCATCTAAAGCTTTAAAATAGTAAGCTGTGACCTCTGTCGACTGAACTTCTCTTATGACACTGCGCGCATAATCAAAACCTACTTCACTGTGTGCATGCCTTTCATGCTTATCCCAAATTGTTCTTGGAGCAATTTTTCAATCATACTTTTTGCCATCTTTTTTGTTTATAATAAGCACCACAGCAGCACTAGTGACGTATTATTCCTACGGTCTTATTAAGGGATGAGATTATAAAACATACAGAGTCATCTGCAAGTCCACCGAGCCATTTGCTCTCATTATTTTTAATATTTGCTGTTGTGCATTCTAGACAACACTTACGGTCCCAGACAGACTCTTTAAATCCCACGTCTGGCTGGGAAAACCAAAGCATGATTTGAGAGTTTAAAATAATTTCAACTTTCAGCAACAAAGTGGTGCGCTTCAATTGGAGTTTCAGCTGTTGCATAGCAACGAGTGCTGGGTCCAACATTTTCTCCAAGCACCATTTAGAGCAACAAGCAAGAAAAGAAGAGTAAATACATGCTCAGCCCATACAAAAGACTTACTGCCATAGTCTTTGATGGAGAAGTTGGCGCTTGGACTGGCCAGGTTGAAACTGAAGGAAGCTGGCTGGTCATCTTTGTCTGTGGCTCGCAAAGTCCCAATCACCTGCGGATTTACACAAGCAAACAATAAAACTGCATACAAACCTACTTCATATCCAATGACATCCTAAATGTATGTAGTATATGTTGTATGCTGATTGTGAAATGAGCACAATTACCAAAATGCAGTTTACTTTTCTTATTGTTGATAAGTAACTCAGATTTTTTCAAAGATCATATGTAGTATTCTATATCTATATTATACAACTGCAAAGATGTTAATGCTGGTCCTTTAAAATAATAATAATGCCTCATTTATTTGGAAAGACTATTACTTTATTACTAAACTATTGAGTTTCAGATAATGCAGGACTGATAAACTTTAGAGATGCAATAATAAAAAATAAAAAAAAGAAATACTGTAACTATGTCTCTTACCGTCCCAGCATTATCGCTCTCACATACAAAGATCTCATCCACAGCCAGTTCAGGTTTGTTATCATTGATGTCCTGAACTATAATGTTGACTTTTACAAATGACTCCAAACCTAAAGAGAAGAGACAACAGCACATGGTTACTTGCTGTCTGCTGGTGATGCTGCTGTCTGCAGGAGCTTTATTTTGCAATTACAATGGTAGCACTGGCTCATCACATCTTATCTGTTGCTGAACAGGGAAATCGCAGTTTGATAGAAAACAAAATGTTTCTAAAAAGAAGTAAACATCATGTTTTAACAAGTTGCCTGCAGGGATTTGCCTTTTGCCTGTGATGATGATATTATTATTATTATTATTATTATGAAGATGATACATTTATTTAGTTTTTTCTTATGGTGGTCACCACATTTTCTCAAGTTCTTTTTTGTTGAAAATATTCCTGCAGATATACTGCTGTTACTGTTGCTGCTGTAAGTTTATTTTATCTTTTCATAAAGCTTTAAAATTCTAAAGTTTCTGTTTTTAGCAGCATTTGTGCTAACTTTTTTTATTTTCACTTTTGTCTTGATCTGACAGCGATTATCCATGAAGCTGATCAGCTGCGTCTGTCATTAAAAGAACTGATTAAGGTCAATTGACAAAGGATGTCTATTTGCGAGCTGTTTTTTTGTCACATTGAAGCAGCTTTTACATTTATTTTTTTTACATCAGTGACGTTCTTTTTGACATTTCCTCTTTTGATAAACGTGTGGGTCTCTTTAATGTCTCTTGTACTGAGATCTTAAAACTATCTTTAGTACAGTACATGTACTCTATATCGAAGACCTTGTCAAGCTCAAGGGACCATTGTGTTCCTTAAACATCATGACAAACCACTAAAATAGATCTTTGAATTTCATTCATTGCTGCTCTAAAAATATAGAGTTTGGTTTGGAAGCTGCGAGTGAACAAAGAGACCCACTAATGTGATTTTCCTGCTTACTCTCTCCTTGCTGTGTGGGTCGACCAGGTGTTGTGGCAATGTATTAAATCTATAAAAATCCCTGTTAATATGTTGCACTCCTTTTTCATCGCTAAATCCAGAAGAGCTGCTCAGTGAAGAACAAGAGAACACACTGTCCGGCCTTTCTAACTCTCTCCCTGTATGCACATTACTGTTGTTAAAGAAAACACATGGTTTTCATTTTTAATGTGAGAATCTATTGTTTTTAAGGAAACAGGAGTAATAATGCAATCTGTATTTGTGTGTGTGTGAGACGTACCACTCGGCTCCTCCTGTGCCTTAACTTGAAACATGTGTGTGGCCTCCAGCTCTCTGTCCAGAGTCCTCAGGGTGGACAGCTGACCTGTGAGCGGGTTGATGGTGATCGGACAGTCCTTGTCTAAGATGGAATACCTAAACCGAAAGAGCAGCGTATAACTGTAACAACAGCTTTGACAGATTATTAAAAGTATTTGCTGTTACAGATTGTGCACAGCATCATACCGTATGCTCTTGTTGGCTTTGTCAGGATCTCTGGCTGTAACCATCCCTACGTTTTTCACAAGCCTTTCTTCCACCACATTGAACGAGTAGATGAGCTGCGAGAACACGGGCGGCTCGTCTACGTCCAACACTTTGATGTTTACCTGTCAGATTAAAAAGCAATGATTTTGATTGTGCCTGTGGTATAGGTATTCAAAGAAAAAAAGCAATGAAAAGCGATGGATAATGTATCAAGACTACATATGTCCTGTCTGATATTTACCTGGGCTGTGGTGACAGCACTACCTGCGTTGTCAGCAGGAAATGACAGTTTTTCTCCCACCCGGACAGTGAAGGTGTAGCTATTTGTTGTCTCATAGTCCAGAGCCTGAGGATCCAGGATGAGGTGAATACAAATTCAGTCTACAGTCAAAATTCAAAAAAAGGTTTCTGCACACCATAAGGCTTAGTAACTATTTACCTTCATCAGGTGAAATGTATACAAACATGAATGATTTGTATGAATTTTGCCTGATGAAGGTCTGAGGACAGTTTGTGGAATTCTTTAGTTTCCTTTTCAGTCCACAAAGAGTTAAAAATCAATGTTGGTTAGATCAGGGTTTGATTATAAAGCATAGATTACATTTACATTCTTCTCGACCGTGCATTGGCTATGTTTACATGCTTAGATAATTTTGTCACCGTGGTGAATTTTGCCAGAAAGATATCAGACATTTATTAAAAGACGGAACATTGTTTCATTTATTACATGAAACAAATCAGTGTGTTCAGTTATACGTTACAATATTTCAGCCTTTTTTTTCAGATATTTCTTTTTACTTTTTTCAAAGGGTCTGAAGCCTGATTCCACAACTAACCTGAAAGACTCATTTCTACCTCTCATTAACATGCGGCTGGGGATATATTTATACCCGATATTAAAATGCGTCTTCAGTACACACTGACAGCCTACGTTTCTCTGCTCTTTCACTAAGATGCAGCACACTCACTCAACATAACTACCTCATTAATATAATGTTTCTGACCTAACTATGTCATTGGTTCAACATCTAATGCAGATTATTCCCCACTGAGAAATTTAATGTGTTTCACATTTGGATTCATTCTCAAAAGTGTAAATTTTCCACATATCTTGCTCCTGGGGACATATTGCATTTGCACTTTATATTTTATGTGCTCAAATGTCCCTCTTATCTTCGGTGCATTTACACCTGCATCTGTTCACTGAGCACAGCCGCAGATGTCAGGTGTAAAAAGGCTCCAAATGTCACAACTCAGCCAACACAACCTGGTTAAGATCATACTCTGGATCTAGTAAACACGGTAAAATGCTTCATCATTCGTCTATGTTAGCATGGACACACGGAACATACAGTGTTACATTCCCACCTTCATGTCAACAAATATACGGCAGTAACCTTTTTTCCTGGATTACTCCCCCACCAGCACCACCAGCACCACCACCTCCAGTGTATTACAAGCAGCCTTTTACTGGTCGACTGTTTCATGTGTGGATGGGACACCACAGGTAGAGAGGAATATTCTGTTAACTGGATTATTCATGGTAACAGGGATACTCAGTCGCAGCATATCAAAGGTATGTGTAAACAGCTTAACAAGAATAAGACCTTAACCGCAGTGTGGCCGATAGCCGGCTTACTCTGTACATGTAAACAGAGCCGTTGAGGAAGATGAGAGGGGCTACAGAGCTGGGGGGCGAGTTGAGCGAAGAGAGAAGATTGTGGTGTGATTCGATTTCAAGCCAGCGTGGGTACAAGATATTACAGAGCTCATTTCATTTGAATACATTTCCTACTCTCTGATGTCCTAAATACTTTATCTGAAGAGTCTAATTCAGTGAGGTAAACCTGCTAGAATTCATGCACGCATAAATATCTCTCCCAACCAGAAGGAAGCCAGGACTTTGTGATTTGAATTGCATGTGTTATACATTGTTTTCATCCAGCAAATAATCTCACACTTGATATTGCAATTTTGTAATTGGTGGCCATGCCACCACGTACAACTAAGATGTTATAATTAAATAATTCTCCTAAAAAATTTCAATGCATTAGCGTTCTTGACGTCCTGAACAGCCTGTCAGCGTACTGTGGCCCTGATTATTAAGGATGTTTACTCTTGGATTTTTGTAATGCTGGTGATGCTGGATTTTAAGCTTACTCTATTTTTGTGCTTGTCTCAAACCGCTCTCAGTATGAGCATGACTTAAATACCTAAAATGTAAAATGGACATCAAATCATGGCTTATTGTGCTGTTTGAGCATGAAGTTCAGTTCTTGGGCTTGAAACATTAAAGCATGAATACCAAACAACAAAAGCCTAATTCAAAATGATGGATTCATAAACTCCACATTGCGAATTCACGTACGTGTGCAAAATAAAAAAAAACAACAAATGTTCCCACTAAAAAAATGTCTGTGTGTTCAGCCTCTTACCTGTTTGAGCATAATGTTGCCGTCCTTGTTAGGGCTGAGTAGGACATCAAACATTTGTTTATTCTCATTTGGAATATTGAAGATAGGTTCTTTGTTTTGAATCTGATCTCTGTCCTCCAACTCCAGAGTGCCGATCTTCTCATTCAACTTGTGGTCCTCTGGAACCTGCAGTTCGTATGTCCCTGTGGACAAGTATTGTGAATATTTAATAGCCTACGTTATCATAGTAAACCTTTTCTCTTAAAAAAAAGTTTGCATATTACTCTAACGCTGTGCTCTTACTTCGGGTAAAAGAGGCTATGTTGTCGTTGGTGTCTGTGATGGTGATGGTGACAGAGGTGGTGGCTGTGCTGCCAGAAGGCATTCCTCTCATGTCCTGAGCCTTGACCACCACCACATACTGACTCTTGGTTTCCCGATCCAGAGTGCTTATCTTGCAGCTGATCACACCTGCAGAGAGACGGTGAGAGAGACCGACAGACAGAGAGGGAAGGTGTTACCTTTTGAGGTCAGCTCTGACTCATATTCAAGTAAAAATAGGTTGCACATCTACAGCGCTAATGAATTAAGGGAGAAAGAGACAATGTTGCTACGGGGTAACAATCTTGTTTGACGTCAGTGCAGCTAGTCTACCTGTGTTGCCGTCGATTTGGAATGCAGAAAGGTCTCCGTCTTGGGTCAAGGTGTACTTAAGATCTCCATTAGCAGTGGTAGGGTCATCGGCATCAGTTGCCCTTACCTCAACTACTTTAGTTCCTAGATGAAGAAGACAAATGTAAAAAATCTCACAGAAATGTCCAAGAAGTTAATGGTGAATACAGCAAAACATTTCTTGCAATGGTATAATGGCTGTTTAACTGACTGATGCATTATGATTATGTGCTAAGATGTGTGTTATTTAAGTGACCATTGTGCCTTTTTCCACAAAAGGATGTGCTAATGATTGTGACAGGTGCTGACCTTTTGTTTAATTTTTTTCCCCAGACTTTTCACAGTCCATTTTATTTTTAATCTACCGTATTTTTCGGACTATAAGGCGCATCTAAAATCATTAAATTTTCGCAAAAATCAACAGTACGACTTATAATCCAGTGTGCCTTATGTATGATCTTTGGTTGTGTTTACTAACCTCCAACCGATTTTATGTTGTACACATTACGGTTAATAACGTATTACTCCGCGAATCATCACTGAACAGCCCGGTGACAGCAACGAGACTGACTCAGATAATGACGAGAGGGAGAGTTATTGTAAATTAGCTGAATAAAGTTCGACTTATCAGACACACGTTTTGTTTCGCTTATTGCGCCTTATAATCAGATGCGCCTTATGTGTGGACAATGACAGCCATTGACATGTTTATTGATACTGCGCCTTATAATCCGGTGTGCCTTATGGCCCGAAAAATACGGTAAATCTAATTAGCAACATTTTAACTTGCTAGCAACCTGTGATGATCCTTTTCAAATAATTATTTCAACAGTATTTACCTATGATGGACCTCTCCATAATGGATCCATTGTACGTTCTGGGGAAAACGGGGATGTTGTCATTGATATCTGTCACCTGGACAATAAATTCTCCAGAGTCCTCAATCAGCTTGTTGTTCCCATCGTACATTCTAGCAGTCAAGTGGTATGAGTTCTTCTCTTCTCTGTCCAGAGATTTAGTGACAAACAGGTCTCCTTTCTGATCCACAGTGAAGATGGTGTTTGCTCCTTCGCCTTCTATTTTAAACTTCTTCACACTCACGTTCTGATTTGATTTCAGCTGTAAATGAAAACAAAAGGGTTGACCGTCTTATAGTGAAGTGAGTGAGTGCTCAGTAACCTTCCAGCGAAGAAATAAACGCTGGAAAAATTTGAGTATTCTGGTAGAATTGCTCAGATATTCATCAAAGCTGGCTAGCAACAAGTTAATGCCCCAGATTCCTGACATGGTGCAGCTTCAAACTGAATGGAAATGACAGAAATACACATTTGCCTTCCCTTCAGACAGCCATGGCAAGGATAGTTAATTCCAGAAACCTAAGCAGGATCCTTGTCTGACTGTTTAAGTAGTGAGCTTTGAACAGCAAGTTCAAAATGCTTTTGTTAACTTACCTGTCCTATCTTGTAGGGGTTAGGTGCAGGTTTCTCCTCTTCCACATAGAGAGAGTTCCAGATCCACTCTCTCTTCTTCCTGAACAGGATGGGATAGGACTCCTTTCTCACAATCTCAGCGGGTCTTTCCTTCTCAGCATCCACCACAGGAAGGCCTGAGTCTTCAGAGATGCTGAGAGAGATGGACGAGGCCATCATGGCCATAAGCCCTGTGGTCAACAGCTGAAGCCAAGCCATCGTCTAGGATGGGAGAAAGGGGGGGGGGGGGTAAGACGTGAGTCAGAGATGAATATGGAGGGACAGGAAATGAGAGAGGGAGCAGGAAAAGAAGAGAAGAGATCACATTAAAACCACTTATCAGCTGTGGACAGACCCCTTCACTGTGCCAAAGTGAGAGACTCAGAGTGAAGGCCAAGGACTCGCTGTCCCCTTACTGTTCGCCACTGAGCTCGAGGTCTAGCTATCATATAGGACCAGGGCTCTTAAACCTTTTCAGCCTGGGACCCAAATGAAACATTTAGCCTCTCACCATGGGACCCAGGCTGAAAGCATATCACCACTGTGGTCATATGGGGATCTATTAAACATAGGCCTGTGACCCATTTTAGGTCCTGACCCACTGGTGTAGCATGAGAGAAAGAGAGAGAGAAAAATAAAGAGGGAGAGACGGAAACAGAGAGGAGTTGACATTAAAACCACTTAGGATGTCTGTCTTTATACTTAGAAAGGCCATTTACCATGAAGGGACTGTTTGACATTTCTCTTTTTTCCCTTTAATACAACACATCAAATTATAGGGAAATGGGATAAATTTGGATACAAACCAGTAAGGACTTTGTGACTGATACCAGTTGTTGATTCAAATCTAGCATTATAGTATAAACGTATAATTTAAGTCATGTTCCGACAGACATTAGACATTCAAAAAAAAAAATAATAATTCTCATGTTTTCAAATGAGACAGCTCAGGTCCCAACACAGAGGGCTCTGGTGAAATGAAAATATTAGTCTGACAAAATAGTTCATAGTTCACAGCTCAGCTTTTGCCATGACACAATGCAACATCATCTAGCAACAGAATGCACTGCCAAGACCAAGCACAGATTCTACTGTTTACCTTGATATCATGGAGATGAAGGATGAAATTGATTGTAATGAATGGATTGTGAAATCCTGTATTATAATCTTAAAAACTGCAGTTCAGAGTTTTGGCATTAGAGAAGCCTTCAAAGTCATGGATTTATTACTCAGTGTATTTTGTCTTCCCACCTTTACCTATAGCAACAATATCTAATAATGTTTGAAAAGGGGCCCAGAACCTAGCACCTCCTTTGATGCTCAGGTTACAGTGTTGCAGTCCTGTTTTGCCCAACTGGGACAGCTAACCAAGATCAGGTCATTCCTTTCCTCTGCAGAAAAGGTCATCCATGCTTTTATCTCTTCCAGACTTGACTATTTCAATGCACGTCATTCTGGTATTAGCAGGTGAAACATCAAAAGGCTGCTGCCAGACTTTTAACACATACTAAGAGAAGTGTTTCAAAATTGATTTTAAGCTTTATTATTTTTAACTGTTTTTTAAAGCCTTGAATAGTCTCCTGCTCATATCTGTGATATATGTGCCCGAGATCCTCCAGCAGGGCCCTACCAAGGGTTCCTCTCGTCACTAAAGGTCTGTGCTGTTCGGGTCTCTTCCTGCCTTGAGATCTCAAGGAGGCAAACTCGCTTCTTAAGATTTACTTTTATTGATCTTACTTACATTTATTATCTGTTTTTATTGTAATGCACTTGTAATGCTGTGCAGAGAAAAAGAAGGACAAACCAAAAATATTGGACAATTTGAAATTTGGTGAGGAAAGGCCAGGGGTCACCCAAAGTTCACAAAGAACACGATTGTCTGTATTTAATAGAAATCATCCGACCGTCCATTTCAAACCACAAATGTCAACAAAGGAAGAAATGCCAGAGTTTGTTTCAAATTTGGTGGAGCTTTAAAATTTAAACCAAATTGGCAATTCATGTGATTTATGGCTTTTGACTGATTAGGGGTTGTTTCATCACCTTGCATCAGTTGTTCCTGCCTGCAAGCCATTTTAGCATTATTTAACCAAAATAAAAATGTTAAAAGCACACAAACACCAGCAGTCTAGTCAACTTTTCTTCTTACTGTTTCCCTCCCCCCTACTGGGCTCTATCTAATAAAGCAGAAATGCCAGCAAAATAATCTTAAAAACATTTTAGTCTATATGTGCTCTGTACTCCAGCAGATATCTCAGCACAGCCCTGTGATGTCCCAGTAGACAGATTAGAGCATCTTATTGTCTCCCAGCCATTAGCAGCATGGAGAGAGAATGAGAGATTATGATGAGGGGATTATAGTGGCACAGTCTTCTTCCTCTAATGGCCTAATCTCGTGTTCTGCTGACCTCATGTGACCTCTTCACACGGCTCCCCACAAACCAGCTCAAACAAAGACTCAACAGTGGTTTTTGGCCCTTAGTTCACATCTTTTTGTTTGGTTTTCAGTTTTTCTCTTGTATTTTTTGAGGCTTTGTTTAGCTTCCTTTCAGTACTGGAGTAATTAAACAGAAATGCTTCGTATTTACTGCATTTTTCTATAGACTTCTGAATGAAGTGTGAATGGCTGCTGATAATACATGTGTAGACGCAAATAACTGTTTTTCTGATTGCGGACACTGTATCTGTCCACATATGCTCATTGTACCTTACCTGTACTCAACACTAATGACAAATACATTAATGTCATTTACTACTAACCTCTTACTTTGACACTTCGTTCTCATTAAGAAACCTCACATGCACTTTTCTGCATCTATATATCATTGCTCTATTGGTTTAGTTAGTTAGTTATTTCAGATTGTTTTAATTTAACTCTCATGATTCTGAGTTTTGTCCATTTCATATCGGGGTGTCAGTATGCCTACGTTATAGAAGGTCTTTCAAACCTTCCAGTCTTCACTAAAACTTAACACATTACTTCACACTGAGATCGGCCTTCTGTTTGAGACAAAGCATGTTTCCTGTAATGTCCTTCTCCTCACCCTGCTCAGCTTTGACTGTACGTCAGCTCATATCCTTCCTCCAGACATGTCCTGGACAAACAAAGTAATCACAGTCTGCGCTGTATGTTCCCTCACAGAGGTTTATATGAGATATATCGAACTGACAGATAGGAATTCTTCAATTACTTTAGGTGAAATAAATATTAAATAATTGACAGTTGTTTGACATTTGAGCCGCATGCATGATTTTAACATTCTTTAACCATAGTTGGAAGTAAGATTGAGAGAAACAACATGAAGTTTCCCAAACCTTCATAATGTCTGAGTTTAACTGTAACTTTAACTGAATCAGAACAGGCTACTCTTGAGCATGAGGACATTTAGTAATAGGTAAATTATCGACATCATAGGCTGGGTGTTTTTTGGATTGTTTTTAGTTATACTGCTACTCATGTTGGTGTTTGTCCTCATCCAATGAAATGTATAAGTTGCTAAAATTCTTGTACTTAGTCGAACTGTGTTGAGTTTCATATCATCATTGTGAGATTTGGCGAATTTGAGCAATTATATCTATAGAAATTTCACTACATTCTTGAGAAATGGGTCTTCAACCTTCCTATGATATAATTTTAAAATATATATATATATATATTGTTGTGAAATGTTATGCGCAATTGAATTAGTAAAATATTTGATGTTTTTCAATATTTTCACAAGAAATCAGTTTGCCAGATGAGTAACTGAGTTTACGAACAGAACAGACCATTGATACAGTTTGACTTTACACCCTCATATACAGCATCTTAATCACACATATACAACAACATCCTATGACTGAATTACGTCTGTGATGACAAATCCATTGGGGGCATTTTTCAAAGGCCAGCATTTTACACTTCTCCGTTTATCAGTAACAGGAAGCGTAAACACAATGCCTTCTGGGAAATGCCGTCGTGCCTGTTAATGAAGGGTCATCATTAGTGTGTGGACACACCCTTCCTGGTATTCAGCAACAGCAGTAATGCACGTCTGTCTCCATTTCTGACTTTTCTACGTGCAATGCATTGTTTCACGGATTCGGTCTCTCTCTTTCAGCTGCTGTGTCACTTTGTGATTTGGTTTATACGTCTCTTACAGTTTACCTTTTTTTTTCTCCACCTATTTCATCCTCATTCTGTAAATCATTTGACAGCTTCTCTCGTTCTGTCTTGTTGAATCTTTTCGGGTGAAAACTTTTTTCTCGGCTTTTTTTCATCCCCGTCACTCTCTCTACCTCACGTTAAAAGCAGATTTAGCACTTCATGAGATGTTGTGGACAAACAAGCCTAGAAACTTGGTTTAACAACTTTTTAGATGCATTTTAACTGAACTTCTGAATCAAACCATGGATGTATGTTCAGGAGGATAACATTTCTTTTGAACTGAAACTGTCATGGATGCAAATCTTACTTTGGGATTATACAAAGTTATTTACGACATCATTTATCAAAGGTATCTTTCAGCGGTATATGTAGAATAAATAACACCCAGGAATATCTGTAATTACATCTGTAAATTGTCCGCGGGCAAAAGGAGTGTGTGAGTGTGACGGAGAAGCAGAATCAGACAGACGTAGAGATACAGTTGTCATTCTCTGGGATGTTTTGTGACTGGCAGATAGGTCTGACCTAGTTTCAGTCTAGCAAAGGCTAAAGCACGGAAACGAGTCAACAAGACTTCATAATCCTGGCGGACGCCGAGGGGTCGTTGAGGTTCACACTCAAGTCGTTTCGGTGTTTTAAAGACAGAAATCCAATTCAGTTTTGGTGGGATAAGGGCTGTATCTGTCTGTCGTCCATAATTATCTGCATGTCGTGCATTTTGAACCCTGTTGTATGGCACCTCCTCTTCTATTGTCTTAGACATGTAAAGTGAAGTAACGAGGAGTAAAAGATTTTGTTTTTATTGCTCCACTACAACTTCGGTTCATTCACAATAAGTATTTCTTTTCTTTTGAAATACTTAAATAAGAGTGGCTTGGTGGCTCAGTGATTTGCAAAGTTATCTGCTAACTGTCCTAACACCTAAATGATAAGAATTAGTCTGGTTCCAGATCTCCTTATTGCTGCTCATATATCAAATCTTTTCTTATTTAAAATAGGTCTGCTATTGTGCTCATCAGCTGTTTGCCCACTTGGAAAAATCAACTTGCCCAGTCTGTGTTCAGAATTTCAAATGGGTATAAAAGAATCAGAAAAATGGTGACATGTTGATTAACTGCAAAAATAAATATTGTAAATTGACTTCGAAATGGCATCTCTTGAATCAGCTTTCTTTGATTGACATGAATGAGGGATGGATACATCACTCTTTTGTGACTGATTACAGCAAAATAACAACCCATTTAAATCAAAAAGGTCTTAAAGGCAAACAAAGAAAATTGCTACTTAGTTTAATTATGAGTGAACCTGAACATTTCTAGAGCAAAATATCACAACAACTTGTCAGGTTCCCTCCAAGTGTGTGTGAGCTCCCCACTTCTTTTCACATTATACACAAATGAGTGAAAAAAACCTCCCCAACATTACACTGTAAAATCCTCTGATGGCTTATTGCACGGAGATCAACACATCAATTTACCTCTCTGAAATTGATCAGTTTGTGGATTACTGTGATGCCATGACATGTACAGTACATGCTGAAAACGCTTGTTCTAGCCACAACTGCCACAACTGAGGATGTGTTTTTTTTGAGAAGTCTTACACTCTATGCTGTAAATAGTAAACTTGTGTTTTTGTGTTATCAAACAATTTTAGAGAGTGTAATTCGATATGGTATACAAATACGGTAAGGTCTATAAAGTCTAAGCTTGCACATCTTATTCAAATGGCCATGAAGATCCTAGGGGAAAAAGAGCATCACTATCTTCTACATGTGTATATGATGCAGTGGCTTAGAGCCCATATATCTTATTGACTCTGATGGACTTTTTTGTGCATCCTAATATTACAATTTCCACTGATACTCCTCAGAGGAAGAAGCTGTTCAAATTTGGTTATTCTATATCTGGTCTGTAGGTCAATTCTGACTTTTTTTTTTTAGTGCACATCAAGACCCTGATGATGTTTTTCATGCCTGTCCCTTTCTTATCATGAATCCATTGTAGAAAAAAGGCACAGACGGTGCTTTTCAAAGCCTGAAATCTGCGGTGTTTGATTGTAATAGTGTGTTGTTGTGTCTGTAGTTGAGATTAAAACAGGTTTAATCACAGAGCAGCTTCCAACAATCTGTCTGCCAGAAAGTCACACCACGAACTGCTATTACTGCCCCCCCCCCCATACTCACACACACACACACACATACACACACTCACTGTGTCCTCACTGGCACTCTCGTCATGTCACAAAGTGTATTCTTGCTCTGATTGGTGTTCACGCATTCGCTAGTTAATTCTATTTTCTTTCACGATCAAGTCAGATCTGATCACAGCAAACCGATTGTGAATGATGTCGGCCAACTTTAAAACTGACAGTAATGACCAACAGTCATCTGAAAATAATGTAGAGCCTAGCATGTTATCCACATTGGTTTGTCTCAGCTGTCAGTTTTTGCTGAAGGCAAAATCTCCTACTGCACCTCCTCAAATAGTGGAAATGGTAACAGACACCAATTATAGGAATTGACATTTCTTGTTCATATTAAACATGCTGTGGATATCATTTATGTACATATCATTTAAGTAAATATATCGCTGATGATTTCCTTAAAAAGCCTCCATCTTCAACCAAAACCATCACGACTGCAGGTGGAGTTGATCTCTCACTAATTAGGGTAGCTTTCAAGTGAATGAATAGATTCCCTATAAATTAAATAAAAACAGTATGTCCTTTTTGTTTTCACATTAACCTCAATAATTTTTACATGTGTTTCATGTTGGTAAATGTCCTCTGGACGATTGAATGTCCCTATCAATCCATTCCTCGGGGATAGAATGTTAAAACTGACTATAAAACACCGAAATAGAAAAATATAGGCCGTTCAAATACAAAATAAAATATGTTTTATTGTGTAAAATGTAGAACGCAGGTCAGTCACTGAAGATAAAATCCTAACTGGGTCTTTCAGTAGTAATCAGTGACTTGTAGCTGAGCTAACATCGCCACAGCTGGACAGCTTGTCCACTCTGACATATATCTAAATGAATGAATGGCTCTAATCATGACTCTGTGTGTGTGTGTGTGTGTGTGTGTGTGTGTGTGTGTGTGTGTGTGTGTGTGTGTGTGTGTGTGTGTGTGTGTGTGTGTGTGTGTGTGTGTGTGTGTGTGTGTGTGTGTGTGTGTGTGTGTGTGTGTGCGGGAGGGTGAAGTCTCCCAGATGGCACCTAAAGGATTTTCCCTGATAGTTCCCTCTCCAGGAATTAGACCACTGGGTTTAGTTGCATGAACGGCTTTCGACGTAACAACCAAATCAAATCACCTCTGTCACTCGGGGCCATGGATCTAGACCCACCACCAAAGAAAATCCACCACTCACTGCCAAGAAACAATTCTCACATAGTACATAGAGTGGACAAAATAACAGAAACACTTAGCATTGTAATAGACATCAGGACTACACCACAAAGTGCAGCCTCAGGAATGACGGAGAAAGGCTCTCAAATAAGCTCTCAAAAAAAATAGATTTTTAAAAAAAAATGGGTTTTTATGTTGAAATCGAGTCTTATTTTGTCTAGTGTGGCATAAACTGTTGGGGACTGAAGAGTCAATTGAAAATATGTTCTTCTGCTTGGGGAAATAATAAATCCACACCAACATGACATGAACTTTCTATCTATCTTTCTCTCTGTCTCTCCTCAAAATGAACAAACTGAACACATCCCGGTGGATTTAGTGTCCTTTTTAAAAATGTGTTTCCTGCTCTCTCTACAGATCATTTTGTATCGTGTTAACCTGCAACCTGTAACTGTACCGCCTGTCTTCAGGAATGACAGTCCAGCCTCTGGGGGGGAACAGCACTCAATTACAGCATTCAATTCTACACCGAGCTGTCCAAGATCATTGGCATAACATATGTGAACAGAGATGGGGGCAGACAGCCAGTCCTTAAAGGGGTTATAACCATCATTTCAAGTTATTTCTGTACCTTCTCCCAGAGAGTTTGACCGTTATTCATGAGCGATTCACCCTGGAGTGACTGTGAAAGTAGCCTGCAGCATTTTTCAAGGGATCTAGGTTACATTTTCTGCTTTCCAATCACAGAGAAACGTATATATTCACTCTGCTCTGGAAACATTCTGATTAGCGCACACCTATTGCCACCTATTCACACACATATTCACACTTGTGTAATCCTTTCTTTTTTTTGCAATTTCCCCAACCCTAGAATAAAAACTCTAAACTTACCACAGAGATAGAAAGAATCAGATGTGCGTTTTTGTCCAAATCCTTCAAGGTGTGCTGTCGCGCTCACTCAAACTGGGGTTATTCTTCACTGATTCGGCAGGCTGTGGTAGAAATTAGTGGCTGGTAGGTGGTTGTCTGCTCAACAGAGAGTAAAACCACCTACTGAATCAACTCTTTCTCGCTCTTGTGCTCTCTTCTCTCGTCAGCTGGTTTCCCCAAAAAGAGAGCAGCAGGTGTTGTTGTATAGGCAGAGATTTCTTTCCCAGCTGAGGTTTTTTGTAGTAGAGTTTTCAGTACAAATCCTTTTCTGGACTATTGACCAGATAATAAAATATGTGATGATGAAGGATGAATGGATGCCTCTTGAATATATCCCAGAGCTGGATTTCCAAAGACCAGCAAACAGGGAGATATTACTCTGTCTCTTTCTCGGCAAAGTTTTTCACCCCAAAATGTCTTTATCGCCCTGTTTTCCCTCCTTGTTGACGTCTTTCCTCAGGTGAGAGGCCAACAGGTCCTGAGTCTCTCTTGTCTCTCTTGTCTTCTTCTCGTCTCTGATGTGGTTTTCTCATCCAGCAGCCAAAAGTGTTGAACTACAGCTGTCCAATCACAGGTCACTGCCCACTTCCTCTTCCTGTTATTGTGGCTACCGCTTTTTTCTTTCCCTTTCCTGGACGGGAAACAAAGGGAGATGGATGTAGAGATTGGTGGAGAAACAGAAAAAGAGAGAGAGGCAGAGAACCATAGAGGGAGCACCACATATGTCAAAACAGCTCAAAGACGCTCGGAGAGGCAGAGAAAGCAGCCGGCTCATGTTCATGAAGCAGATGGAGTGAGTGTGTGAGGGAGAAGGAGGGAGGGAGGGAGGGAGGGTGATGGAGAGTAAGGTGAGAGAGGCGTTACTTCTCAGCCTTTCTCAGAGAGAGAGAGAGTGAGACAGAGAGTGGGGGATAGATTTATTATTCATGTGTGTGAGATAAGGATTAAGTTAAACAGGTTATTGGGGATAATCCTCAGAGATTTCCCCACATGAGGCTAGTAAATATTTCACAGGGCTGACTTCGGTGGGTGAGTGTGTGTGTGTGAGTGTATCTGACAGAGAGATCTTGTCTAAGCCGCTAAATGAGATGAGAGGGACGCCCCGCCACACACACACACACACACTTCATCTATCTCACCCCCCTTCTCCTCTCTTGATGGGGGAGTAGGTCGTCAGTAATTTGGTGAATTGGACAGGAAAGCCGGCAGTGTGTTTTTTACATGAAACCTCTCCTGTGGCGGCAGCAGTTCCCTCTGTCTTTCTTCTCACGCTCTCTGTTTGTTTACTCTCTTGTTAGTTGCAGTTTCAATTCAGTTCTGCATGCAAAAATTTTCACTATAGCTGGAAGCATCGACATAAAAAAAATCCAACAGTTCAAATAGATTCCACCAGCTGGATAAACAGTAGACCAATCAGATCTTAGTGGGCAGAATTAAAAATCATCTTCCTACTTGGGTTACATTCGGACAGATTTTAGCTCTGTGTGAAAATATGCAGCCGTCTCATTCATTATAATGGAGACAGTGCATTGATGCAGTAGGAGGACTCAGCAACACAACATGGGGTCATTCAGGAAAAAGTTGAACCGAGCTCAACATCTGCTGCAACGCAACACAACAAAAAAGATAAAGCGGTTTCCTTCCCAGAGTTGTAAAATCCCTGTCTGTGAGAATTACAAACTGCCGCGTTTCAGCGTCTGATAAGCATTTGAAGCTCATTAATCTTGACTTCCAGGATTATTTTCCATTTTCTCACCGGTACCTTGTGTTGTTTTAACACAGGAAAACGTTTTTGTTTTGTTTTGTTTTTTTCTGAAAGCAAGTAGCTTAACTTGCTTTCAGAATTTTTCATTTTTCATCAATGTTAGGTAGCTACCTAACATTGATGAAAAATAGGGGTGTGACGAGACACTCAGTTCACGAGATCGAGACGAGACGAGATTTTAAGAAAACTAAATTACAAATATGAATGCCTGGACAACAGACTTTTATTTAACTTTGTTTTTTGTTTTCCGACGTCATTCGGCTGCTTGTTGGATCACAATTTAAAAGTGGCGGGGGCGTCGCAAATAGTTATGCATGTGTTTTCCGGCTGCTTGTTGGACAACAAATCTCATGAGACCGATTTCCAACCCGACGAGAAAACTTGCAAATTTTCATATCGCGAGATCTCGTCGAGATCTCGTCGAGATCTCGTCACACCCCTAATGAAAAATAGTGACATAAAAATGACTTGCAGATATTATGACTTAATGTCTCACTCCCAGTATTTAAACTATCTAACTAAGGACTTCTTTATGTAGTTTCTGTGTTGACTGAAAATGGGATGAATGCCTCGCTTGCTATTGATTTGTCAGGGAAAGAAAAACATCAGGCACAGTGGGGGTGCCAACACAAAAACACTTTGGACCCGCCTCAACTTTTGCCACGGTGCAATGTGACTTTCCCTAGAAAATCCCCCCCGTACAATCAAATACATGCTAGTGCACATTCCTGTTAGATACGATCTGATGGGAGTCCTTCTGTTTACCTTGCAGTTATCAAGATGGAACATAAAACTGACACCCTGATAATTACTCAGAGTTGTAAAATCTTGTCTAATACCGTGTGTGATTTTGGATCATATTTCATCATCTCAGAGTTGTTATAACGTCATGCTGCTGTCTTCGTCTGTCATTGTATGTCCCCTGTTTGCATTTGTGAGACAGTGATCATATTTTTTTTTTTTTTATAAGAGGTCACTGTCAAAGGTATTTTTACGGCAAGAACAGTTTCATTTTTTTCTTCTCACTTGTCTCTCTGCTCGTATGCATTGCTTTTTTTTCTGTCTGTCTTTCATTGGGAATTTTTGATTCCCGCTCTCTTTTAAAATTTTTGTTTCGCCTACGAACTACTGTGTCTGACAAAGTACTAACATCTGACTTCAGGGTAAATCTTCCAATCTTTGTCTGAGTGTGTGTGTGCATGTGTGTGTGTGTGGTGTCCAGGTATTCCTCACATTGTGGGGACATAAATATCACAGTCATGTTGTGGGGACTCTCCTTCATTTTTAGGGTAAAAAAGCAAGTCTCCTTAATGTAATTGACTGATTTTAGAGTGAAGACTTGGTTTAATGTTAAGGTAAGTTCAGGGTTATGTTCAGGTTAGGGTTACATGTGGTGGTTATGGTTAAGGTCAAGTGTCCAGGAAATGAATATAAGTCAATGTAATGTCCCCTGGGATGTGTGTGTCTGTGTGTGTGTGTGTGTGTGTGTCATTTTAAACAGATAATGAGAACCTATTAAGTTGGCTGACAGTTACACACCATAGACAAAGAAAAAAAAATTCATGTAACTTCAGTATTCACCATTATTAATAGAACAATGTAAATGTAATGTATGTATCTGAATGTTGGTGTAGTATGTTACCATACCAATAAAAAGGAGATCATGTCGGCTGTCAGTTTTCTTTCAGTAAATGAAGGGACGTGTACAGGAATGACAGTTGTCCCGTGAACAAACAAAATGTCACGAATATGATGGCAGATCTCTTGTTTACACATCACCCGAGTCTCTCTGTCATTCTGTCTTTTATAAAATCCTCATGCTCTTGGCCTACTTTCCTAAAAAAAAAAAAAAATTGAACTAAAAATTGTATCCTTGCTCTACTGATGACATGTAAGAAAACAGTGTTATTCCCCCACTGGTGGTTTGACTGGAGGAAGACCACTGAGAGCTGAACATCAAGGGCTGGAGGACTGAAAGACAGACGGAGAGAGACAAATGTCTAACATGACAGATTTTTTTTTTAAAGTGCCACATTTGCCTTAAGGATCGACTTTCATTATTAACACCTACGACACTTCTGCAATAAGCACATTCAAGGGGTAACATACATATTCACTGTTGTTTCTCATGTTGCCCTCATGTGCTGAATTATGGAGAGAGCCATATTAAAGGGTATTTTGGGAGCGGATGAGGGTTGGAGTTTCCGATTTTAAAGAGTCAGTTCACCCAAATATAAAAAGAACATATGGTATTCAGTCTCCACTGGGAAGTTTTAAGTAACAAAGAATTTACCTGATCCAAGCTTTAGTGGATGGTTCAAGAAATGTTCATTCATTATAGATGAATGAACATTACTGTAAGAACGGGGACTCCCTACATGACATATATTCAGCCATTTTTAAATTGTCAAGATCTGGGATCACAGATTTAACTGGATAATTAATTGGTTGGTTGGTTGGTTGGTTTGCAAGCAGCAGGCAATACATACTTGTGAAATCAAAAGAGCAACAGACTGCAGTTGTGAAAACTGACCTTCTGTCAGAAGATTGGCTTGCTGGACTACTTCTCATTAAAGGACTACGTCACAGTTTAACTGTATCTTAATCAAATTTTTCAGTTGAAGAAAGTGTAATGTACCATTAAATTTAGCGACTAATATCAAATATTTACCCGTCCCCTCATAATAATCTTCTGATATTGCAGTCAACTGTAGCAAGAAAAGCTACAATTTTCTAGTTTTAGATTCTTTCGCTCCCCTTTTTTTTCCAAAACGCAGAATGATTACAAGTCTTGGGGCTGAAATGAGTTATTCTTGCTGCCATTTGGCCAGTGCTTGCATCATCACATGTATGATTTTGGGTGGTGAACAGAGTCTGCCTACATGATACAGAGAATATTGACAAGTGCAGTGGAGTATAAAGGCATGTCATGATATGACAAAAGCATAGAGATGAAGATGAAAAACTGCAGTGTGTTTTTTTTTGGTTTTTTTTTTTGGGGGGTTTTTTTCTTAATGATGAGAAGAGGGATGAAAATCCTCCATGTGTTCTTAGTGGATCATTTGATCAAGTGCTTCATGTACTGTTAACCCTCAGTTTTACATATAAAAAGGAATGTGAACTTAAAATCATTTTATCAAAATTAAATTAAATTTTTAATTTTTTTTTGTGTTTATTTTCACCTTGAAACAGCTGACATTTAACATGCATTTCATTAAAATCTCAAAAATCATTTATGCACAGATTATACTTTATCCTTGCAATACTCTGCTTACGTCTTATATGAACAGACAGAAATAAGTCTGCATCCAACTCCACATCACTTTTCAGAACACTGTACACCCACCTTGAACACTAACATGTCTATAAGAACAATGTTTCAATGCTTATTACTGCTCGAGCTGATCAGTAAACAAGTCAAGCGTGTATTTTTAGTCATGCTTCATTAGACACGATGCAACACATTTATTATTTGCCTCACCTGTAATAAAAGGCTGTTAGAAAAGCTTTATGTTAATGTCAGTTCAGAGTAGCAAAAGTTACTTATTTTCTCACACATTGTATTCAAGAGGTGAGTCTCACTGTCTTCTCTTTCATGTATCAACTTGTGGTGATAGACAGCAACAAGTAGTCATTAAATATGTAACATGATTTGAAGAATGAGTAACATATGGAGTCTCAGAGAGAGCGCTGAAATTATACATCAGACAAGGCAATGGCAAACGACATATCTGACGGATTTTCTAGTGATCTCCATAGACAGACAGATTTATCTCTGCACCACTGTTGTCCTTTTCTTCTTTTTCTGAGCTAAAATTACACAAAACACAATAGAGACAGAAACTGTCATGCAGTAATACCCATGTAGAAATGTTCTTCTTTCAGTGAGTCTATACGATGACCTCGGTCTGGTATGTATCGTCCTCAAGATGGAAATCATCTCTGAGCAAGGCTCTTCTGTCTGGTTGCTTCAGGCAAACTGTGGGAACCCTGCTACATCACAACACGCAGTTTAAAACTGGTCAGACTGAGTTGCAGATGTACAGTTTAATGTTTTTAATACTATTCAGTTCACCTATCACTAGGTTACCACCTGTCTGTGGCTCTTGATGCTCCAAACATATACATGAGGATAATGGAGTGAAAATGTCTCTACTGTTGCTGCCCAGCACCTCTTATTGTTCTCTGTTTAGCTATAGTTCATTGGGTTGTTGACTGAAATTACCAACAAATTTAATCAAGAACAGATGTCATAATATGAGTGCTCAGTCCAGCAGGTGGTCTTATTTACAGCGGGAAAAAAGTCATTTCAGGTTTAACCAGCTTGAATTGCTTGGCACACAGATCTGGAGAGATGGGACATTAACCCCTACTGTGTGCATGTGTGTGTGAATACTTTTGTTTGACTACAATGCTTGCTTACATGTGTGTCTACTATTGTGTGTATGTATGTATGTATGTGTGTGTATGTATGTATGTATGTGTGTGTGTGTGTGTGTGTGTGTGTGTGTGTGTGTGTGTGTGTTGTGTAAATAGACAAAGATCCCTGAGGACAAATGATGAGGAGATGATATCTTGTGAAGTGTGCCCTTTAAAAATAGCAGGGTCGCTGTCAACATTACTTGGCTTTAGATTAGCTCTCTGTTTCTGTGTGTGTGTGTGTACTCCTGCATGCCACCATGATCTATGTGTGCATTTTGTGTGTATGTGTATGTGTATGTGAGCACATGCGTTCCACCACTGTATTTGTCTGAGTTTTCTGTCTGTGTGTAGTAGTAGTAATGGTTATTAGAATCTGTCATCATGCATGACTGAGCTCTACATGCCCTGCGTATACATTTGTTGTGTGTGTGTGTGTGTGTGTGTGTGTGTGTGTGTGTGTGTGTGTGTGTGTGTGTGTGTGTGTGTGTGTGTGTGTGTGTGTGTGTGTGTGTGTGTGTGTGTGTGTGTGTGTGTGTGTGTGTGTGTGTGTGTGTGTGTGTGTGTGTAGAGAGAGGTATGAGGTGCATTTAACCAGAGTTCCTGTGACTGATGTACATGGTAATGTGAAATTCTGCCTCAGGGTGACACAGACGCAGAGAAACTGTGTGTGTGTGTGTGTGTGTGTGTGTGGTGATGGTTGGGGGGGGGGGTTATAAAAGAGGAGGATGTCGAGACAAAGAAGAAGCATAAAACAAATAATCATCATTATTTACTTGTATATGTTGGTATAAATCTAATATTCTGATCTGATGGATGGTAAAGATTCAACAGCTTGCAACAGTTCACAGCTAGACGGCTGTTTGACAACTAAGAATATAAAAACATTGCAAAATTGCATCATACCCATAAAGTGAGTTTAATGTTGAGTGTAATTGCACTGATGAACGAATGTTGGCTGGTATGAATCCATGCTTGCTGGGTTTTCAGCCACTTCTGTAATAGTAAGTGCCATGTAAGATATATGTTCAAAAGAAAGCATCTCTCAGGCGTAATTACAAAATATACAAAATGCAAAACTTGTAAACTCGAAAAATCCCATAACTCTGATATGGCATGATGTGACGTACTTTGTTGGAAAGTAAAGGCATTTTTCACGGCAAACATTTTGTCATGTCAGACCAAGAAAAGAAAAGAACTGATGTAGCCGCACTGAATAGTTACATAGAGGATGTTGAGAATTTTAATAAATTTTTCACACGGTTGTGATATCTCAAAAAGCACAAATATATTTGATAACAACAATTTCATTTAACTAAACCACTTCCAGGTTCCTGCTGGGATTAAGCAGGCTTGCTCAGTGGCAGGACTTACTTATTCAGAGGTCCAGAAACAAGTTATTGAATTATCCAAACAAGTTGGAAAGTGGTTTGTGTTTTTTGTCACATTCAATACAATTCATGAGATAATTGTGGCCATTATGTTCTCCTGTTTTATAACATATGGGGTCATGATACTGTGTGAAGAGGAATACACTCCCTCTGCTCTCTCAGCTTAATTAAGTAATAATCACCCGTTTTATTAGTGATTGGCGCAGTATAGAGACTACTTATAAGGGAATACTGTGACGGAATACACGGCTTTCATCCACTAGCTACAATTTGCTGTGTTTACTAGCACAGTTTCAGTTGTGATGCATGAAAACACTTTTACTGAGGCAAATAAATACTTTTTTTTTTTTTTATTACAAATGCAGTTTGGTTCTGAAAGCAGGAGATGTACAGTAAAATGTTGGAGATAAAATATGCAGATAAGGAAGTAGAGTTGCACGATACCCACGGTATACCCGGTACCCCGCGGTGCCAAATCATAACCGTCGCTACTATACTAGAAATTGTACACGACGGTATTACCGTGGATTACGATACTACCGGTGCCAGTCTCCGCTACATAGCGGCCGCCTCTGCTCTCCTCCCGGCTTCTCACTGCATGCTACTCCTTTGTAAACAAACCAACATGGAACCGCAACCGAACTACACAGCTGCTGAATGATTGGCTGTTTGCCCGTTACTGGTGACGTCCAGGGATATGATAGGCTGTTTCCGCACGCTGGGTCCGCCCGTCTGTTAGCTGATTGGCTGTCTCGCCCAGACGCGCTCACTGTTACAAACACGAAACGCGAAAAGCACCGGGCCCGAGCGGCGAGTCTGCCGAAGCACAACAAATTTTTCTCAAGAAATCAAACTCCAAAAGTCACATTTGGAACTATTTTGGTCTTAAGCAAGGCACAGACGGGAAAGCAATAGACAATGGCCGTCCACTGCGCAGGCGCTGCCACCAAGCTATAGGAGCCAAAGCAGGGAACACATCCAACCTCATAAAACACCTGCAGTGTCGTCACCCAGATTTATATGTTGAATACCAGATTAGTATGCCCTGTTTATTTTCTCACTGGCTAATATTAGGCCATATGCTCCGTGTACAGGCTGAGGAATGAAGAGTTAAAGAATGTCAAAGTATAAAGCACCTAGAAAATGCATAAAAATATAGTTTTCACAGGGAATCAGTTCCTGTTAATTGTACTAAATTGATTATTTATATTAGTACAATACAAATGAATGTGCAAAGGAAACTTGTTTTTTATTAGATTAGACATGCTTGTTTTCATTTCCAGAAATCTGTGTGAAATTAAGAAGAGATCACAGCAGTAATGTAGACTCTGTCTATATTGTATTCTACATATTGTTCAGTATTTTGTTAAGTTATTATTTATAGAATTGAGCTACAGTTCAATGAAGTAGCCTTTGATATGCCTTTGCATAAGTTCTGTCCTTTAAGTTAAATACCTCAAAGTTTGACTAGACACACAAACAGCAGAGAAAAGGCCAGTGGATCTGTTTGTTGTTGTTTTTTTTCATAAACTTTTTAATAAATGTTATTCATAAAAATACTTCTTTCAGTCTAATTCTTACTTCACCAGTATTATGTTTATGATGCACCAAACAACTTACAACTTACCAAACAACAAGTAATTATAAGTACTTATAACAAATACATTGCAGTTCATAAAAATAATAATAAAAAGGCAGCAGTATCGCGATATTACCCGGAACCGTGATACTTTGTCTGGTATAGTATCGTGGTTACTCATTTTAGTATCGTGACAACTCTATAAGGAAGTAAGGAGAGAAAGAGGGATGAAGGAACCTATCTCCCTCACACACACACATACACACACACACACTCAATAGAGAATTTATATGCAACACCTCCATTAAAATCCAGAGATAACAACCTACAAATGTCTCCCAAACGGACTCTCCTCCCTCCTCCATCTCTCCTTGTCTCTCCCACCTGTCTGTCTCTTATTGCTCCTGTCTTTCATCACTCCCTCTGCTCTGTGGCCGAAACCTATCAGAGGTTGAATCAATGACGAGATGTCTGAGGGTGTCTTTGTGTGTCTGTCTGAGTGTGTGTGTGTGTGTGTGTGTGTGTGTGTGGATCTGGAGTGAGAGAAAATGTGTGTATGTCTGTGCACATTGTGAAAAGAAATCAGTGTATGTTTCTTCCTTGTGATTGTGTGGTTTAATGTGTGATACCTAGCTCTCATCTCTGTATTTCATACAGCGAAAAGTGTGAAAAAAAACACATTTACGAGTGTGTGTGCGTGTATATTTTTGAGTGTGTTTTTTTTCTTTGAGGATGCTAACTACTAGATGCTAAATAATGCAGCGTTCTGCCGAATGCCTCTCCTCCTTAACAACATCCTGATTAGCGATTCGGGGTTTGAAAATGTTAATGCTTTTAACACAGTCACTCCTCATTCACATCAAACTGGAGAAAATAGCAGGACTGGAGACTGGAGAGGCTCACACATATGCACATACATGGATAGAGGCAGAATCAGATAGACTCATACCCAAAGACAAACATAGACAGACACAAACATTCAAAGACACTAAGAGACACAGACACACAGCTGGCCTATATAAGAAGCTAGAAGAACCTTGTCAGTAGATACAGACACACTGATCACAACAGACCTGGAAAGTTTTCAAATTGAATTTGAAAACTATTTTTACCCTATTTTTTTTAAATTTGAAATGTCCAATACCCCATGCAGCATGGCCATTGTCCCTGTTAACTCTACCGCCGGCCTGGGGAGAAATTGTGCTTCCTCTAAGTGTCATCAGCCACTTCTGTTCACCTGCCACTGTGTAGCTTCACCAGTAAGTCATGACATGTTGGGTGGTTCATGCTATCCCTCCAAGATCCCACTTCCTAAAGGATAGGTTCATAATCTTTCAAGTCTGTCCTCAAGACAATAGTCAAAATAGTCAAAAGCCATAATAAACAATGAACTAGGTTTTAATCATTCCTCCTGTTCATGCTTGCCATTAAAAAATCCCTTTCTAATGTGCATTTAATGTAAGTGATGAGAGCCAAATCCACATTTCTTCATATTTTGTGCAAATTCCAAAGTTTATCTGGAGCTTATTTGAGGATTCAGCAATCTGCGATGGTCAGATTAAGTGGATATATTTCACAGTTACAGTCTTTCAAGTAGAAAATTCTGTCTTATTCTTTCCCTGGACAGTGTTTGCTTATTGAGTTGCACAACCTTGGAAGATATCCATTTGATTTGACTAATGTGGACATCTGAAGCCTCATACTAGCTTCAGATAAACTTTTAAAAACATTTTTGCACGTAAGGAGAGCTGTGTATTTTCTCCCATAAGTGCAGAAAGTGCATTAGGAAAGGATATTTTTCTGGTAGGTATGTATGAACAGGAGGAATGATTACACAAAGCATAACCTGCTGTATTGTTCATATGGGCGCCCGGCTATTGTGTGAAAAAACATACTTGAAAAATTATGAATCTATTTAAACTATGAAGGTTTAATATTGGTAAAACCATTGGTAAACTTTCCCAAAAAAATAGAAAAGCTATTTTTTGTATGTGATATCATCTCAGTCTCTGTGCTGTGCAGGTGAGGTGTGAAAGAAAGACACCTCCAGTGAAAACATCATCTCTGTACCAATAATATGTAGGGTTTATAGGTTTTAAAACAATAAATAAGCTCTGTCAGACAGATATCATCTCCATCCACAAATGTTTACAATATGTCCATGTGTCCTTCCTAGAGCTGCACACTGAGCTCAACACTTTGTTTACAGGCACAGGGAGTGATGCTCGACTTCAAAAATGAGGCAATAGAAAACCAACTCACAGTGTAGCATGGAGCATTAAAATGCAGAACCGTGAAACTAGTCTGTGGTTTATTCCCCCTTGTTTGAATTTTGGGCAGCACTCAGCAAACAAGGTGAAAAGAATGAGCTCCCGATTTACAAAAAATAAATAAATAAATAACGGAGAAAGACTTTATCTTTTCAAATGACTGAATTCAAATGAACTCACCGTGCAAAACAGAAAATGTGTTCAGTTTAAACTGCCTGAGGCAGAAAGGAAGAAATAAACATGCTATGCACGCTTCCTTTTGTTATTCCTCCGTGCCTTTTGGTTTGAAAGTGGAGCATCTTTGGATAAATTCTACATCCATATGCTATTTTTAGAGAAAACAATATATTTATATATGGTGTATAGTTTCAGACATCAACACTATATATATTCAAAGATGTTTTTGTGTGTGTTCCCTGCACCTCACTGCTTTATTGACGTTCTTATTTATTTGTTCTATTTTCATTGTGATATCACAGTTTCAGCCATCTACGAACCAAATTCTGCAGTCGGGATCATTATATGTCCCTCTGAATTGGAATATCGGCCCAACGTGTTGTAAGTAAAAAACGTAAATTCTTTCATTTTCAAGGTCACCACAGTGTGATTTTCTTTGACGCTCTGTCATGCAGCTGTGATACAGAGAGCATCAAGGTTAAACTGTTTTGATGTTTTCAGTAGGTGATCCCCCTCTCTCTCCTTCTCTCTGATGATGCAACCTCTCCTCACTCCTTGCGAAATGGTGCTAACTAGTGCCCAGACTCTAGGACAGTCTCCAGCGTGCCTTTTCTTTTTTTTCTTCTTTTTTTTTATTGGTGTTTTTCCCCCTTGCATACGATTCAAACGTCCTCCCTAGAAGCATGCAGAGTGCAGAGCGAACAAATCTGGCTGAGTTGTTTATCACAAGCGCTTGAATGTCAACTTGGCAAAACCTGCAGCTATAGCTGTTGTGTGGAGAGGAATGAGAGTAATTACACAGACTGACAGACACAAACACAAACACACACAAAAGCTTGCAAGAGATGCAACAGTGCAATCAGAGACACACACACACACACACACACACACACAGTGGGTTTTTCTAATAAACAGACTGAGGCGATGCTTTCATGTTGTCTTTTAGTTTACTGTATGATGAAGCCATTAAATGTCTCTACACCTTTCTCTTTTTCTTTACTTTATCGTTCTTTACCTCTATTTGCAATCTCCTTTTTCATCTTTTCCTTCTTTCTCTTTTTCTGTCTTTTCTTTCTTTCCAGTTCTCTCTCTTTCCCCTTCCCCTCACTTTCTCACTCCAGTACAATGATTGGAGACTTCAAATTGCCACTGAATTTCATCATAAAGCCCCACTCTACTATTATTGCTCTTGTTGCCTCCTGCCAAACACACAATGATATGCAAGCACACACGCTAGCTCATGCTAACATGCAACTAAAACCCACTATTCAGGGTAACTATTAACAAATCCATATCGAAAACAAATGGGGGGGCAGAGGGCTCAGAAGGAAAAACAACAGAAAGAAAATTGGAAGATTCTTGTTTGCAGAGAGTGAAAAAAATATTTATTTTAAGTGTCTGATACACTCAGATCCACAAAAGCTCGCAGAACAGAAGATGAAGATAAGAATAGCTGGATCATAACATGCAAATAGGCAGGCAATGTGTTTTGAGCTCGGTTTTCTCCCTCAGGCTGAAGCTATCCACAATTCACACAAACAAGCAAATACACAACTAAAATCGACATGCAGGTAAAGTCACTAAATACTCCTGGATTCTGTCATTGTTCAGATTTTACTGTGTTCAGTCTGTCCCTATCTGCGGGGTAGCTAACCAGGCTAGCAACGCTCTGCAATTATCAGGCTGATGTCTCGTTAAGAAACACAAACAGCAGCAGATCAATTATTGAACTGACTTTTCTGCTCTAGCGGTGCTGGAACGGATTATTAAACTGGAAACCTCTGGTACTGACAGTCCGTAGCATATGTAATGAGCCTTGAAGTCGGCGCAGGTCTTTTATCATTCTTACACATCTGTCGCGTATATGATGTGCTAATCCTGCATTTTGTGGAGGAAAAAAAAATCCATTCAAATTGTGAATCTTTTTATAACAGTGCTCTGGTTTTTACGCATAACAAACTGTATCCTCTGGCCAAATCACTGTTGGGGTCCACAGGTGAAAATATTCACCTTCCAGCATGAATACAGCAAAAATAGACAACATAATTTTAATAATTAGTTTTAATTTCAAAGACATTTGAGAAAATTTTCTCACAATTTTAAATTCTATTCCAGACTTAAATCATCGTGAGTATAACTTTATATGGTAGTTGCACCATTTTCATGATTTAGTACATCACATTAAAACAACAAACACATGTGAAAAGCCATGAGGTCATCAAAAAATAGCTTTCCCCTTGGAAAGCTGGAGTTTGCTCAGCAACTTTCATAGCAATCTGCTTCCTAATTTGAGATATCTCAAGTGCAAAGCGAATATTTTGACCCAGGGACCTTACTGAGTGTCCAGAATAGAAAGAGTAAATCCTCCAGGAAGCATAAAAAATGCTCAGTAATTTCATGGCAAACTCCTCATTACGCTGTGCAATTTCTGGGCCTGGAGGAAAGGTCAGGTCATCACCAAAACCATTAGGACTTATCCCCTGGGGACCATGAATATCCACTGCACATTTTATGGAAATTTGTGGTATCTTATCATGTACTATATATCGATATTTCTGCTGCTAGCTGACTAAAATAACTCAAATTATGTTTTGATCTTATAAGGGAGGTCACTTCATTCTTGAGTTGTGCACAAAAGGAAGTTGGTCACAGAGCTGGCTCAGAATTCAATGAAATGTTGTCGCATTCAATGTCGCACACGGCTATTTTTAACATATGACATTAGATTTCTAATGAGGGGACTGAGGGTCACATAAAACAGAGAAAGGATTTTCCTCCCACATCTGGAAAGCCATTGTGTGTGTGTGTGTGTGTGTGTGTGTGTGTGTGTGTGTGTGTGTGTGTGTGGGCCAAGGGTAAAAGATTTAATCACATCCAGCCAATCCTTAATCAGGTCTCTCCACTCCTTCATCCGGTTTCCCTAGCAACAACTCTTCACTTCCTCCAAGTATTCTCTAATCTCGCAGAGTGTGTGTATGTTTACAGTCATGTGAGAGTCTTTGTGTGCACGTGTGTTTGCTCTCCCATTATCTCTCTCACTGAGGCCCTTTTACACTTTTTTTCTTCACATTTCAATTTTGTCATATATAAAAATCCAGACGCACTTTAACACACTTATACCACATATATATATGTATCCCCATCTGACACAATGAGTGTGGCACTACTCTCCAAAATGGAAAAACATCATCCTTCAGGGATCACAGTGTGGCTCAGATTTTGACATTTTTTTAAGTGGAAATGTTCGTCTGGTATTGACACTTGCGAGTTAGTAGTAGTGTGCATCCTTACATTTATATTTTTTACAGTGACGTGGCTTGTCTTGCTGTGGTCTCACAAATTTCCATCCGCTGAACAGGAAGACAGGGTCTCAGTGCTCTGTGTAAACACGAAAACGCATGTCACAAAGGCACTGAGTGTGTGTGTGTGTGTGTGTTGTACGCTGCTACTGTTTCAATAGGAGGAAGTCAGTGTGACCCTGTGCAGCCACTGTTGTCCATTCATTGAATTCACCTTGCTCATGTCTTTGTAGAGTTGACGAGTGTGGGCCACTGCGGGTGATTGGTGAGAGGACAGTGACTCATTGCATTGACGGCTGTTTGTGGGCACCTGTGAACAATCTGACGTCATCGGGAGGAGGAGTAGAGGTAACAATACCCTGGCTTTTGACTTTCAGGGAGCAGTTTTAAAGATTTATTCCCCTTTTAAGTTTTGTGGCAAAAACAGAATGTGTTGCGTAGCCACAGCAGTTCATAAATGTCCTCTGAGGTTTCAGTGTTTACTCTTTCATAGATTTACAACATTTCATCAAATCACAGTTATTTTTGTGTCTTTGTTGTGGAACACACCTAGTTATGATTATCCTTGGCAACATGTATAACAGACAGTAGGACTGACTTAAATTATAAAAAGTATTAAATCTACTTTCAGAATTGAATTAGCCAGATGTGATTCAGTATTATAATTATTTGATGATTAAATAAAATTACCGTGAAAGTGATAAAAATGTCCCTAAAATGCAAATGGAGTCAGGATAAAATTACTGTGTGAATACAAGGCTAATTTCTTATCTCATGTGCTTTCTCTTTCGCTCTCTCTCTCGCTCTCTCACGATCCCTTGTCCTTCATTGACCTTGTGACATGCATTTTCAATCGTCGTATTCTCTCTCTTTCACTTTCTCAATAGCAAATTTCCATCGCTTGCGGTTTCTCTTCTTTATTTAGAGAACTTAATGAATGAAAAATGAATGAACATAACCAAAAACCGCTGAGTTTTCTCTTTCACTCACTGTGTTCCCACAGAATGGAAAAGAAACTGATTACATCTTATAACTGACTGCTATAGGAGAGAAAACCTCAATAGATAAAACTAAATAAAGATTTTTTTTTAACATAAGATTTCTCTCTTAACATCGTCTAATGTACAGGAAACCCCTAATGTGATTCAGTGTCTATAGTGAAAACCAGGCGAACACAGGCAGGGTCCTGCATGACAAAACACAAAAACACAAACAGGAAATCAACGCTCCTATAGTGTCGGTCATGGCAGGGATGGCAGGGATGGTCTGTTGATTTGTTGGTTGGTCGATCTACCACTTTGATCCAGACTGAAGTATCTCAACAACTATGGACTGTCTCGTGGTCTTCAGTGGGTGAAACCTACTGACTTCATTGATCCTGAGATTGTCTCTGGTGCCACCAGCAGGTTGACATTAAGATTCAAGATTCAAGGAAACTTTATTGTCCTTTAATGTAGGTAATAATGGAAATGTGTATTTTTATTGCTGCATAGATTCATTTTTTAATTAAATATGTCAACAAAAATTGCATGGATTGCCTGTAATTAACAAATGTCAGAGGAAAGGTACCCATATGATCACTGAAAGAGGCTTTGCTCTCTGTAATTATTCCTCCTGTTACTTACATACTATCTATAAGTCCTTCATGTGACACGTTTCAATGCAAAAAAAAAAAATCTTATCTGAAGCTAAATGAGGCTTCAGCAGTCAGAGTTAATCAAATCAAGTGGATATCTTCTTAAGCTACATTCATTTTAATTATAATTGACAAGTGAATTTAGTACTAAAAAGGCTATAACTCTGGGAGATATCCATATACTAATTCAAAATTTCGAAGGAAAAAAATCAACAGAACAAGTGAATGTTCTGTTGTTTCATGTTGGATGATTTCTTATTCTTTAATAATTATTTCCACTGTCCAAGGTGTCAAAAACACATTAATTAATATGTGCTGTTAATAGACCTTCCTGACAGCAGACATATTGACTGCTGTGAGGTGTAACTACTCTAATGACATTGTTAACAGCTTTACTCTACCTACTGTAGGTGTGCCAGCTGCAGAGCCCTGATGTGTGCTGGCACACTGGTGTGGCTTCCTGGCACACCCAAATAGAACAGTTACCATTAGTGTTATTAGTTACACCTGCCATGACGAGCCAAGACACACTTTATTATTTTAAAATCAAATCATATTTTCCTGATCAACTCCTCTGACGCCCCTCCTGACTTTTGGTGCTTCGTGGATTTTGTATGAATGTAAGATTGTAACTTTAATTTCAGTTGTATTTAAACAGTTTTTCTCTTCTGTTATCTATTTTAGTTCAGTTTTTTTAGTTTGTCTCTATTTGCTGCATTGCTATCAGATGATCATTCTATTGCAAAAGTATTGTACGAGTGTTATTATAATAAATCAAAAGTAATGAAATAATGGCAGATGCAGCCCACACAAAGTGTCTGTGTATTTTCATAAGACGCCTCTGCTCTCTTTACTCCCCTGATATTCATTACTGAGACTCCATTACAAGGAATTTCTGTCCCAAAACAGAGCTGAGAGGGATAATGTTGCTTTCAAACCCAACTTTTACATCCTACAAATCCTCTTTCTCTCCCTCCCCATTTACACAAATCCTTACCTCTATCGCCTTTCTTTCTCTCTCTCTCACTGCAGTTAATGCTTGCTACTTTATAGAGGTTTTGCATTTATGCCATCATGACAATACTCGGGGGCACTTGATGTACGAAATAAATTGCAAATACATTACAAAACGGCTTAAAATGTGGAGATACCAAAGCACTCTAAGATGTGACTTTAAGTTCAGTTAGCTTTTTGTTTTTTTTTTGTTAGATACGTAGCCAGCAGGCAAGTTTACAGGCTGTTAAAAAAAATCATACAAAAAGGAAAGTGAAAAGTTCCCAGTCTGGTACAATCTGGTACAGATTATTCAGTACTGTTCTCTGAAACAGAAACCAATATTTTACAAAAGGTCCCAGTTGCACACATCTTGAAAGACGTCCAGGAAGGTCCAGTCAAAGTGAATAATCCTTCCTCCTCCTCACATCTGTGTTTCAAAAACAGGATTCCACAAGTTGAAGATCAAAAGTTCATGTAAAAAGTGTCGACTTGTTTTTACAAAGGCATAATATGCCCTCAAAGAATTTAATACTGTATATTTTCACTACATCTAATATGAACATTATTTGTTTTTGCACATCACGCATTTGGTAATGACTTATTTTAATGTATTTGGTTTTTTTTTGTTTTCAGTACTGTAGTATATATCTCATATAACATTTTTATGATTTCTATGGATTTAGAGTAAACTTCTGTTTGCTGTTAAATTCTATGCTGACATTGTTGCCTTTAACATTTTCATTTTCCTTTCATGGTCTGGTTTTGACACTGGGTGGGCCGAGTGTGTACCAGAGGGCATGTAGCGAGTGATTGGCACAGGTCAAGGTTCATCTTTGATCCACCTACCAGGTCCTGTTTCACTCCCCCAAAGCAAGAAAGGTTGTGAAGGGCCGCATAAAGGGCCAGTATATGAGAAATAAGGAGTTTTACAACTGTAAATCATGCAAAGATATTCAAGTAAATCCCCTTGAAATGTGCACAATATGCATCCTTTGATGTTTTCCTTTGTCTTGTTCAATTCGCCTTTAACTAAATCAAGGTTTCAGTTAAGATGCAAGTAATTTTATGGGTCAGTAAGCTTGTTAAAAGGAAATGGTTAATTCATTTATCATCCATAAGTAAATGTGGCAACCTCGTGTTTTACAATAGACCACTTATTTGCTTTTCCAAATTTATTTTGGATGAAATCTAATAACTAACTTGGATTTTGTTCTGGTGATTCATCATTCATTCAATTCATGAACCGTGGCATTAGTACACGCCTGAGTTGGATGGTTGCATAATAAGCAGGACTGTATATACCTTTTGTGTTGATGAAGAATGTAATCTGGACAGCATTATGTTTCTTACAAAATGTTTTTTTATGCAGAAGTTGTCTATAAAGAGTATGCTGTGAACACCCGGGTTAAAATGTGGATAAGTGAAATGACAGCACCCTTGATTGAAGCTCTTGGTACCTATTTTACTCATTTGCAGCTTTTTCTGTTACTGTTTCATGTTTATAGTTTCACACTATATGTTCATCAGGTGAATTATTATATCACCTGAAATTGCCCATATACGTTGGTAGAGGCAGTGTTTCTTAAAAAAGGCTCTTTTTTTTTCTTCTTCATGTCTCCACAGGTATTCCAGACCTGTGCAGAGTGTCACCATCTCCAGTCACCACCACCATGAAAAAGGTTAGAAAAGGCCTTCAGGTAAAAGACAATGACGTCCATTTATAAACAGAGGAGACGGTGGGGGGTCTGACATCAGCTTTACCCCAGGCGACAACAGCATCTGGAGTGTGTGTGTGTGTGTTAATCTGAAGAGAGTGTGTTTAAAGCGCAGTGGGATGATCTGTCTTCATATCCACCAAAAGGGGGGTGGGGGGTGGGGTCTAAGCTTGTTATTAGGAACACCAGAGAAAAGGGACGGGAAATCTCTCCCCCTCTGGATTTGGAGTCCTACCTCCCCCTCACACTATCCATCTTCCTCCACCCCTTCTGGTATTGTAGCATAAGCAGCATTTCCCTGAAAGCAACAGAAAATTGATTGTGATAGGGTTAAGCCAGGGCTAATGTCCACACAAAAAAATCCCCCCCTCCTCGTCTAAAGGAATGGGATTATAATAAAGTGCTGCATGAGCCATAAAACCTGTTCCCTGTTTTTCATCATCTATAGACAGGGGATTCATAAAACTATAAGAGAGAGATTTTAGGGTTAAAGTACAACCCATTTTTTATTCTTGTCTGAGCTCAGAGTATTGAGTAGTTTTACACATTTGTGTTTTTTTTGTTTTTTTTTACAATACTACCTGAAATGTGCTTGAAATAGGCGCCCTGCTGAATTTTATCAGTTTAGCTTATTTGTTGTTGGTTTGGAATATCTGGCAAGAAAAATGTAACACCTGCAAGATCCAAGCCATTTTAAGAAAGAAACAGATCACTTTTCCAAATGTTATTGCATTTGTGTTCTGACCAACATGAGGTGCATTTAATCCATTAGTCGATTAACAGAAATTAACTAATGACAATTGAACATTTTCTGGTACCAGCTTCTCAAATATGAAGATTTGCTAATTGTCTCTGTTTTATATCATTGAACACTGAATATTATTGTATTTTTCACTGTTGGTCAACAAAACAAGACATTTGCTGTTGTCACCTTAGTCTGTGAGAAATAGAAATTATAATGGACATTTGTCCCTATTATCTGGCACTTTATAGACTAAAGGATTAATCAGTTAATCGAAACAATAACCTTAGTTGCATCCATAAGACAAGTTAACATTTCTAGCTATCCGATTTATGGATATAGTGTAAAAAACATTTGCAGTTGTTGCTAATGTTCTGTGTCTCTGGGGCACAGCTGCAAAATCTGTTATTCTTCCTGCATCAGTGCCGGCGTTTATCTTGAAGGACCACAGGCTATTTCAGCCTCTGGGTAGCCAGAGAAATGTATTGCTTCAATTGACTTTATTTACCATCATCAGTGATTGGACATCCACGTAAAATGTGGCAAAAGTTCTCCTTAATAGTCATCTTGGAAGTCCTACACCTTACCACCTTGTGTGCATACCACAAAAGCTGCAGTCTTCTCAGAAAAGTCTGTTCAATAATGAAATATACAATATGTTTGACAAAAACTAGTTCTTACTGGGAAATGTCTACACTGCATGCATGCTATCAAAGCAGGAAGAACTATCATATTGAATTAACTTATTTTAGCAACCAACAGCTCAATGGACAAAACTAAATAGCTATTGTTACTCCTGAGCATAAAACTGCCTGAATATGTAGCAGGGCTATGCTGAAAAAAAGAGCCTGCATGCTGCTCGGTCAAATAAATAACAGTTAACAAGAAATAAAACTGAGCTACCGGAGCAAGGAGAAGCACCAAGGCCAAAAGGCAGCGTTCACTTAGCATACAAACGCCTGAGGATGAGTTCACCTAGTCGCTATTCCAGGCAAAGCGGCTCACAACAGAGGCGGAAGGATCAGATTTCACCAAGGCCCAGTGTCCCCGGGTCAGTGGCTCGGAGCTGAAGCTAATCGGCCGTTGGAGATGACACGGCTGGGCATGATGAGAAGGTAGAATGAAAAAAAAAACATAAAGTGAGACAGAGATAAACGAGGGCGGGAGGTGGGGATTTGTAGTACACACCGGCGCACACACCCAGAGGGATAAGGCTTTCACTGGCCGGGGGCAGCAGTTGTTTTTGATGCCTGATTAACAAATTAATCTGCAGTCCTACTCAATATGGATTAATGAGCTATAAATAGCTCTGATTAATCTTCCATAGAAATAATGACATTAGCATCATTAAGAGGATCTGGATAGTTAGCATCATTTGGATGTTTCTAGACCACTGAGCACTTGTGTGTGTGTGTGTGTGAGTGTGTGAGAGAGACTTTTCTCAGATCAGCCACAAAGCATTAAAGATCAACTGTAATAGTTGAGTTGCTCGAGGCTGCTGAAACTAAACAAAAGTAAACTGTCAAAGGTTTGATTTGCTAGTTGGAAGGTGAATGTGTAGAGCAAGGCAATAGAGAACTATGATATTTTTCAGCTCTTTAAGATGTGTAAATGAAGGGCTTTGTAGGAAAGGAGAAGGATTTTAAATTCTGTTCTAGATTTTACAGGGAACCAGTGCAGATACATATATGATCTCTTTCTGGTTCTTGTCAGAACATGTGCAACAGCTGTCTGGACCATCTGGAGAGTCTTTATGACTTGTTGGCCTGATAATAAGGAATTGCCATAGCAATGTTTTAGCAATGCTACGTAGGTGGAAAAAGGGAGGAAACTGGAGGCCAAAGTAATGCTATCCAGAGTAGACATATCATTAGATAATGTGTTTCCATGGTGTTTAGGGCCAAGCACAATAACTTTTATCTGAGTTTAGTAGTAGGTCATCCAAGACTTTATGTCCTAAAGTCATGCTTGAACTTTAGTTAACTGACTGATTTCATCTGGTTTCATTGATATATATAATTGTGTATCATCTGCAAAACAATGAAACTTTACAGACTGTTTACACTCCTAATAATGTTACCCAAAGATATGCAAGGTGAATAGGACTCATCAAAGCACAGAACCTTGCGTCTAATATTTGTTTGCATGGAGGATTTATCATTAAAGTCTACTAAAATCAAGCTGATAAATAAGACTTTAACCAGCTTGATGCAGTTCCTTTAATACCAATTAAATGCTCCAGTCTCTGTAGTAGGATGTGATGGTCAATAGTGTCAAATGCAGCACTGAGTTGTTCAAGTACAGGGAGACGCAACCTTTGACGCAATTAGGAGGTCATTTGTAACTTTCACCAGTGCTGTCTCAGTGCTATGATGCATTCTTAATCTGACTGAATAAACTATTGTTGTGAATCAAGTCACATAACATTCACAAATACCTTTTCAAGGATCTTATAGAGAAAGTTCTGACATAGGTCTATAGTTGATTAAAACGCTGAAATGAAGAAACTGTTGAAGTTCATTCAGGAAGGTCAATTGGAGAAAAACAGTCTAAATATATATATAATATATTTTACAGCTGTTTTTGAGGTTCCTGTGTTGGAGGAGAAATCTGTGCTGGTTGAGGACAGGAGGTAATGAATTTTATCACTTTTGTTTTATTATCTTCTTTTGTAGAGGGGCAATGGAGTGTCATTCACAGTGATCCACAAGATGATCAATATGAATAATCCAGACCACAGGAGCATGAGATGGGCATCTGGTTATGTGACATTTGTTGCTCTCTGCGTTCTTTTAGATCATTACATGCACCGCTAAGGCTTTTAAAAGACTACAGCGCAGAACATAGACTGAGAGACATGATTAACTGGTTTATTTGAAGGTACTTCAGAGGAGATGTGATGGCTGGAGATGGCAGAGAGAAAAGGAAGAATGGAGAATGGTGTGGTCTGCAGGGGAAGCGAGGGAGAATGAGTAAGTAGGCAGGCGGGCTGGGATCAGGAGGCACGGGAGACAAACATGTTTATAAGATGCTGCAAACATAGAAAAAAACTATCACAAAGAATTTCTAAAAGACCAACTGAGCCTAAGTGTAGCTACCACAGTGGCAGAAACAACAATCTGGGTATTGAGTGAATAAAGAAACCAGAGTTGATGAGCTGATTGCAGACAGGTGTGAGGGTAGGCAGGATCCCAGGCAGACGGGAACACAAACCGGGGACATAAAAGAAACAAAAGTAAACACGGAAGAACACAAGGAAGATGCAGTGGCCACGATACAAGGAGGTAGCAGTAAGTAGTTTAAATGATGCACTGTAATTAAATAGAAGTCTTTACTAAGTTTACATTTCGGGGATGCATGGTGCATTTTAACAGATTGCATGTTCATGTGCTAGCAACTCCTCTTCAGTTGCAGAAAAAGTCAGTTTTTATTCTTTAATTAAAAAAACAACTTCAAGGCACTGAAGTCTTCTGTCTCCATGCTTCTTATGTGATGGGTTTTCTTTCTGTGTGAGTTGAACACATTAGTGCAAAATGGCAACTCTACAAAAAGGCTCTGCTCTTTGATTTGGAGTGAGAGGCACCTAAACCTGAAGGTTGTCACTGTTGTATTAGATGATGGGGGGAGGGGTATAAAAACCCCAGTTTATCTGTGTGGATTATATCTTAATATTACATTACACGAGACAAAATGGACCCACAAATAGAAAGCATATGAGGTGAAACACTGAGATGGAGAGAAGGAGGGAAGAGAAGGAGAGAAACATAAGAAGTAAAACCACTTAAACACACATGTCGGTGTACAGTATATGGACATGACAAGTACATGAGAAACACATTCTTCCACACATGAGCACACAGACTTTCACATCTGCTCTCATGTTTCTAGTCAACATCACTCACACTCTCTCTCACACACACAGACACACTCACTTTTGTTCCAGCTATGGTTAAATCAGCCTGTCGATGTGTAATATAAGAAAACACACACACGACTAAAACACAATAGAAGTACAGCAGCCTTTTCCTTTGGAACAACATTAAAGTTGATATTTGAGAGCACAGGCTACTCCTATGAAATTAGAGTGGCTAGATGAAATATCTGATGTTATGAAGATGTAAAATGTTCCATTTGATTTGCCAGAATGCAAAAATAAAAGAAAACATACAAGTTTGAGATGATATCTGCTTTTGCAAAGCATAATTTGTGCTTGAATTCTTCTCCAAGAACCTCCAACATCCGACAGGATATTTTATTCATCTTTGTGTCTCAGGTAAACAGGTGAGAGAAACAAAATAAAGAAAACAAAGTCACTTACCTTTCCAATAAAGGTACTATACATCAACACTACCACAGTACAAAGAGTATGTTCTGCTTTCTACAGGCTCAATCTGGGGGTATGCATGTGTATGCGTGCGTATGTGTGTGTATGTGTGTGGGCAGGGTTTGACATGGATAGGTGTCATTATGAACAACCTCTAATCAGTAAAAATAGCAATGTAGGTCAGTGTTTAGTCTGCACAGACATATTCTTTATGTTTCACAAGATCATTAAATTTCAAGAGTGTGTGTGTGTGTGTGTGTGTGTGTGTGTGTGTGTCATTACATGGTGCTGGGGTCTCTGAGGCCACTTAAGCCTCATGGTCGCAGAGGGGTCTCAACACACACACACACACAGAATGAGGTCATCGGAGAAAGAGTGACAGCTTCAGGAAATGAAACACACCTCAGATTACAGCTAAACAACATGAACTAACATTGAAAACATGTGGTTTTGCATGACTCGCCCTCTCCATCGTGTGTTTCTTCACTGAAACCTTTCCCTGTTCTTCCGCTCGCTTTAAACACAAACAGCAGAGTGTGAAAATCTCACTCTGAAACACCCAGGACTCACTCTTTCTAGCAGTGTTTTTCTTTCTGCGTTATGTGTCCTGATCTTGTAGTTTTCCCTCCTCTCCTCTTTCTTCCTGTCGGAATCTGCACACAGTCACCATAGTTGGAAATTTTCAAGGCTTACTTTCCTCCTTTAAGAAGTTTCCATCTGCTGCTATTTAATATTAAAATCAAGTTTCAGACTTAGGTTATCCCTCGTAGTGAACACGCAATATCAACACAGCTTACTCTCGCTTGTTTTCAGTCACCTAACATCACAACAGGAGTTCTCCACCAGGAAATAATAATAAAAAGCATTGTGTTGCTTCCATGTAGTGCTGGAACTGGAAAATAAAAGGTGTCTTTACTCTAAAACAGCAACCACACAACTTTTAGTCCTCATGTGTGTTTGGTGTATACTAAAATATACCAATTATTAGGCATGTGATTACGTTGGCTTCTCAGTTGTATCTTTATATAAAACATTTTAATGTTCCCAGGTTGAATTTAAGGATGATAATAAGGATTCAGACAAAAAAAAACTGTGTAGTTTATGGTACTATGAATACTATATTACAAATAAATCTTTCTTTTAACTTGATCTGATAGTCTCATTTTTTTTTTTTAAATAAATAAATAAATACTGAAAAGCTTAAACACAGAAACTAAAGATGAGAAAATTGAGTTCGGGTGCGATTAACTTCAAAGTTGTCACTGAATCATGTGACTATTCTGAGGAGAACTACTTCAAAGTGAGTTTAACGGCACAACTCTCACCACATACTGACAGCAGACAGTGTTGTGTGACGCTCCCACTGAATTTTGGAGGTGAGACCAAGAGACTGTCACCTTCAAAATCAAAGTTTTTATTTGGTTAAGTCACTCATCTCAGACAAATGACAAATAGCAGCATGTATCTGTCTCTTCTGGGCTTGTTTGAGAAAAAAAAAGATCTGACTGATACATTAAAGGCACCCAGCACAGCAAAGTCATCAATAATTGATGGTGTGCAGTCATACACAAACGCAAGAGCAATTTAAACTCTGTGACTGTATATTTTTATTAAAAGGAAAGCTGTACAACGTTTATAGTCTTCAGCTTCGCTAAAATTGGAGGTCACAATTTTTACAATGGACTCATGTTTTCATGTGGAAGTCACTATCAAAACCATTAATGCAGCATAATCCACTTTTCCACTATTCTTCCATATATGCAGCATCTTATAAACACATATATTTTTGGCCAACATTTGGCCAAATCCATTGCTTTCATGTCAGTTTACATGTAAGACTCTGCAGCTCAGTTACTGATTATACTGTAAACTAGACACAGACAGAAGTAAATGAGCCACAGTGACTCGAAGTGGCACCGAAATATTCTAGTGAAGCAAAATAATTGCTGTGTTGACCACAAAAAAACATCATAAATCACTGCAGTTTCTCAGCGATTTACAAAACAGTAACATTATAGGTTTTTTTTAAAAAACATTGGCAAACAAATCATCAGATAACATCATTTTACTTACAAAATGGATTTGAAGTGTTTTGGAACGAAGCCCTTCAGCTATGATGGAAGATTTCCAACACAGGCGCTGGGCTCAGACCCAACGTGATGTATGTCTCTAATTTCCACACACACATTTATGTTCTGATAAGGTAGAGTTGGCACGTGCAGCCTGGGTTGGTTTACAATCTCATTAACTTTGAATGACAAATGTGCATAAACATTTTCACATGTACCTTTCTCTCTCTGTCTCTATATTATACAGCGAGGAAAATAGTAAAATATGTGAGTCTGAAACCTTGACATGTTTAAACCAAATAATCTGCAATCTTTCCTGAGACAAATCAGACATATTGTGTTTTCCAACATTAAGTCTGCTGCAGCAAAGTGAGTTTATCAGCATACACTGTGAAGGATGAGGCTGAAGATGACTACACAATTAGACAAGAAGTGAAAATCATGAAGGAGGGAAGTAGTAAAATGTGTGTGTGTATGTGTGTGACGAGGAGAGGATTATCGACACACAGCTAATCTCTTTATTCCACTTAAATCTAAACACAGAAAAAACACTTTTTCATACTGTTAGTGACTACACACACACACACGCAAATACTGTGATCACCTTCACACATGATGTCGACAGATGTGTGCAGATTGTGGAGAAAGCTCAAGTTTGCAGGTAGCGATGATTACATACACGCAAAAGCAGACCGCAGAGACAGAGAAACAAGCACACACCTGCACCGACATGATGTAAACAGTCCATGTAGGGAATGAAAGAGGCAAAACACAATGGCTGAAACGTCATCTGTTACCTAAAACACCTCCAAAAAGTATTTGTTTGGTTTTAGACTGTTAACCGGGTGTCAACTGGCTTCTTGTGAAACAATCCAGTCGTAGACATCATCTCTCAACTCCAACTCCATTCTCGCATCTCGAGTTGCTAATTGTACTGTAAACAATGACCGGCACACAGAAGAGGAAGTCTTAGGACGGATATCTGCTGGCTACACCGTAATAGTGGCCGTTGCTTCTAAAGTCTAAATTGTTGTGAGACCATGTTTGATCAAACATCTAATGCTCCAATTATTCTAGTGAAGACATAAAGTTTGTTTTGTTTGGTTTGCTGCACCATCAACATGCATTACACCATGTTTTCATCCATTTACACACAATGTGGACACAGCTAACTCTCCTCCTCACACACCTTACCTGTCCGTTCTATGTTTATTAGTTTAAGTTAAATAATTTGACTGATAAATGTGTGGCCTTCCTTTTTGTTGCCAGCCTTAAGCCAGGTGGTAACAGGGAGTTTGGTTGTTTTCAGTGTTTTCTTTCCATGAGTGGTTCGTGTGCGGTAGATGAGGGCAGGGTTTCCTGCAGCGCTGTCACGGCACTAAGCCTTGGCAGAGTGGTGCTACATCACAGTGGATGTGAGGGATTGGGTCATGTCATACCGTGCAAAGTCAGCCGCTCAACCTTGATCAAATTGTCTTCTCTAGTCCGGGATGATTTTGTCGTTTTCACAGGATAAAACCGTCCCACACTAGAGTAAACAATCCACAAATGTTCTGTGCTTGTGTAGTTTACACACAGTCCCACAGGCTCAGTTTCTGCCTGCAGAGTCCAAATCTGTAAAACTGTCCCGAGTCATGATGATCCTGTTTATGTGAATGAGATTAGACGTATATACTGGGTCACTGCTTCACAAAAGACTTAGTGCATTGGGTTATATCAAATTAAAAATATACACCATATGCACAGACACCCACACACTGCTTACAATGAAAACAATCTTCTCTCTCTCTCAAATTCAAGTTGAATTCAAATTTGCTTTATTGGCATAAATGTCCTAACAACAATATATACCAAAGCATCAAAAAGAAATTAAACAAAACAAAATAAATATAACTCACAGATTAGAATAAAAATAGAATATTATATTATTATAAATGAAATAATATATATATTATATCCTATATATTATCTCTCTGTCTATCTGGAAGTCCAGATTATGTATCATGACTCACTCTGATAATCAAGCTGTGTAATTATCAGCCTCTAGTTATGTTGTCTAATCTGACACTTCATATCACAGCACACATACACACTAAAACTCTTCTTTTTAAATATTTTAACAAACCTTCACCCTTTATCTACTCACTTTCTTTATCTCACATGCACATTTGTCATACATGTATCTTCATGAAGACCCCTTATTGACTCTGAACACCAATACCAATACCTGACACCAACACTGAACTCAACACTAAATCGATCAGAAATCATAGCTGGAAATTGATTTTTGCTGGCATTTAATAGTATTTTATTATTATATGTTGTCCTGGAAAAATAAATTAAATTATTGATTTTGATTAACTCCTCATCTTCTCTGTGATAGTAAAGTCTGAACTGTAAAATGGACAGAATGTCTTGAATTGAACAGCAGTAATGGAAAGCTTGTTTGTGCCAGCATGTTGTAAATGTCACGACATAAAATGCAAATCAGAAAAACTGAAAGTAGAACTGAAAATCACTCTGAATGCATTCAGATTACTCAAATCCATTCAAATTCCTAAATGGTTTTTTTTGCATTTTGTTGCATCATAGCAAGCGGCTGTACTACATGCTGCATAGCATAACATCATAGATGTCAACACAACCATACATGAATACACTCATACAATAGATGGCATTTAAAGAAAGACAAAGCACTAAACTACACTGATATGTGGCTTTTTTCTGTAGAAACACAGAAACAGAATAGAACAGCAGCACATGTCAGCCTGAATGAGAAATGTACACAGTCACAGTCTAAGACAATGTGTCCAGTGTTTATCATTTATTTTTACAGTTCTCTAAATATATTCTGATACAGTTTTGCCATCAGTCAACGGTCAAGGCTCCACAGCAGCAGGATCCTTTTCTATCCTCATGCTGCCCCCTCCTGAAAAACGTCTGTCATTACAAGCTGTGAATCTCGAGTGGATCAAACTTCCATCAGAACAGTGTTAAAATATAATATGTTATTTAGGCAATATGTGTAATGAGCAAATATAACAACATTTCTAATAATATTAATTTATTAAAATCCAGCATTAACCCACTAGAAAAACTAGATTTTAACACAGTGTCCCTCTGCAACATAGTGCCTCAAGATTAGGTTTTTTTTCTTACTTTAATTAAACTAATAAAAACTTCTGTCTACCGCTCTTTCTCGTTGTACTTCGGCAGCTCTTTTAAGTCACTGTCCTGTAATACTTGTTTATCTTGCCTTGCGTGTAAATTGCTTTGTATTAAAGCGTCTGTCAAATGACAAAAGTTAAATGTAAATGTTTAACCTGGAGCCTGCAGGCCTCTCAGGTTCTGAGGCCCTACGACAATTAGTAATTCAGCCTTGATTAAAGTTTAATGAGGATTATTAGTGCAAGAGTTTGGAAAGAGCACCAAGAATACTGCTGCTGAAAGCAGAGACAACATTTAAGTTACACGATAAATACGACAGAAAGGTCAGAGTCCATGTGCCCTCTGCATACTGACTTCCCTTCTTCTTGTTTTGTTTTTCTTGCAAGAGGGCAGATTCAGGGGTCATTAGGGAAAACTCTGCTCAGACTGGCTGCTAACTTGATGTCTGTAACATTTTCAGTCTGCTGTTGTTAACAGCCTTCCTTTTTGTTGTCCGTTCTATGTTTATTAGTTTGAGTTAAATAATTTGACTGATAAATCTGTGGCCTTCCTTTTTGTTGCCAGCCTTAAGCCAGGTGGTAACAGGGAGTTTGGCTGTTTTCAGTGTTTTCTTTCCATGAGTGGTTCGTGTGCGGTAGATGAGGGCAGGGTTTCCTGCAGCGCTGTCACAGCACTAAGCCTTGGGGATTGGGTCATGTCATACCGTGCAAAGTCAGCCACTCAACCTTGATCAAATTGTCTTCACTAGTCCGGGATGATTTTGTCCTTTAAAGTTTTCACAGGATAAAATCGTCCCACACTAGAGAAAACAATCCACAAATGTTCTCTCAAATTCAAGTTGAATTCATATTTGCTTAATTGGCATAAATGTCCTCACAACAATATTTCCAAAGCATCAAAAATAAATAAAACAAAACAAAATAAATCATGGTATAAAAATATAAAATAAATATAAATTAAATGACATATATAATATATCCTATATATATTATCCCTCTGTCTCTCTCTCTATCTTCATGAAGACCCTTTGTTAACAATAATGGACTGTAAAAATGTTACCAAGTCAATAGCCATCCTTTCATTTTCATTTTGATACTTTTGATCTGATTTTGGTTAAAAATAAATTAATAAATTAATTTTTCTTGACAAATTGTGTTGTGACCAACAAGTCCTCCAAATTGATCAACCACATGGGTCGTTTTTAACCTACACTCCAGAATAACCCACAGTAGCACGTTATGCTGTGGTTAAGTAGCCTAAGTAGGTGAAAATATTCTTCTGTGATGGATTTCTCTTGTAGGATTGTTCATCAGTGTAAACTGGAGGCTCTAGAAAGAAGCCTTTGCTCACTGATTGTAAAGGATTAACACCAAAACTCATTGTAGCTGTACTGCTCCACACACAATTAAACAAATACAGATATCATGTGATCATGAATGTAGTAGTAGTAGAGTATGTGTTTTAGCCATTGAGAGTTCAACCTCACAATTAATCTATGTGTGTTTGAGTGTTTCCGGGCACTGGTGGCCTGAGGACATGTGGTCTTGACATTCACAAATGGCTGTGGCCCTGACCGGATATCTTAGGTAAGATGTTCATTTCTGTCTTTCTGTTTATTTCTCTCTGTCCTCTGCATCTGCTGTCTGGCTGATGACCTCTTACTGTGCAGTGTTTGAGCATCATAGGTCATCACTCATGATGTCACGGCTCCTGGAAGCCCAAAGGTCACACTCTGACCTCACAGGAGACCTGAAAGACAGACAGACAGACAGAAACAAACGTCTCATCTGGAGGGCAAGCAGAGGTGATCAGACGTTACCAATGAGCTTGTCTGAGACCTGCAGGCAGAAACATACACGGCCAAGTGTGTTAATCCAGCTACGTATCAGGACCCAAAAATAGATTCCAGGGATCTCTTCATAGACTGAAGTTGTACTGCTCTTTCCTTAATTAAATGTTTTTTTTCTTGTTTGTTGTCTTTGATTTTAGAGCATTTGGTGAATGTTTAAAGGACATAATATTTCAAATGGGGAGAACATTTCAGCAACCTTTCAGTGAATTTATAAAAATGATCTGCGTGGGTTTATTGTAAATGAGTATGATGAACAGCATGTTTCCAGCATTTCAAATATTTAGCAGATAGACTTTCATGCTCAAATCTAAGCTTTATCTTTAGTTTAAAAAACAACATAAAACTCACAGTTAAATGACTTTTATTTTGTAGGCACTTTCCATTTACACACAGGTAACAACTGTTGAAAAACTAAGGAATAAATCACATCCTCTTCATCATTATGTTCATGTGTTTTTGTACACATTTTTTACAACAGAAAAGTAAGCTCTGTAATTTTAGGCAATGACAAACCTGCTTCACATTACTGACAAGTTGCTAGAAGGAAGAAAAAAATCAGGCAGTCATTTGACCTCAAACTCATCTCCTGTGGAGTCCTGACTTCTGGAAGGCAGCCATGTCACACAGCTGACAGCTGTCACACAGCTGTGAAATCCATACCAAACCGATCCTGTGGTGAGACTGTGGGTTTGTAAGTGCACTCTGATACATCAGAGCAGACAGTATTCTTGTGGGACATCGTGCAAACAGTGGAAAAATAAGTGCTAATAAATGTCTTTGTGTTGGGAAGTGGCCATCATGCTCAAATGCTGCTTCTGCAGCTAACCTTGACTTCCTTTTCTGAACTATGAAGAGTGGCAATATTATATCAACTTTTTATTTGATTCCCATAATGCCGGAAATGAAAAGCCTCCTCCTTGAAACAATTCAACTGAAATAGTTTTGCAGAATAGATTTAGTGTATTTGAATTAATTAAGTTTCACTTAAAAAAAAAAAATTCAGATATGTATGTTGTGATGCTTGAGAAAAATGATCTGTAATGTGATCTTGCGTATGTTAGCCATACTTGTAATCATAGTTAAGATTCTTAATTCTTAAAGAGAGCAGGCCTATGGACTCCTATAGTAGCTGTAACATGCAACAATATACAAGCAATAAAAGGGAAGAAACGCTACATGTGTGAAAGTATGTGAAGCTGTTTTTAGATTCTCTGTAATACAACAAGGGAATGAAAGAAAGAAGGGATGACTGTACAAAGATGAGATAATACAGAGACAGAGAGGTTGTTTTGGGTCCTTCAGGAGCTCTTGTCTTCAAAGTAGGTCTGTTCGATGCGCCTGCAGAAGGACAGCAGGTTGCTGTAGCTCTTGATCCTCTCTGCCAGCTCAGTGCTGGTCAGCCTGGTGGTCAGTATGGTGAAGAGGTGACCAAACACCAACGCATCCAACTCTGTAGGCCTACAACACACACAGACACACCCACTTAGCGTTGGTTACTGCAGAGATTAACCATTTATTTATTGATTTTTATTTTGTGTTTCTTTATTTAGTAGGCCAACTTATTTTCTGGCCACAGTTGCATCCTATGATTACATCAGCAATTGTATTTCTAAGGACAATTTATTTTGAAATTTTTGTTATGATGCACAGTGTGAATCAGTGTTAGGTAATCAGTGCTTTTAATCAACATATTGGTCCAACATACCGGTAAGTTAAAGTGTATCACCTACAGTTAAAACCTGTACCAGTGACTCGGCTTACACAGAGAAACTTTCTTCCTCCTATTAATTATTTCCTTCTTATTTTTCACTCAGCTTTAAATGAGAAATCTGAACTGAAGGGTTAGAAGAAGCCACGATGTGAACATTCAGTACATTATAAACACACTAAGTGCACTTTTAATAATTTATTTAGAGGCATTAATATTGTTTTAAATATTCTCATGAGGTACAGACAAAAGCTACATGTCACTTCCAGACAAGGTAAGGGTGTCATTACAGCATTAAACCACAAGGTGGTGTTAAAGAAGAAATTGGCTCAGTTAATCTCTGTAAAATCAGCAACAGAGCAGAATCTGACAGGTTCAGCATATTGCCGAAGCACTGAAGTACCACGTCATTAATTCATTCATTCATACATAAATTCATACATACAGACAGGATACATACTGTTTATTAAAGAAGTATGGTTGTGTTCCCAGCCTCTGAGAGAGAGCCTGGCAGCACTGACTCACATCCTCATAGACCTGAAACACAATAGAGGGCACAAAGTTACAATAATCATGCTTTTGCTCATGTTTGTGAGGGTATTATGGGACTGAAAATGGAATAGCATTAAAATATAATTGTAAAAATCCATGTATAAAATATCAATACAAAATGAATATGAGACATTCAGCATGTGATGCTAGATGGTTGCTAACCTGCTCCAGAGTCTTTCCTCCCCAGCCGATGGCATTCATCTTCCTGCGAACCTCCCACTGCTTCTGATAGGCGAGAATGTTGCTGAGGGGCCACGAGTAAGGATTACTGTATCTGGGACGAGAGATCTACATAAAACAAACACAAAAAAGAATTAAGATGGCACAGTTTAGGAAGAATGAATACATCACTGCTAAATCTACCATTAGAAGTCTAAGCACAAACAGCAGGCAAACCTCAGTAGCTGTAGCTTCATCACACCACTGGATGTACAGCTGTGGAGAGCAGAAGAGACAGTTTAGAAGATATTCTTTGGAAATACTAATAATAATTATGTACTACCAGTATACTGTTTCAGCTGTGTGTATATTGTTAAATGGCAGTGTAATGTGTGTGTGTGTGTGTGTGTGTGTGTGTGTACGTACCTCAGCAGTAAGCAGCATGTTGTTGACCAACTCCATGTATGCTTTCATTTCAGCTCTTTGTACATCATCTAAGCCATCGCTCAAAGAATGACCCTTAAAACCCCAAAACACAAAGAGAATAAAATGTATTTTCTCATCTTTGCTGGAGTCTATTTTTCTAACAAATAAATTCCTAAAATTAGCAATACTCGTAGAGAATGACATCTACATTCAAACGTTTCTTAAATATTGTCGGAAGAATAAGCAGACTGTGATAAATTGAGTAACAACTTCAGAGTAGGTGTTTGTGTTACTCACCTTGGCTTTGGTGAATTGCACGATTGGCCCCAGTTCTGACACTACCTGATTTCCTACGTGGATGAAGGGAATCTTACCTACAAAGAGAAAGATTAATATACACAAAGGGTGAGAGAGGCAGATCAATTAAGATCATTATAGTAACTTATAAAGAACAATTCCAACACCTATAACCACAAAACCCCAAAACATCCTGGAGTCTTATTCAGCAAAGAAATGACACAATGTAGAGACAGTGATATTGTAACCTATATGTGATGTAGGCACATTGCAAAGCACATGTTTCAACTGGCTCTAAACACAATCTGGTTATATATGAAAACAAGATACCGATTCTGAAAACGTCCCGGCTGCGCTGGATTAAATGATACACCACAGCAGCAGCATGTGTACTAACCAGAAGGTGACATGTATTCAGCATTTGCTCTGCAAACCACCTGCACTGGCAGACCACACATCCTGAGGTAAGCCTGCACAGGAGAGAAGGGGACAGGGTCAGTTAATGCCAAAGCAATCAATTTCACAGAGAAGGATGTATGTGTATGCAGAAACTATGTCTACAAAACATACATCTGCACCTATACTAACATGTTTACTGAGAACTTCACCTGAACAGCAAGAGAGGAGGCACAGTCTGACAGCAGAATTTGATCATCTGTAAACAACAACACAGTAATGGTAATAATTACATTAATATCAATGTCCTATGGTAACAATTCATGTTGTTTTTCCCTTTCAGACAAACACAGACTTACCCTTCAGTGGTTGGTACAAGGTTGCATTTTCAGGCCAAGGCTCTGTTGCTGAAGAAAGAATAGACATGCAAGCACACACACACACACACACACACACAGTTTAACTCTGCAATACATTCACAAATATATCACTATAACTTTAATTAAAATCTAACTGTGTGCTGACAGACACACCTCCCATAAGACACTGTATCGTATAATAAATCTGCTAACTGGATTAATGTTAAAAAAAAAACCTTCAGAAGACAGGCAACAATTTGAATTTGGACATAAATCATTCAGTAAGTTGCAATACACCCTCCGGCCACAGGTGGCAGTAGTGAGCGTCATGGCGCTGAGCAGCCATCTTGGAACTTCCGTCGGCGGTTATATTCAATATATTTTCACTGAATCAGTTTAAATCGAGTTTCTACTCCGCGACAGACGGCTGTCATCAACGTGAACCCCCCTGGACGGTTGCCGCTTGAGTCCTCTGGCCTTCTCTAGGTTTGTATTTTTCAAACTTTATCTCAAAAACAATGTTATTTACATTGAAAAACACATCCTGAGCTCAATACCAGTTTAGCCACCCAGGACTCGTACAGTGACATTAGGGCTGCTGTAACCACGATAGTCTTTGCTAAAGAAGCAGAAAGGGCCTGACAACAATTGTTACAGATAAACTACAGTGCTCACTTGTATGTAATTTAATTATATTAGAACACAACTACATTACAGTAAGCGTTAGCTGACATTAGCTTGGCTAAAGCTAGCTTAATACACAATAACAAACTGTTTGAAGGTCGAGTCGTTACCTGCCATCTGTGACACGAAGGCCTCTGCTGCAAGAGACATTATGCTGTTGTTATATCCTTTATGGTTATTTACAATTTTAGATGAGTGTTGAGGCCAGTTGGACCATATACTAGTTAAAGGGCAAGTGTTCGTTCTGCTGTCATCGACTGGTCCGACCGCGATATAGGTCCCGAGCAGAAAATGTAACTTGAAAAAATGTTGGTTCCGCTCAAAGCTGGAGACGATAACGCTGCTGTCTGCTGCAGTTACTCTGTTAATTCTGCTGTAATAGATTATCTGTGGGTGTAATGCGCCTTTTCCCCTGGAGTATGTGGTGGACGTAACAATAGAAACATCTCATAATGCATCCTAATACAACACAGTCGCGATATTTAGCCACAGAACCTTTTATCATAGTTTTGAATAAGCTTTAACACACCCAGGAGCTCAATATTATATGTTTTGCAAACGTCAGTATGTATTCTGGTTTATTTGCGTAATTGTTTATTTATAGAGTGTATTTTATATTTATGGCAAATTAAAGTGCTTTACAAGACAGTAATATTAGCAAGAACAATTAAAGTTATTAAATAAAAACACCAAATGTAGCGATAATAAACTAACTAAACTAAACAATATCGAATAAAAACATGTAACATTGAAACTATGTAAACACACACACACGTAAAAACACGATGTGAATTATATCGTTGTAAAAACATAAACTCTTTATAGATATTAAACACATAAAATGCATATGTGGTAATAAATTAATGTTCAGTGGACTTTCTATTTAATATCTTTTTTCCCTAAATGACTACACTTCAAACTGGTCCTGCCTGTAAATGAATTCCAGCTACTGTAACATAACAGGATCTTGGTTTGTGTCTTTTGCAGTGATGCCAGAAGATGGCGTCCATGCTTCATCACAGCCGGAATGACGCAGAGAGGCAGACACCAGACAAACAGTAGGATAAGCACCATGTGAACGCAGCCCACACAAACTCACACACTACGGGATATTTTCCTAATGTACGAGGAAGGACAATAAATGTATTGCTTATATTTCCCTACACTTTTCAAAACAGATTATCTCTAAATATATAATAAACCAGGTATATAGTCAACACAGAATGCGCTGTGTCACAGTTCCCACAAGTATCCTTTATCCCAAACAAGCTGTGTTTAAAGGATGCGTAATAAGGTGCATAGAAATTACAAGATACTCGCTAAGAGACGTTGCTGTTTTAGATAACTTGGAATAACTCTCTATGATATTTCTGATGATCGCTGTCATTCTTTAACATTTTAAGGTGCATTTAATTGAAAGAGCATCTGTATGAAGTGTTTTATATTTATATTTATTTATATATATATATATATATATATATATATATATATATATATATATATACATACATACATACACACACACACACAGCTTATCAACACTACAGGAACACTGGTTTTATTAATTTTATTTTGATTATTAGTTTTACAAATGCCAAAACATGACGATTATGATTTCGTCTTTCATTCATAAATCATGTTCTTAGTGACTCACGTCACTTCCGTTGTTCCCCTCTCAACATCCCGTCATCATCCAATATAAATAGTTATCAATCTTCCGCTAAACACGATCACAACATCCACATATGTTGAGAGAGAGACACGAGAGAAATATTTGCAGTTTGAAACATTTTTTTATTTTTTTTACCATCTAGTATTTTATCAAAACATTTCCATATATAAAACTTTACACAAAGGATTTTTCTTTTATTTTTCTTCCTCTTTTTTTTTTTTTTTTTTTTTTTTTTTGAACACGTACAAAACAACAAAGGTGATGTTTGCTACAAAGAATAAAATATGCTTCTAAATAATACAAACAAAAATAAGTACTGGCGTAGACTATAATAGAAATCAATAGCATATTAAACTGGAATCAAAGAGAGAACATATTCTTTGAAAAATGCAACGTTATGCTATTTCAGAGAGGATTATTTTAAACCTCTTGGTGCTGAATAAAATAACAAAAGTCATGTTTGCTAAAAACCATATGACCCTGAGAAAATAAGGATTTACAGTCAGTGTCGTGCATTAGAAACCTGTACCTCCAATTTGGCTGTTTACATTTTTTATTCTGTATTTATTTATTTATTTTATGTATGTCTTTCCCCTTGAATTATTGAAAAAGGTTTTGCCTTTTTGGAGATAAGATATTCTGCACGATATGGCTACTTATCCTACTAAGTATGCATTGTTTTTAGATGCTCCTTTATGTACAAAATAAAAGCTACATTCGTTGTCCAACCATCCTGCAGGTCAGCTGCCGAGCAATATGGTGTTTCTGGCACCAGAGGAAGTTTGTTATTTTTCCCTGTCAAGCGCCAATTTTGTGGAAACAACATTTTGGTAATGTGCATATTCATAAGTTAGGCTATTTAATCTTTTTTTTACGTAGCTACTATAAAACCCTGTATTATGTTTACCCTGTAGAAATAAAACCCTGTTTTCTCCAAAACACACAATCTCTCCAGGGAGAGTTTGGCAAGACTGCAACCAAGAGGCACCATGTTAAAATCAGCTGTATAAATATGAAACAATTCCCCAATTTCTCCAGAGATGTGAGACACAATCTTGACGTTTACCTACATGTAAGACTTAAAAACATTCACTAATGAATTAAATGTGAAGACTAAAATTGCGTGTAAACTCTAGGCTATATATAGCAGAAATATTTAGAATACTTTTAGGTAGGCTAAGTGTTAAAATATAAGAGAAATGCATTAAAGACTTTTCAACACATCGATGGATAAACAGTATAGAATTGTTTCAGGGCACCTTGGATCAATTTAGCAGTTTTGGAGTGTGAAGGTGCTAACGTGGCTGCCTCTCACGGCCATCGTGCAGCGTGTTTTCACACCGCCATCACTGCCCTGATGTTACTCTCGCTGCTGCTGCTGCTGCTGCTGCTGTTGTTGTTGTTGTTGTCGTCGGTTATCTTCTTGCCTTTGCTCCGTCCTTTGGTGTTCGGCAGCTTATTGTCTTTCTTCCAGCGCATGCGCCGGTTCTGGAACCACACCTTCACCTGCCGTTCGGACAGGCAGAGCGCGTGAGCCACCTCGACCCGGCGGCGGCGCGTGAGATAGCGACTGAAGTGGAACTCCTTCTCGAGCTCCAGAACCTGCTGGCGCGTGTAGGCCGTGCGCAGCCGCTTGGGTTCAGGACCCACGTGGTTCGGATTAACTGCGGGAAAAACACAAAAGCAGGGAGAGAGATAGGTAGAGACAGAAAGACAGAGAATTTATTATTTATTTAGATTTTATTTGACTTTTGATTTTATTTTAATTCCGTAGTTTTTTTAACACCAGCCTATATATGACATAGACTAAATTAGCATAAATGAAGTTAAATTAGTCTGAAAGAGTCGCATTATAAAATGTTACTAAACATTATTGCAGGTATTATTATCATGTGGTATTTGTTGTGTTCCGTCTTCAGTGGTTGAGGCGCAACAACTTTTGCTTTTAAATTACAGTTTTTGTGTTCACCGCAGCGTTGCACACCAGATACACACACATACACATACACACACACACACACACACACACACACACAAGCTGCGGCAGAGCCATAAAACTTTATAGGGGTTGTAATTCTCCTTGACTCTCAGTGAGATCATAAATAACTCGACGACAAAAAAACGATGCTCACAAATGGGCAAAACACTAGACAGAAGGAAAGAAAGAAAAGAAGAACCAGAGAGAGAGGGAGAGAGAGAGAGAGAGAGAGAGGCTGGCCGATTAAAAACAAAAAACACAAAAACAAGGGAATGAGACATACTGAAATGTAGATATATTTTAAATGAGAGTGTGCAGCCGAAATGGAAAGATAAAATCTGCAGGCCATCTCACCATGAGCGATGTGCACTTTCTTCATCCACGGGTAGACAACAATAGGCGGCTTGTCTTTGCCCTGGCAGGCCGTTTTCTTCTGCACCTGAGCGGGCTTTGCACAGGTCATCCAGGCCTGGCACTGCAGATCACCCACAGAGAACCTGTCCTTACAGGGGGCGTCTGTCTCTCTGTGTCCGGGGAAGGGTGCATCTTGGGGCAGCGAGTGGTCCTCTCCATCCTCCTGGTGATGCCCCTGCAAAGAGTGTTGATAGCCGATTTGTTGTGGTGTGTATGGAGGCGGAGGGACCTGCATTGACTGGTAGCCCCTTCCACAATTACCACTGTCCTGGGGGTTGTTGTAATACCCCCCTTGGTCACTAAAATTACTGTAATCTTCCTCACAAGGCGGAAACTGCGGCTCAGCATATTTACAGCTCACCACATAGGACTCCATGATTGATTTATAGCGAAGCTGGTAGGAGAATACTAATTTTTCTTTCTCTCCCCTCTCTCTGTCTCTTTTTCCCCCTCTGGCATCAAGCCATCCTGCGGCTGTCAAATAGACAGACGGCCGCACGGGCCACGTGACCCCGCGGCCAGCCAATGAGAGGCGGCACTTCAGGTTTATGTTGGACGTAATGGGATAATTTGAAAGAGAAAAAAAATGTTCATTATAGGACTAATGGAGATTTGCTGGTGGGGGGGAAATGGCTAAGATGAGAGGAAGAAAAATAACGACGAGAATCCGATAAACTGCGGCCATCTATCTATCTATCTATCTATCTATCTATCTATCTATCTATATATCTATCTATCTCGCTGTGTGTGTGTCTATCTGTCTGTCTATCTGTCTGTCTGTCTATCTATCTATCTGTCTGTCTGTCTATCTGTTTGTCTGTATGTCTATCTATCTATCTGTCTATCTCATCGCCCACTCTCCACCCCTCCCTCACGCAGTACCTATTGAAACGCGCGGACTGTAGATTTATGACTTTTAGCTGACTGACTTTTACCCCCACACAGATGGCCGGAGCTGAAAAATTAATCTCGGCCATATTGAGGGACGGCGGGGCCATATTTGGCCTTGTGGCCAGTCAAAAGACGGACAACAAAACGTGGCCGGCCAGAAAGGCCCTAATAAAAGAAAGGGATAAAAGGTTCCCAGACAGTGACTAGTAGTTGGCTTTGTTAGGCCGGGGGTCAGCCCGAGGTGTCCCGTTCAAAACCACCAACTCGGCTTTTTAAAGGCAGGAAAAAAATGCATCGCTTGTCTTAAAAAATGATACTAAAGCAAGCTGAACGAGAGAAAAATGGGACAGGCTTTAAAAATGAAGGCAAATTATGCGGGATGCAAAATCGCAAAAAAAAAAAAGAAAAAGTGAAAGAGATACGTGAGAATATGCTAAATTTAAGCCCTCACACGAAGAAAGTAATATAATGAGGACGCTATTCTTTCACACACATTAACTTGTTTCTTTACAAACTGCTAAACCACGAATGAAAAATTATCATTGCACTGAGAGCTCGACCATAGATCCGTTTAAAATCCTCCAGGATTTGGTTAGGGCTTCATCTTTGGCTGCAGCTGCTCTCTGGGGGGATGTGGAAGAGCTGATGCTCAGCCAAAACCTCTCAATAACTCCTCATGTACTATCACAGCTGCATAATATACCTTGTAATAATACTCTAATAAAGAGGCTCAGACATTAAAGCCAGCTCTTGTGGAGGGTTTAATGAGTATGAAGATGTTGGCATGCCTGACAGAGTGCAAGTGAACCTAACATTACATTGCCTTAATCTCTCTGATTGAATGAGTCATTTCGGTTCACAATAGCTCATAAGGAATGACTGAAAATGACTGATAAGCTACCAGTTAGGCGATAAAGTGGCTAAATCTGACTTTTTTTTTTAGTCAGTTTAAACAATCTTCCATTTGTCTCACAGGCAGTGGCTTTTGGCCTCATAAGAAAACACTTTCACTGAGCAAGGCCCTCAGTGCACCATATATTTGGAAGGAAAGTGTTCATTTACACAAGAAACCATAATTTCCGTTCCATTTTTTTTTTCCAAAGTGGGATTTTCATTAGTTCATAGATGATTTAATGCTTTAATATCAGTTACAGTTAGCAACATTAAAGGATATGGTCACAAGTTTTCAAATCTTTCTTAAAACAACAGTTACTTGCTCAAATGGACATTGACACATGTTTTTCTGCTGTAATCATTCCTCCTGTTCATACTGGCCATTAAGAGAATCCCTCATTATATCTTAATCATGCAAGCTTGCAATGTAAATGATGGCAAAATCCACAGTCCTAAAAATGTATTTAAAAGCGTATATGAAGCTTCAGACATCCAAATGAGTCAAATCAAGTAGATTTTAAGTATTTTTAATATATATTTCCATTGAGAGACACACAGGATATTTTTTACTAAAAAAGATTTCAACTTTATTTGACTAACTCAGACTGCTGAAGCCTCATATTATCTTTAGATGAGCATTACATGTTTTCTCAAAATGACGACTGTGGATTTTGTCCTCCATCATCTACATTGAAAGCATATTTAAATAACCAGTATGATGACTGAGTACATGGACACTGTTGTCTTAAGACAGACATTTAACATTTTAAATTTTTTAATCAACACTTATCACTTTTTATTTGATCATCAGTTTGGATGCAAACAGCAAAGGATGACATGACTTAATTTTCCTCATCACCTCACTGCGGCTCCTTGGTGTTTAGCCCCTGAAGCAGGAAAGAGTGGAACTGTAGATGTACATGCACCTTTTGCATTGAAAGCAGTCATCACTTTTTTTCCTTCCCCTCCATGGATTTTGATAGACGGTTAGTCGTCGCCCATAGACTCCCCTAGAACCCAATCTGTGACCGAGGCAGCTTCACACACATTCGGTTCTACAGGGTATATATAGGCGAAGGTTCACTTCACGCCTGGCTGCTGATGACCTCTTTGTGTCCCTGACAGAGATTTACACTTGTACGTCGCCACGCTGAGATCCTTTTTGATAGAAAGGCATTGTATTTACTAAAAATAATGACAGTACTTAAATACACCATCCCTTCATTTTTGTCATCATGTATTCAGTATTCAGTATCAGTGTCATTTTCTAATTGATTTAAACCATTAATGGTGCTGTAGCATGCAGCTTGCTGACATCAATAACTCTAAAAACCGTCAGTGGACAAAGTGGATATCTGTTGAGGAAATCTGATCTTCTAGACCATTTTTAATTAGTATATATGAACTCGGTGCACTTATAGCCTTTTCATCAATCTGCTTCTATTGGATAGGAAAGAGTGCCAGGAGTATTGATAAAATTTAATTGAAAACTGAAATCTGAATCAGGGAGTCTCTTAAAAAATGGAAAAATAACCTAAATCTGCATATTGCTACTGATTACCCGAGTTTGTTGTATATTCTATAATGTTAACCCGTCAATATCAGAAGGAAACTATCTGTTTTAAAGGCTTAAGCAGTGCAAGAATTTCACACTTTCCCCTACAGTAGGTTTTGAGTATGGATTTGGAGTCAATGACATTTGGTCACTTGCCAAAGGAAACAAGCCACCAGCCGCAGTGCAAACGTGACCAGCGTTTAGATAGTGGCCAATAGCAATGGGCTAAACTGAGGATTACAGTGAATGCTTGAAACCACAAGACCCTGAGAGCTCATCTTTACTTCTCATTTAGATCCTTCTTGGATTAATTTATGATGCTCCACAGCTCCTATAGATGTTTATAAGATGGCATATAGGCAATAATCAAGGATGTTTGAATTAAAATTATAATCAGCAATCTGAGGACATTTAATCATAGATATGACTGATGATTGACATTATAGTTGGCATTGCTGTTATTGTTGTTATTGTTTCTGTACTGTTTTTGTTCAGGTGTTGTGTATTGATTTTCATCAAGATTATCCTCATCTTTTTTCCATGCCCACATGTTACATGTTTATTCAAGTATGGCAATGTATTGGTAAGAATATAGCTGACATTCACGTGTAATAAAAAAAAAAAAGGCACAAATAATATAGGAGGTGTTGTACGTGTGTAGCCTACATTTAGCACAAAAGGCCATTGGGATCTTCGGTTTCCACTTCTTGCCTTGGGCAGTTTTCTGTGTTCTGCCAGACACTCATTTTTGCTGTTTACACTTGCTAAGTTCCCATGGCTTGAATGAGAGGCTGGTGAAAACTGGTCTGAGTTATTATGTTGCTAAAACGAAACGCTGGGTTACATGGAGTGAAAATGAACAGCAAAACATAATGCGAGGCAGTTTAGTTTCATGTGAAACAGCGAGGAAAGTTAGGAAAACGTTGCTCATTTACACTTCTGGTTGATTTGGTTGAATAATGAAACTTCAAGCATTTATAGAAACACCTATTCAGTTAAGGTCTATTAATCCATGCCTTGAATAAAAGGGACTTTGACCTAAAAGTTTCATTTTTCACAATCATTCCAGCCTAAATTCTCCTGCTAAAAAGGGGGTTTGAAACCTGGAGTCATTAGCTTCCACCTTCTGAAAGGGATCCCCGAGCTCTGAACTTTTTTTTTTTTAAGAGACAACAACAACAGCGGACTGATGTTTGGCTTTTTGAAAGAGCATTCTTCTTTAAGAATGTAGCCTAGCTGCCTGGCAGGTCGCGCGAGGGTCAATCAGAATCGTTGACCGCTGGTTCACCGTTTCATTAGTCCTCGCGCTGGACAGGACCACGCAGGGGCTCGAGCTGGGGACCATCCAGAGTTCACGCGGCCTGCGGGAGTCGCGAGCCCATTGTTCCACTGGTTTCTCTCTCTCTGTAGATAGATTATTGTTGTGCAAAGGCAAATTAAAGGGTTAAAGTGTGAGAAGGTGCAGCTAGCAGTAGCCTACATTTACTTCTATGTGAAACATAGTACACGCCGTTTAATTAACCTTCGTGTATCCATTTTCAATGATGGATATTCTGCGTATTGATTAGCGTCTGCACGCTGGGATCGTATACGATGAATTTCCCTCGAATATTCACCTTTGTTGACACCCAGTATCTTGTCACTTTATTGTTTATTTATTCATAATATTGCACACATATCTCGAGTCTAGCATGTCTGAATGAAACGCTGAGCTCTGACTGCAGGTCAGTCTGAGACTATAAGATGATATCCATACCCTGTAATCAATAGCCTTTATTGTTTTTTTAGATACATTTAAATAAATTCGCCTGTTATCCTGAGTTGGGTCTGTGATATAAAGCCATTCAGATGTGGCTTTTCTTTCTGGGGTCGTTTCACTTTTTCATCTTAGACAGGCTGACCGCCGGCTCACCCCTCCGCCCCCGGCCCTATGCCGGGTCAAAGCCGAGCTGAGAGCAGCTTTAACCCGGTTTAGACATTAACTGCGACCTCCAGCCCTGGGAACGCATGCACCGTCTCGGACTGAGCAACATACAACGGTATACAGAAGCCCATTTCTGACTGTATACATATGCTGATGAAATGCTGAATACGCGTTGATTGAAATTAAAAAATGTACTGTTTTGTGTGTTACGCCTACAGCTGCAGCTGTACTCTTTGTTCACACCTAGAAATGAATTGTTTCTATAGTTTAATCAGATCAATATAACGGCTCTAAAACTAAAAAAAAAAATTCACATAATTTAAAACTGTTCAAATCTGTTTCAGGGACTAAAATATTGTCAATCGTAAAATTATAGCAATCAAGTTAAGACATGTGTAGACTATATATTTAATTACGTTTTTACAGATTTATTAAAATAACAATTTACACGAACATAAAAAATGCACAGCACAATTCACTTAAACAATATAGGACCCATATATTGAAAGTTGTATATTATCCTGAATTAGTGTTTAATTTGAAAAACATTTAGAGGTTTATATAGATCATTTACTGATCATTTACTGTTGTAACAGCTCTTTGATTATTGTCTTTTTTTAACAGTCCACCTTAGCTTTTTGCACAATAGGAAAAGTCAGATATGTCTTAGAGAAAAGAAATCTGTGAGCACTAAAACTAGACCTATAGCCTCTTTTGATTTAATATTGTTTAAAGATTAATGCCACTGTCGTCGTGTATTTTTCTCTGTCATGCGGTTATAGAATAAGAGTTCCCAGCTGTTACTATAATCAAAATGTTCTCCCTGTCATAAACTGCTGGTATAAAGTTGTCTTGTCGCTTCTGTTTACAGCCTATATGTGAGTAACGCTCGGCAGAGATGGCTGTCATGAAGTTGCCATAACTCCTGATAACTCAAGCTGTGTTTACATATCCATACAAACGTCCACCGACACGACCAGAATTATTAAATCATTTTAAGTGCAGCACTCGGTACAACGACGAGATGTGTTTGTTGTTGTTGTTGTTATTAAAACGTAGCCGACAAATGTTTTCTTATTATTTAAATTAAATACGCCATTATTGCTATTATTTTATATTGTGTTTATGTCCCGAAAAAAAGAGAAGATTATGATGTCAAAATTCTTTACAGAAGCCCGATAATCCTCAACATGTGGAACAAGGTTTTGCCGTTTCAGAAAGTAAAGGATAGGCTTACACACACACACACACACACACACACACACGCAGGCTACACAACAAGCATACACAGACTATTTCATGTTAAGGTTTTTTATGAGGCAGGTTTTAAAACAGATCTGTGTTATCTTCTTTTTATAAGTAGAATCAGGAATAACTAATGTTTGGTGTTTATTATCACTTTTCTGCACTGTGAGGTGAAAGCAGGCAAACACTTTGAATTTTTAAACAGTTCACCTTCAAACAGATTTGATTAAGAGTCCTTGAATATGTTTGATTTTTTTTTTTTTTAAATCTGTTAAATATCTACATAAAAATATTTTTAAATATGTTTGAAAATTAACGTATTCAGCTATAACCCCAAATGCAGGCTGATATGTTTAGGGTATTAAACAATAGAATAGAATAGAATAGAATAGAATAGAATATGATATTAAAACGAGTAATAAGAGTTTAGTTCGTGTTTTTGTAGCAACAGATTAAAAACATATTTCTTAATTTTACAACCTCCAAAATAAAAAAATAAAAAACAACAATAATAATAAAAAAGTCTGAACTGGAACAATATCACACCTTACCACCCGAACAAGCGTTGAGTTTAAGACAGAACTATAACCTCAGTGAGATAATTAGATTATATGTTGGACTACAGGTGGATCTCTGGACCTCCTCACTCACTCAACCAAGGGTCCTTACACGGTCCCCGGACCACTGCTTTAATCTGAAGACCCCCCCACCCCCCTGCCCTTTACAGTCATAACTTCTTATCGGTGCCAAATATGAAAACAAGACACACTTACTTGTTCAGTTCTGATCTCGCGTTAAAACACGGTGGCTCGTTACTGTAAAACCGCGTCGCTGCAGATCCACGCGGGTCTCCGGTGAGTCTCTGCGACACAAAGAGCATTCTGTTGATTTCCAACAAATATCGGCTACCAATCCCATCTGGCCGCCTGTCGGCTATTCTCTCTGAGTTATATTTTGGGGCTTGTCAAACCACCGGCAATAAAACACACTTTATTACTGTCACGTGCTCAGTTTTTTTTTTCTCGCGTGTCCCCGTGGGTTCATAAATTATTAGGCTCTGCGCCAAGAGCCACTTTATTTGATAATGGCGCCAAAGTAGAAAAAAAAAAAGGTTTCGAGCTGCTGGACATTAAAACATTACGTGTTTTGTGTCATGTTTTTCGTTTCTTTTCAATTAAATTTTGAGGATTTGAACACATTCCTTTTTGAATATATCTAATAAAACGGTTCCTCTTTGTTTGCATAGTTTTGTAATCAACCTTTTTTTTAAATCTAATACTTATCTGTGTGTTATTGTAACAGTGTATGGCGGTTGATATTTGTGACTAGAGTAAATGTATATTTCCTGTGCTGAGTCTGATCCCGTGTTTTGGCCTCCTTAAAACAAGCAGAGACTAAACGCTGTTTTCCGGATGTTTCTGGAATGCTGTTTGGAGCATTTGTTTCCTGCTTTGATTTCCGTAAATGGGGAGCAATAAACCCATAAACAGGCGCTGTGAAAACACACCGTGTGTGTGTGTGTGTGTGTGTGTGTGTGTGTGTGTGTGTGTGTGTGTGTGTGTGTGTGTCAAACTGGACGCCGCTTTGCTTGCTTTAGCAGCTCTGTCAAAGTGTCAAATAGTACGTGAAAGCAAACGTTTTATTTAAAAAAAAAAAAAAAAAACTGCTTATTTTTGGATTATTAATAACAGCCTAATGGTGATCACAATAAAAACGACAGTTGTGCTATTCGAGATAGTAATAATTCAAGCTAAAATTAATATAGTTTTGTAGCCAAGATGTTTAATGTTCATAAACAATACATTTTCTTGGTCCTTCCTTTTTATTCACCGCCGCTCTTCTTCTTCTTGTTTTTCACCACAAGCCACTTGAACCATGATTTACATGGTCTCAGCTCGGCGTCCTGTCTAATAACGCCTCCTAGCTTCTGTAATATAAACCACATCCAGGCCAGACGATGCTGTCCCGGGACAGCACAGCCGGCTATGTTTGAGGTGCATTCAAGGTAACTGGGAGAATAGATTCTCATGACCTACAAGTTGAATGAATGAATGAACTCGGGGGCGAGGCTATGACGTCGTTACCCGAGCCTGAACCGTGGGGCTGATGAAAAGCTGCTATTGTAGAAAATATGATCCCCGAGTCTGTAGCGCCATCTAGTGCTCATAACATATACAACAGTTGCACTGTAGTGATCTAACCTGCAGCTTTTTTCGCTACTTATGGCTTATGACTTCCCTCCGATGTCAGCAACTAATCAAGTAATGCATCTAAAGGTGGATCTATAGTATTAATGAATGTGTTTCTTCTCGTTTATTTGTTTCAGTCAGTATTATGATCTGATTTCAGATGCAGGTGAAAAGTCTTTCTAATAAATCTCTCATTATCTAAGCAACACAAGCAGAGAACTGTGCAGCTTTGATGGAGATACGTGCTTTTTTTAATCCTGCAGCTGCAGTATCAACTGAAAGCCTGTTACCATCCCCCACCCCCAGACCCATGGAATAAAAAAATAAAAACAAGTTACAACTATCTAAACACCCATCAACAGTTTTTTTTTTCCCAAAGCAACATTTTAAATTAAAATAAAGCAAACTTAAGTGGTGCTACGTAATTATTGCCCTACACATTTATATGTTTGTGTTTTTATGTTTAATTAAAGGACAAAGAGTCGCCATTACAGGCCTTCATGGAACAAATATCAAGTGAGAGAGAAGAAAAGTCCTATTTGAATCAGTTAAAGAAGAATTAAATAGCCCTTTGTTTTGTTTGTGTTGGGGTTATTTTTCTCCAATCCATAGTTATTTTTTAGTTACCTGTCTCTGATGAAAAAGTCTTCAGCTTCTCTTCAGCAGATGTGAGTTCTAAAAAAAAAAAAAAAAGAAAGAAAGAATAAAAGAAGAAGGTTATAAATGAAATGCACATGATTGAGCTTCCAAACATGTGAATGTCTCTATTAAAGATGAGTCATTACAGAGAGAGCAGTAATCTTTGTTTTTCCTTTACTTAAAAATATTGATCACTTTCTGACGTTATCAATTCTTGTATTCTATTGTGTTTTATTTGGGGATTTTGTTCGAACTCTTGCCAAGTGGTGTTTGTTCGGTGCAGAAATTGAGACGCTTTCAGGATAAACCTGTATGTTGTTTTCGTCTTTGTAAATGTCCATCTGAATCTGAAGTCTTTACATCGTCCTACACAGACAGAAAGACTGATTGTGAATATAGTGACAGAGGACAGAAACACATCTCTAACTGTGTCTGTCTTGTGTCTTTCTGTCTGTTTCAAAACTTTAATTTAATGTCTGTCTCATTCTCTGCACCACTGTCTTCCCTATATCTTCTTTTGTCTCTTTGTTTCTCTCTCTCTCTCCCTCTCTCTCTCTCACACACACACTAGCCCATAAATGCACACACACACACACAGAGATTCCCTGCCGCATTGCAGTAGGTTGTAAATACTGAGCTCGACTGAGCAGCACCAGTGAAATACTGTCTTTGTTTCTCTCTATCTCTCACACCCCGCCCGCCCTCGTGAAAAAAAGAAATGTTAAATTCAAAAAAGGGGGGGAAATACTGTCTTTCTGTCTCTTTGTGGCTCTGACACTCAAACTGCCCTCATAAAAAAACGGACTTTAGCAAAAAATAAAAACATGGAGGAAGGGATTCCTTCTGTCTTGTTCTGTCCATCTGTGCAAGTATTGGGGGACGGGTCAGTTTCTCCCAGACTTCATAAGATTTCATATAAAAACAGATATCTGACAAAGGCATAAATAAATGGAAACATTTCCTTATCATCTGTCTACACAGATTATTTGTTAAAAGAGAGAAAATTAGTTTTTTGTGAGCAGTGAAAGATCATTTTTGTTTTTCAACTGAAGTTTATATCGTTTATCAGTGGATTAGATGTCTGGGGTTTTCTATGCAAGTAGAGAAATCCTCATGTTCACATTTATATATGTTTTAAAAATACAAGTTAAATCTGTCTTATCACCACATTGAGGACTGTATAGTCCCTGTATATCATCCTTAAATGTTTAGTTATAGTCTAGTTATATTAGTTCCTCTTGAATGCAGGTACAATTCACACCCCAGAAGCATCTAGATACACACTGTTTCTATGTATCAGGCTTGGTAATTGCAACCGAATGCATGCTAAATAAATCATGGATGGAGGATGATGCTGTTTCCTCTTCTATTTCATTTTAACCCCTTCAGGCAGCCTCATGACGTCATATGAGCTCTTGGAAATGCATCAGTTAAACAGGAGTCCTGTTATTGAAATTATCAAACACTAAATCATCATTTACATGTGCCTGTTTCTTGTAGATTCAAATATGCAATCTAGGAATCATGTTCTCATGCCACTAATGCCTGATTATAAATCTGATGCCAGCTGGTGCCAGTTTGCAGACACAATAGAGTTTAATGTATTAATATGATAACACGTTCACATTTGGTTATATGCTGCAACAACAGTGCTGTCCATAATTGATCTTAGCCTATTGTGCAACATAAAATGAAAGCATATTGATTCATGGATATTAATAGCTTAAAAGTCAGACCAGCAACAGAATATTATTACTATATCAGAGTAACTCTCACAATCAACTAGTAGAGCAATGATTGGATCTATTCATTCTGACATCACCATAAGTGTTAAATGTCGAAGCTTAATGTGGGAACCTGATGGGAGCAGACTCCATTTTCCTCTGCAGCATCCTGACATCAACAGAACAAAAATGAAAAACGTAAAGCATGTAGAATAAGAAATAAGTGGATTTGTCCACAAAAGAAAAGTAGGCCTAAAAATTCAAAACAGGAGGCAAAACATGCAAAAGGAAATGTGCATACGCATTTATTTTCGCCTGTTTTTTTCTCTTTTTTTTGTAGCCTCTCTGTCAACAAGTTGAATTTGTACGTCACGTTTTTAACATGACAGATTTTTAACGAATTCATTAAACCAAACAACACGAACTAAAACATGCAGGCAATGAATAATGTAGAGAGAGAAATTGTTTACCGTCTATTGAGGCGCGCGGGTGTCGAAGAGCAGTTCTGGGCTACCGAGAGCGCGCGAGGTCGATGCTGCCCGCGAGGGTATGTGCTGCACGCGCACACATGACAGTTGGCGGCCAATGGCGGACTGTATCGGCTCGTAAAACGTTTTTTTTTTTAGTTTTTTTTTACGCCTGTGTATGTGTGTGTGTGTGTGTGTAAATCTTGCAGACAGGAAAGTGAATTTGTGGCAGTTACACCCAAGAGAAAGCTGCACATCCAAATAAACACACACACACACACGTGATAATCTGTATAGACAAATACACACACACACACACACATGCAGGAACCTCGGTAAACATTTGAAATAAAGGCCTTTCAGGGTTTACTTTGAACTTCTGTTATGTTTTCGTTGTTGTTTGGTGCCTATTTTGTAGACCCTAATTTTTAATACATTAAGACTATTAAAATATCACGTCATGTGTATCGATACAGACCTGCGAAGAGAAACCTGTATTACTCTGTTACAGTAAAGAAAATAAAAACCATTATTTTAGCTTTAGATAGCCACATATGAGCTACTTCCCATAACGCCAAAGCAATGTGAGCTAACCGGCTCCCAAAAAAACTCAAGAGAAACACGTATGCGCTAATTAAACAACAGTATAACAATATAAACATTTAATAGATATACATTTTTAAAAAAAAAACATTTTCTGGACCACATTTTCAGTTTAAACTGTTCGTCGAGTCACAGTAATATCAACCTAAAGTCCATGTCAGAAATACAAACTGACGTTATGAAAGAATTAAAATATGGCCAAAACTTTGACCCTTTCCGGGTGGAAGTATTTAATTAAAGTGGTTATAAGTGGTAACATTTATTTTCAATAAGCTCAACCTGCTATGTCCTTACACACATTTAACACAGTCCCGTGTTATTGCTGGAAGGTATAATGGGAAACGACTCAACGGCAGTATATATAATAATAAGTCTTTTTTTCCCCATATCATTTCTAAAAACATTAAATTACTCTGTTTCTGTTTCTGCTATATTAAAGACAGCTATGTTACCTTTGGGGTTTTTTATTGTTTTTTTTTTTCATTTAATTGTCAGACCTGGTCAGTAGTGAAGAAGAGAAAGTTGTTTTAAAAGACCACAAAAAAGGTTCACACACCCAAATCAGTGAGAGTGTTTCTTTTATTTAGTTCAGGTAGGTTGAGCAGGTTCGCACATACCAGAAATCTGCTTTTGTGTTGTGACGCATAACGATCAAAATATACAAAATAAGAGAAAATACAAGCGCCACAAACAAAAGTGATCATCAATAATACAAAATAAAATAAAATAAAAAAATATATATAATAGCAAAAGAGCTATTGAACAGTTTAAAAGGAAGAGAATGAAAAAAGTAAGCAGTATTCATAATATGATGAATATATATATATGCACGTGCACTTGTGAAAATAATCATAATTGAGAGTTTGCGTTAATGTTAGATCTTTACAGATTTTAAATTAATCTGAAGTGTAATTAATGTCTCGTGGATGCGCTGTAATGACTATACTAACTAGCCGGAAGCATAAATAGACTCAGCTTGTAATAATCAAAGCATGCTGTGATAATCATACTAATGTATTGTCGTGAATGTTAGAGGGTGGTCTCATATAAACCAGGTGCTTATTTATTTATAAACTATTAATTCATCTTAGTCTTTTTCACTGTATCGTCCATTTACACAATAACGTGAACAATACTGTGTTGCCATGGTTACCACGGTTCAAGTTCTTACTCATTTCCATTTTCATGACAATGGCAGCCATCTTATTCGTAGGTAGTTAAAGCAGATACCACAGTTCACCTGTGTATTTCAACCATTTTAGCTTATGGGGGGAAATATTATTGATCATTAAAATGCAACTGTCCCAAACTACAGCGATGCTACAAAAGCTATTACATGTTTCTGGTTTAAATACTACCAGAGATCATCTATGGTTGTGTTTTTAGGTCTGTGATTTATGGTTTGTTTCATGATTTGTTTTATATTTGAGCAGAAATATGTGTTGGCAACATTTTAATATTGACATTGATTTTTTTTTATTAAATAATTCATGCCATTAATCTATGGTTTAAAAAAAAAGTCTATTTTTTTTACCACTGGTTGGTCTATTTTAGTTATGTCTGCTGCTCTGCATGTATTAAGATGGTTGTGGTCAGCATTGTGTTGCCTGCTTGTTTGTTGTTGCTGTATCTTTGTACTGATGTTTTGCTGTTTCCTGTTGCTCTGCATGGCTTGTGCTGTCTTGAGTATTGTTGTTTTGTTGCTGTTGTTGTCTTTATGGCGTCCTGTTGTCTTCATTCTGTCAACTTGATCACAATAAGCTTGAAAACACCTCTGGAAAGGACTGCAGTTGAAAATGACCCAGCTGGCTCATACTGGCAAGTTCACAGAAAAGCTGATTAATGCGTCCTTGTAAATAAATGAAACGAAAGGACTGTGCAGACACACTGTGGATTTTGACCCCATCGCTTACATTGAAATTACATTTGAAAATGATATTTTAATAGCCAGTATGAGCAGGAGGAATATTTACAGCATTTTTAGTGTTCATATGAGCACTTGACTGTTGCTTTAACACTGACTAGAAACATTGTGAACACATCCTTTTAATTTGCAAGTACAACAATAAGATAAATGTTGACGAAAAAGATGAATGCCTCAAAATTACACTCAATAAGGTTCTACTGAGATTTGAACTCAGATCGCTGGATTCAGAGTCCAGAGTGCTAACCATTACACCATAGAACCACGTGGTCCTGTCAGTCATGAACCCCAACACCTCCACCCAGCGGACACAATGAGTAACTACATTTACACACCGTTTCGTGTCGGCGTGCTGTTTTTAAATGTTTCTGAGTGTTTCACATTTTAAATGTATCAATCCAGAGGTGTAACTTAGTGACGACATAGTTGGGATCAATTTATTGATTAAAACATTGATTTGCGGTTTGATTATACAGCATTGCAGCATTTCCTTAGAGAAGAACAAATTATGTATATTCAGTGGTGGGAAGTAACTAAGTACATTTACCCAAGTACTATACTTAAGTACAAGTTTCAGGTACTTGAGACATTTCAGATGAAATATTGTACTTTCTTTTAAAATCCAACACATAGTTAAAGATGGAAACCAGTGGTTTCAGTCTTTTTTTTTTTCTTCTCTCATCTTACTAGTGTAGTTCGGTCATGTTTCAGATGTCAACATTGCAACACATGAGTTGTTAACCGCAACATCTGAACTCCTCACATGGTTTCATTTCAATAAATTTCAATTCAAATGAGCCAATATTTTAGCAAAAATCAAAGATTAGAGAAAAAGTCCAAAAAATGAAAACAGATTTGTGCATCAGAACTTTATTTTTTATTTTTTCCTTCATATTAATCATCTCATGACCCCTCAGATTTATCTGGTGACCCTTTGGAGGGGCCCAACCCTTAGGTTGGGAACCACTGGACTAAACTAACTGTATATAAAGTTGTTGGAACTAGCTCCACCTCCAGCAGCTACAACAGTAACATGCTGCTTCAGTATTAATAATCTAATGATGTCGTATATATATAATAATATATCAGTCAGTGGGACCAAAACACTACTACATCAAGAGCACAATACTCATGTACTGTTACTACAAATGTTATCTATTTATGAGTAAAGTATTTGACACAGTACACTGCTAATTGTCTTTTCTAAACAATCATTTGGGAGGTAACCCTGCTATTGTTTTAATATATAAAACCATGTTATTACACCATTATGGAATCTTTTTATCTAAAGGCAGATTGTATTGGGACCAGAGTTAATTAGGGAGCAATAATTTGAGCATTAGCTGCCGTCCTTTTTTATTTCTATTCCCTTTGTTGTAGTTGACTGTTAATGCTGTTGTTTCGTTCATTTTATTTTAAGTCGCCCTTTAAACTAGTTGCATCCTGTAGGTCTAAATGTTATTAAACGCTTTTATGTATCTTTTGGTTTGATTTTGTAAATTTCTCAGGTACCTTTTTGCTTTTATTTAGCATAATTTTAGATTTTTGTTTATTATTTCGCTTCATATTTACTGTGAGTGTGTTTGGAGTGAACATGTGCAATTTAATTGAAGAGACTCAAGTGATTTTATTAGTTTTTATTCGTAGAAAGATTTAAAATAGAAATATATATTCCTGGCATTGAGGCTGTAGGTCAGTGTGTAATAGTCTACAGCCTAAAATTAAGATGCTTATCTGTGTATTTTGTTTGTTTGTTTGTTTGTTTATTACTGCATAAGTGCTCGTAGATAACATTTGAAATCCCGTTTTTTTAACACCAAATTCGGACTCAAACGTGTTTCAAAAGTGTTTACTGTATCACGCCGTTTCCTGTATTTTTCTTGTCTCGTTGTCTGTTGAAATGTGATTGAGGCTTTCTGGTCTCATCTGCAGACAATGACTTTAACATTTAGGAGGACACTTCAGGCTCCAAGACAGGAAAAGGATGTCCAATAAAACCATATAGTCATGATGACTGTCTGGCCTAAATGACTTTATTGTACCGCTCTCTGTGTGTATTGAGTGGGGGGAAAGTCACGTTTATTCTCCAAATGCATGCTGTTGGTTTATGACCCTGCAGTAGGATGAGCTCTGAGCGCTTTATATGGCCACAATAAATGAGGGAAGCTACGCTGCACTGACTTTGACAAAACAAGGAGGCACAAAAGTCTCTCTGTCTGTCTCTCTCTGTGGACAGAAAGTCAGCCTGCATACCTGACAGGAGAGCAACACCTTGACGTTGAAATAACTGTAATCATATGAAAAAAACAACAACATAATAAATCCTGTTATTGACCTACAGTCCAGTGAGATATCAAACATAACTTGCTTTTCTTGTTTAACCTACTTGTTTGGCTCTTGTAGGATCATATCATAATACTAGAAGGACAAGACCGATATTAATATTAATATTAGAAGCATTTTGTGTTTCTCTATTTAATAAATAAATTAAGATATGACAATAAAAAATATAACTTCAATTTTCGTCATCGTCTATTATAACGATTGCTTATTCAGTATATTAACAGTAATTAATACTACAACGAATAATAATAATGTATGTGCAGGTAATGTTACAATACCGTACAACTACTTTACAACGAGCAGCCTATCAATTAAAATGTCCAAATAAGGCAGCAACCGACGATCATTTTCATTATCTGGCGATTATTTTCTCGATTCGTCGATTAACTGTTTGGTCTGTAGTTAAAAAACAAAATATCACTGTTTAATAAAGATGACGTCTTCAAATATCTTGTTTAGTCCCGACCGACCACAACACAAGATATTCAGTTTACTGCCATTATACTGACCAAAGAAAACAGAAAATATTCTCATTTCAGAAGCTGAAATAAGAGAATTTGGATTATTTTTAAATTTATTTATTTATTGATTACTGAAGACGATTAATGGATTATCAAAAAGTTGGCAATTAATTTAATAGTCAGCAACTAATTAATTAATTGACTAATAGTTGCAGCTCTATGTCTAATAAAGGCCTACATAATCAATCCCTTACATAATATTGGCAAAAGAGAAAGAAACCCAACCCAGGAAGTACATAAATAACAATGATGTTGTAATGCATCTTTTATTTCATTAAAAAAAAAAAATCACCACGAGCAGCATATTTATCCTAAATGATCAGATGAAGGCCTTATTTCATCACGTTGACTCAGTTATATCACAGCACAGAACTGCCGCTTTAGGCTAACATAGCCTGTTGTTTCCTTTTCTCCCATGTAGAGAGAGAATGTGTCGTGAGTCCATGTAATCCTCATGAAAAAAAACAAAAACACTGTCTCGGTAATATTCCCACTGACATTGAACGTATCATCATAATTAACATTCTAAAATGAAAATAGGTTGTGCGTTGTTTATGTAGCTGTTTATTCTAACAGGAGGTAACAGTGAAACAAAAGATAACCATCAGACTGCTGGCACACCATAGCTTAGCCATGACTGGTGTGTGTGTGTGTGTGTGTGTGTGTGTGTGTGTGTGTGTGTGTGTGTGTGTGTGTGTGTGTGTGTGTGTGTGTAGAGGAATATAGGCATATTAGACCCACAGGAACAACAGATATACATACTGTAGTAACAATGACAACAACAATAACAACAAATATGCCCATGAGGCCACATGCACAGTTTATAAAAACAAAACAAGGAAGCTTATTCTGTTTTTGACACGTTTAAAGTCCGTTCTGAAGAATATTTTAGGGGAGACCAGGGTAGGTTGTAACACATGTAACTAAAAATGAAATGATTATCTGTGTATAGACGTCTCACTGCTGCGTTACTCACCTGGAAACACCTGAAAAAAATACCTTGGAGATCACTGAAACTGTGGTATTTTTGCATTTATTAAATCATCGCTTATTTATTAAAGTTTAAAAATGTACTTAATGATTCAAGTTTTGCAAACTGTGCTTGAAAACATCACAAACTTTCCAGCTGTAGAATAGATAATTATGCTAATCTTAACACTGTGAGGCTACAACAGTAAACACACCCTCGGTTTTCAAGCACTTATCAGCTACACTTTTTTTTTTCCATATATTTATTAAAACACTTCAGAGTACTGAAAGTTGTAGCTGAAAGTGTAACTTTGCTCAGGTTGTCATCTTCTATGGCTTTAAATTATAGTCAAACTACAGATAAAATGACAGAGGATTACTTGTAGTTTCTAACATGTCGTCAACTCACCAGGGAACATCTCTGTTTTCACTACAGTGATTCATTTATTCATTATAGTAGCATGAGGTTTTCCTTTTAAAAAAAAAAAGCACAAGTTAATTCTTCACATTTAAAACTATTCACATGTTTATCACACAAAATGCATTTAAATAATTCATATGATGAACATGTGATCTTTTTTTTTTTTTTTTTAAATATGTCACCTGTGAATTGTCATGGACATCACATGTGAAAACAACAATTTCACGTGAGATAAATTCGCATTTACCGTAGGCACAATTTGCACATATATTTGTATGTATATATATATTTCAAATGAGAAAATTTCACAAGTGCTTTTTTTTTTTTTTTTCTTACTAAAATGAATCCCTCCAGGAAGGTTGCAAACCACTACAATGAGAAATGAGACAAAGTAGCAGCACATAAACACCAGTCCAGCCACACAGTAAATGTGTCCTATATGTCTTAAGGTCAAATAACACTCTGCCATGCAAATTTTATTAAGTTACAATATTTCAAACCACTAATATTTACATATTTCAGCCTTAAATTAAAGTTAACAGAGGTATCGACGTACACCGGTTGTTCTTTTAGCCCTCTCTGTGTCTCCAAGTGTCACACTTGTGTTTTGTTTCAGATTAATTCCAAATGAACCCTCTGCAACTGTTTTTCAGATCATGACAGACAGGTGCTCAGTCATGAGATGGCTCGTGGGATTTAGCTTTGATAGTCGCCTTGTAGTACAGTCTCCTGTGGCACATTGAGAATAGTTTTATAGGCATGATGGTTTTAGCATTGAATCATAAAACATTATTCGCATTCAGCCACAGACAGTTTATGTGAAGTCAAGTATGTGTCAAGTCGTTTCAATTTTGGTCATGTGAGATATACAACCTCATCAAAAACAGATGTGTTTTAAAAAAAAAAAAAAAAAAGAGCCTTCCATAACAATTAGCGTGTTTATTTTTAATTCAATGTATGGATCTTCCCGTAAATGTTTTATTCTGAGCATTATTTACAACTGGCCCACTTCACTGCTGGACTGTGTCTCTCCGTTTTTTGTTGCATGCAGATGGAAGACTTTTACTCCAGAGTTCAAAAGATCAAACATGAAAAGGCCAAAAGACGTTGATAGGAATGTTGATAGGTGTGTTACAACACAGCCCCATCTCCCCTGCAGAGTTTCATCATTGCAGTTCTCCAAAAGCAGCTACGTTAGCTCCACAATCCTTCCAGATGATGTTAAACATGTTGAGTATCGCAGGGAATTTATTTTAACAGCTAATAACCTCGCCGCCTTCCTTCACATTTCCTTGCAAATGACCGACCCCAACCTCCTCTCTGAATCCATCATTCATTGATGCCCCTCCTCTCCCGGATCATCAGCTTCTTCATCTTCATCCGCCTGTTCTGGAACCAGATTTTGACCTGTCTCTCTGTCAGATTTAATAGTCCCGCCACCTCCAGGCGCCGGTCCCTGGTCAGGTACATGTTGTAGAGGAACTCCTTCTCCAGCTCCAGGGTCTGGTGTTTGGTGTAGGGACACCTCTTCTTCCTGGTTGATTTGGCATAGATCCAACTAGCTGATGGATTATCTGTTAGAGGAAAGACATGATAGGCATAGGTTTTTTTTTACTTTAACCACCAAAAATAGTGACTCTCTACTAGTTTGCTTCTGCTGTGAGAAGTTCAAAGGCTGACATAAAAAATCAAAGAAAATATTCTCAGGAGCAAAGTTTATGAGCCAATGACTTTTGGCTCATTAGAAAAAGAAACACCACATGCTTAAAACACGGCTCCATAAATAAAGACGGTGTAGCTCCTTATGGTTACAAACACTATCAGAGTTTTAGCCTAAGAGTTGCCTTCATTTCAATACTTTGACATAATGTAAAATTATATTCATGGTTCCCGATGTCTCTATAGACCTTTTTAGGATGAAAATGTTTTTGGAAGGACAGCAAGCAGCAATAAATACATCCAATAAAGATCAGCTAAATCTCTGTGTGCAGACAGTGTTGATAAATTGCCAAAATTAAAAAAAAAAAAAAATGATTAAATTGCAGTTGGTGATGGATATTTGAACCTTTTGACTGATATATGAAATGTTTATTTATTGGCCACTTGGAAAAAAAGCAACCAAAAAGTACTTTGAAATTATAATTATTAGACAGGCAGACAGCAAGAGAGCAACAAGTCATTTGGCTTGGTTTCACACCGCTTAACAGCACAGAGGACATAGTTGCTCACTTTGCCTCGATTTGTTTGATTTACTGGGTTTAAGGTTAATTTAAAGACCTTTTTTTTACAGTAGACCTCTTAATTCAATCCTGTCTTATCAAAGTGTTTTTAAACCTAACTTCTGACATAGAGAAGCTAATAGGAGTTTATCACCTTTTATTCTCATTTACAGCAGCTTACAGTGTAGTGCCAGGAGAACTTAAATATAACAAAATATCTCCTAATAGCTGTAATTATGGAAATACAGTAAGAACATTGTTTTTACTATTTTCTTTATGTATTTAAGCTGAGACACTCATCACTTTGTGTCCCCTAACACTTATTGCTGTGAAACATTTGTGCTTATTGTGATACAGGCATTTAAAAATACTTTTGTGGATCAGTTAAAAATAATAATAATAATAATAATAATAGTAATAATAATTGTCTCTGTATGAGGTATATGCTGCGTGATAAAGTCATTTCTGTGCAGCAGTGAAAGCGGTAAATTTAAGGCCTAAACGTTATTAATGCACACTCATCCGTCCATCTGATCATAGACGTGCAGTGTAAGCCTACCTGCGTTTTCCCTATAGTGACAAATTGCTAAATAACAGCAATAGCACCTTAATTACTTTAATGGACAATAAAGTTTTATATTTGTCCGTTTACAAGACATTTATAGGGCTATAAAAGTCACACACACTTTTACATAGACCACGCTCTCCCTCTCCGTCTCTCTTTTAAACACACACACACACACATCTGTGTATTGCCACATCTTAAACATTATTGAGTTTTGTATATCTGTCTTTACCTGGGTCTGGCTGCTGCTCTGTTTTCCTCTCCTCCTCGTCTTTCTTGGGCTCTGGCTTCCCACCCAGCTCCTCCACGGTTCCCAGCCGCTCGAGGACTACCTCAGTCGGGCTGGAGAAGCTGGAATCCTCGGGGCTGTCGTTTGACGGCGGTGAACTTTCGGGTTTTACCGCCTCAAACCTCGGGCTCGGATTTGAGAGGTCACCCTGAGGGGGGAGACACCCAGGGAAACCGGCAGAAGCTTGCGACTGAGCGCTCTCTGGGATGGGGGTCGCCCCCTCCCAACAGCGGACGAACCTGTTCTCTGAGGCGGCCGCGGATGCGAGATGTTCGGTGTGGGTCTGCGTCTGGGGGCCGTAGTAGGGTTGGTGGTGGTGGTGGTGGTGGTGGCTCAAGAGGGGATGTGGATGAAAAAGCCCGGGGACTGAGGCGCCGGGGGCCGTCTGTAGCTGCGGAGAAGATGACGAGGAGGATGTCGGGGTGTTTGTCCAAGGAGAAAAGCCATTTAAGCTCGTTTGTTTGTTGGAGAAATGTGAAAAATCCGGAATGTGTGAGCCGGGGGTCGCCTCCTCCACCGCGCCCCGGACTGGCTTTGCGCAGCCGGCCGTCGAGCCCTGCAAGCCTCCCGGGATGAAATGTGCACCGTATGGCTCCTCGGTCTGGTGCCCCATCATGGAATAATAATTCGTTAGCGACATATTTATTTTATTATTTCAATAAAAAGACACTTAAGTGCGACTGTAAAACGTTAGATGGGCTAGTATAGTGTCTTACATCCTACCCTAAAATGGTAGTAATTTTTTTCCTGCCCTTATCTTCTTCTCGGCTGCCTATTGGTTACTCTGTGAATCACATGGTTAGACTGTATTTACCGTGCAAGGTATAAATCAAATCATTCTTTTGTGCTCAGAAATGTGGCAGTAGGCCTACTAGCCTACTGCCAGATGGGCCTGAATGTAGTCTATAGTCTCCAAAAACTCTGGACTTGAACCGCTGTTTTACAAGCTGAATAAAAAGTAGCAGGGAGCCGTTTACAAGCTTATTTTAAGTGTGTGTGTGTGTGTGTGTGTGTGTGTGTGTGTGTGTGTGTGTGTGTGTGTGTGTGTGTGTGTCAGTGTGTTTATATAGACCAACTTTCATTCCTCCAAACCAACTTGGAACAAAATGAACGTCTTACTCATTAGTGACAAGCATATCTCGTTTATTTCTCATCATCTCAAATATAAAGCGACTGAGATTGACAGAGATGATGTTTACATATTCTCTGCGTTAGATTTCCATCGTCTGTCGTGCTAACAACCATCTACACTCAGAGTACTGCGTATTTCCTGGAAGCTTGAGACGGATGGACGGCGTGCTTTCTTTAGCGGAACTATTACTCGGATTTATTGTCCTCGGTGGATTTATGACACGTCAAATCTGCTGTTCTGATACAGTTGATCTGTTATCTGATTTAATGTCACGTGTGTGTTTATTTACTTACTGTGACTTAACCTGCGAATGAATGAATTCCTTGCATAGTGAATACAATTATATTTATAAATCAATAAAATTACATTTATTAGGCATTGATTGGTCTTGTGATGTGTTGAAAACCATGTGGGGACCTGCCTGTCTGTCTATCTGTCTCTGTCTGAAGTCTGAATGTCTTATCATTAGTGAAGTTCAGTTGGCAGCAGTAGAGTCTGACTAGCAGGATGGTGGCTGCTTACATACAATAACGAATTGTGTGTTTTATTGTCAGAATCAACCTTCTACCACAGACCTCGATCACTGTCTCTTGTGCTTTCTTAGTGCCATCTGCTGGCTGGATGAGTAGAAACCAGTGTACTGGTTCTGTTGAATAAGAACAATATTATTCAATGTAACTCCAGGCTTTAGCTTTATAAAAAGACATACTTGATTTGATTTGATCCCAACAGGACAAATATTTAAAATAATTCCTTCAAACACTGTCATTATGAACTTCAGAGAGATAATTTTAATTTTGTTTGCGGTTGCTTTAAATTCCTTTACTTCAGGTCCAGGATCCATATTTTCATGTGAAAAGCTCATTTGTTATGTTCCATCTCAGAAGACCTCTCATCTATTTCAGTAAGCAGGCCGCTTTAATATCTTCTTTTAAATTCATAGCTTCTGTCAAGTTAGTATGAGCTCTGGCAACCGGTTACAGTAATAAAATGAAGAAACACGTGAATCAGCACTTATAATTTAATTTAGCTGGACCCTAATGGTGTTCAGGCCAGAGGGATGTTACTCAGTCAAGTCAAGTTATTTTTTCTTCATACACCTCAGTATCACAAATCACTAATTTTCCTTCGGGAGGTTTTACAATCTGCGTAGAAATACACTTCAAGCTGATGCCAGCTGTTTTAAAGATGGGCATCAAGAAAAGTTCATCAAGTATTACTTTAATAGTGTATATACTCTTTATATTCCTATTATTATTATCACCATTACTTTAACCATTACATTACAGTGTCTACTGTTTCTGTTTCAACTAGGCTACTTTACTAATACCATAACTGTGACTTTAACACCAATTTTATTTCTATTATTACTACAACTATATTATCAATACTTCTATTATTATTATTATTATTATTATTATTATTATATAATGTTGTGTGTGTTTTCACAGATGCAATATTACTGCTACTACGCCTATTAGCTACTGCTGCTGGCATGTTACTGTTAGAAATATGAATCCTTATTTCATTTACTACTAACTCAACTCGTTTCTCATGTCAACTATAATGCCGTTGCAACAACTGCTACAAATACTATTACTACTACTGATGCTGATACCCATAATACTGTCTCTTTTACTGCGCCTACTATTTTCACTATTTGCCACAAGTATTGAGATCCTTTACTTTTAAGTAAAAGTACCAACACAGCAATGTAAAAATGCTCCATTATGAGTGAAAGTCATAATGAAAACCCTACTTCAGTAAAAGAACAGCGATATTTGGAGTAAAATGTGGTTTAGTTGTAACTGTTTTCATGTCTCTGATTGATTGATTTATTATATATGAAACAATTAGATTATTAATAAAAATCACTATTTGGTGGATCTGTTAACAACTCATAGACATGTGAAATGTGACGTGACTACACACTGCTTTATGGAAGACATCGAAAGACAAAAAAGTTGAAACCACTGGTTTCATTTTTAACAATGTGTTGGATTTTAAAAGCTTGTTATATTATCCACTGAGTCAAATCTGCATCTGAAAAGTAACTAAAGCTGTTAAATAAATGTAGAGGAGTAGAAAGTACAATATTTCCCTCTGAGATGTAGTAGAGAGGAAGTATAAAGTATCATCAAATGGAAAACTAGTAAAAGTAAAGTAAAATACAAGTACTTCAGACTTGCGCAAATGTGCTTAGTTACTTTCCACCGCTGCCATTTGCACTACAATAAGTACACATATGTACTTCCTGTTCTATTACAAGACCTATTTTCTTTTACTAGACTTTTATTATCCAGTTCTTTGCATCACTTTAAAAAAAATACAGTTTAAAGTTTACAACAACACAATGCTGAGAAATAATAAGAAATATATAAATAAATCAGTTCTCAAAGTGTCTTTGATGTTTGGTGGAGGATGGGAGGTGGGGGCTCAGCAGGCTTGTGGTTAGTTTATTGCAGGCCATTAGGTAAAATGCCTTAAGTTCCAACCAGAAAGCACAATCTTTCCTTTCATCTCCTTGTCTTTCTCTTTATGTCACACACAAATACACACTCATGCACAGTACTGGTCACACGCAGACTGAGTGAATGTGTGGGACAAAGACAGAGAGAGGCAGCAGACTGTCTGAATTGCACCAATAAAAGTCATTAAGTGGAGGAAATGGTGGTTGTGACGGTGTGCTATGCTGTGCTGTGTTGTGCTGTTCTGTGGCGTGGTCGGTTTGCGGTTCAAGGTTCATTAGCAGCCTTGGACTCACTGTGTGTTTCTGTTGTCTGGTCCTGTGGTGTTCAAAGTCTGGGTCGAGACCCCAGATTGGAAACGGGTGGGGAAAAAACATGAGACAGACAGAGAAGCTACTATTTTTATGTCCTTACATTACTTATTTTCTTTGATTTTAACACATTGGGTTTATGATGGCGTCATCCAACGAGCATATTTAATCCAGCTATACTTGTTTGCAATCGCAATAGGACGTTTGTCTCATTTCATTACTATATTAAACAGTCAGGACGCCATTTTAAAAACTTCCCACTCATTTAAAAATGTTTTTGTAGTTTTGTTAGAATTACTACACTACTACACTACTGATATAAATATTTTCTTATTTTAAAAGGTTTCAGACATGTCCAAATTATTTGATGCCAAGGAACAGTGATTTAAAGTATCTATTCATAATTACTTATTACTTATTTCTTGATTCAAAGCCTCACATACATTTGCTGTGTTCTAATATATAATGTTTATAAGATATAATGTACGTTTTGAAGTAATCATTCAGCTCTGATCAATCATCCAAAATCAATTAACAATAAACAAAACACAATTTAAAGTGACACTGAACAAACTCAGCTCTGCTTATAGAAATACTGTACCCGGTTGTCAAATCTTTAAATACGCTGTCTGTCTTCATTTTTAAGTGTGAAATATTATATATGCAAAGATAATTACTCATTGGTAATAATTGGTATGTAATTCAATGTTTAATCACATTTAATTATCATTAAGTACTTCATACTAAATCAGACAATATGACACTTATACAGTCAGTCTTTACCGTATTTTGCCTCAAAACACTGTGACAATACAAATATCAAATATCACAAATATCAGAAAACCTATTGCAGATTGTCTTTGCTTACCTTGAATGATTATATTTACAAGCTATCTAGATGGTTAGATTGGATTTTGATGAGGTATAAGTGTTATTGGCATTACTTATTAACTCTGAGCAGGCACATCAATTAACAACAAATTCACATAAAGTGTTGCCATCTGCTCCGTTGTTTGTTACACTATAAAAGCTCACGACCTCACTCATTCACACATAGCATTAGATTGTCGGCAGCGCAAGTCGACATCAAAACACCAACAAAACCTCAAACACAGACATGCATGTTATGTATCTGATGGTTCTTTAAATTGATATTCTCTTAAATAAAAAAGGATAAAGAACGCACATCCACATTCCTTAGTATTTATAGGACTTGGAGGCCTGCTGCAGAGAGAGGTGTTTTTCTTCTTCACAGGCTCCAGAGAGATGTTGTTTTTTTCAGTGTTCTGAATGCATTCTTGATGTAAAGTAGAAGAAAAATCAGGAGCGAGGAATGTTTATTGGACTTGTTGTTGTTGTTGAGACGGAGAAAAAAACACATCCTAAAAACAAGCCTCATGATTCATCTTATGATGGCAGGAAGAAACAGGATTTATTTACGTTTTCAATAGTTTGTTCTCACCTTTAGTTCTGATTATATTATGCTGAATGGAACAATGTAGTTCTGCGGTGAAGTCTGCAGAGTAGTCACAGTTTGTGTGTGACATTTATTGCAATGAAACATCTCTTTTCCCTCTCCTCCATCCATCAGAACAGGTGGTATCCTGTGTAGTACTGCAGTCTCTCTCTTTTCAGTTTCTTCTCTTTCATTCTTCTGTTCTGGAACCAGATCTTCACTTGTCTGGAATAATGTAGAATAGAAATCTTCATTTCTTTGTTTATTTTAAAACATAAGCATTCAGAGACACATTCAATTCTGCATCAGGGGAATACATTTTGTGCAAAACACAATGCTGTTTTTTTTTCTTTTTTTGACATATGAGGCAGACTGTTCATGTGGCATGTATCTGCACAATGTTCACCTCCACCTTTTTGTTATGATTGGTTATGCCTGCCCCATCAGCAAATACCAGTTTTAAGTTTCAAAGCCAGGTGTACATTTTTTTCAGGAAATTCACCCTTTGACTTTTCACTGCACTACATGAACGTCACACTACACCATACCGCCAAACAGTGTCACCTTCACATATTTTCTCTAGTTTGTCCAACAGTGAGCACTGACAAGTTTATGTTTCAACTGTAAAATGTCCCACTCAGTATGTGTCTTGGTCACAGTAAAAAAAAAAAAAAACTAAATAAATAAATAATAATCTAAGGGATCCATATCGAGATTTTTCACGTATGCTTTAAAAGATTACTATATAGAATTTGTAAATTCCCAAATATTGGAAATGCCTCAGAAATCCAGTATCAGTGAGGTTATAACTGTTAATGCTGTTAAGTTCTTCCACTGTTGACCATAACATTATGAAATCTAAGCTGTATAAACAATGTTTTCCTCTGAGTGCTCCTGTAGTAGTCGGGGCTGTTCTAAAGGGGATCTGACCTGCAACAGGCCTCAAGCAGGAGAGAGCAAAAAAAGATAAAATAAAACAAACGTAAAGAAAAGAAAAGAAAGGAGAAAAGGGAGGGGGAAATAAATAAAGGTAAATAATCACATCCAAACATTGTGCCCAGATCCAGCCTGCAAGAGTCCTGTAGCTGTGTTATTATTTTTTCCTTTGGTTAATACTGTCTCCCCTGTTTACTGTGTTTCACACCTATTTACCCACATGCATGTGTCAATCTCAAAAGAAAATCTTAGACAAACATTATGCTTATGCTTCATGTCTTGTTCTCTGTCTTGTGTGCCTATATTGCACTTTAAACAAAAAAAACAGTGGTAGGTTTACAGTAGGTTTACCTTTCATGGTTATAAAAGGCTATAAAGTGTTTCTGTGAGTTTCATATTCATTATGTGGAACACCAGTGTAGTAGTTCCTGTTTTACTACACTACAGAGAATGGAGTATTTAATGAAAGTGTTTCACTGCAGTCTGAAGCTCAGGTGTTTAATAATATCTAAGCAGGTGAATAAGGTGACTCACCCTCACTTAACTTGGACTGGTGCACCTTTAAATGTTTTCTCTTGCAAAAGTGCAAAAAGCGAAGCTGTTGAAGCTGCTGCATCCTGAGCAGCAGATTGTATTTTACTTTTTTTTTTCTTTTTTTTTCTTTTTTTGTTGTTTGAGCTGCTTATTCGGAATTCAAAGCCTAATTGTTTCACAGTGCAACACACTGTATAACTGTTCATCCAATAAGACTCAATTAAGAGAATATTCCAACATGTACGCACCGGTCTGTCAGGCACAGAAGGCGGGACAGCTGCAGGCGTCTGTCCTTGTTGATGTAAACATTGAATAGAAACTCTCTCTCCAGCTCTCTGAGCTGCTGCTTGGAGTAAGGACAACGCTTCTTTCTCTTCACATGAGGCTCTGCTAGAGAGAAAGACAGAGATGATACAACATGCAACATGAGAGAAGCCTATAGCGAGGTAGACACATAGTGGAAGTAGATAACCAGACATTTGTAATAATTAACAGCAAAATAATCTTTCTACTTCCAACGTAGTCGGGGATAACACCTGAATGTGGGCAGGTTTAGTCAAACTCAGTAAATGACATTATACATATAATTATATAGATCATGTGAATTTAAATCTGACTTTGAATTTAAGGTGAAAGCCAAGGTCTGAGTCAAAACAGTTAACGTGACCTTCATGCTGCTTCAAATCTAAATTAATGTCATTAAAAAGTGTTCACTTGAGGGTCGTTGTACCACGTGACTGTTTCCTATTTCAACAGGAATAAAATTAGACCATGAACTAAGGTAATTGTGTCATAAATGCATGAATAATCTCATTGACCACTAAAAGCGTGTTGCATAATAATACAGCTGGCTGGCAGGCTTCATTCAAATTAATATAATTTAAAATAAAAAAGTAGCCTACTATTTTAAAATGTAAAAATCATGAGTTGTTTATGATACTATATTGATGAGATTATGTATCGTTACGTTCCTACACACGACGTTTTAAATGTTAATGTTAATAATGCCTAATACTCGGTCCTGTATCCCAATACGCTTTATATTGAAAAGAACCCGATTCAATAAAATATTTCAGACTGAATAAACACAGAGAAGCAGGCTACAATACATAAATTAACAAATACAATAATAATAATAATAATATTATTAATAATAATCATATAATTGCTCTATTCTGCGGTCCAGACAGAGGTCTATAGTATAAATAATATTTTTGAGTGGCTGCCTCGTTGGGCCTATACTGGGCCCAAACTGCATGACCACAGCCGCCAGGTTGTCTTGTTGATTTTCAAAAGAAGATCCCAAAGATATAGAAAAGATAATGTCTAATATTTTAATTAAAACTGAATCTAATCAATCAGATCTGTATTAGCTCAGGATTTTTTTTATTTTATTATTTTTTTGTGTGTTAAATCTCCTTCTCGTCTCATTTAAGAATTAAGCTATTAAATATCGTGTCATTAAAACCGCAGCAGGCTTGTCTTACTCGGGCCGTGACTACAGTCTCCTCCACTGCCGCTGGATAACGGCGCGTCCTCCTCGTCCTCCTTCCCAGCCTCTGGTGACTCGGACCCCGCCCTCACCTCGCTGTTCTCCCCGCTGTGACAGCCTGTCCACTCGGCGTGCTTCGACTTTTTCTCCTGTTGGCTCGCAGGTGAAATTCCCGTTTTCTTATCCACTCCTTCCTCTGAGTGCTCGAAAAAACAATCGAAAACCGGCGGCAGGATGCTGCTGCGGCCTGCCTGGAAGAGGAGCTGCGAGTCCGGATTGAACGCCGTGTATCTGCCGGGGAGACTCAACGGGTCTCCGGCAAACGCCTGCGCGTGAAAACGGGAACCAGAGGCGCCGTAAACCGCCCCGCCGTACAGGAAACAGTCCTTACTGGTGTTAAATCTCGTCTCCGGCGGAGATGGTGTGCGCTGGTACTCCTGATAAACAGCTTCCCCCGGCAAGTTGAAACAGGCTGGCGGCGTAGAGGTGATGGGGTGCCTCGCCTGGAAGAGAGACCATTTGTCCGGAGGATGCTGCTGCTGCCGCGGCTCGTTGTAGCAGTAGCCCCGGTGCTCAGACAGCCTTCTCAATGAAGAGGTGCTGTGGTCCAACAAAGCTGTGCCGTTCTCCATTAACAACGGTGAAGTGGTGCAGCCGAAGTCAGACGTTGACGGATATGTGCAGCTTGGTAAATACATGGATAATTTAAGTAATAAAAGTTTGAATGCATGTGGTTTGGCCAGTTGCCTAACCTAGAAAATGTCATAAGACCTCTAACCCCTGTTCTGTTTCTACATAGGGCGCAGCAAATGACTTGTTACTGCCTCAAATGCAGCTAACTCAATATAATCTATGAGTGCATTGTGATCAAAGGCCCTGGAAGTTAAAACCAGAGATATACATGGAATATGAAAAATACGCCTGTCTTATCTACACATGTCTTCATTACCTTCATGAGCACAATGAAACATATCTCAATGTCCTTCAGGAAAGGGAGGAGAACAAAGTCTTTGACCTTGAGCCTGCCCACACTGGGTCTGCTGAGTACAATTAACGAAACCATACTGGCTGGGCTGCATGTTTTTCCAGTTAGGCGTGTCAAATCGTGCTTCAATACACATAAATTGTAGTAATAAAACTCAAACCTTACAGGGGAAAGGAGGTCTGAGCAGATTTCTGTATACTGTATGTATAATAATGTGTTTTTCAGGCACAAAGAAAAACACTCCCCTGCATGCAGATTGATTCTCTCTGTGTGTGTGTGTGTGTGTGTGTGTGTGTGTGTGTGTGTCTCCATCTGATGTCCAAAGCACATTTCTTTGAATTTTCTTGGGAAAGGAAGTTGAATTTCAAAGCTCATTTTGGACATTAATGAAGTTTTAGTCTTTCATAATTATTTTTCATTTTGTTTTATACTCAACAGTCATCCATCTCATCTTATGTGCCTTTCGGCTGAGTCCAATAAACATCTCAGCAGTTCAGCTGAGATGGGAGGGTGAAAGCTGCTTGGAATCTGCTTTGCTATCTTCTTACTTGAAAGAGGAAAACAAATTGTGTTGTTGTGAAGCATCATTTAGGATATTTTGCTGATAACTGTTTTATGACAGTAGTAGTGAAATCGATGTGAAAATAATCTGTCGTCAGTTGTCTGACATAAATCATATAGATAAAAATATATCAAGAAAACTATCATCCAGTGCTAACAGTAATATAATATAAGCCATATTGGGCAGCAGCAGCAGTAGTGGTATACTTTACTTTATAGCAGTAGTCCTTTACATCTTGGATATCTCCTCATGTAAGAGCTGAAGGAAAAACCTTGTTTAAGGGTATTTCCCCATTTATTGCTTAATAATTACTGTATGTGTCTAATCAGACGATGTTTTCTATATCACACAATCACTCATTATGAGGACATCTCACTGTTGTCCTTATGGGAAGGTCACTGGCACTTAACACCCAGAGATAGGTATAGGACAGGTTCATAATTTTTCAAGTGTGTCTTAAAACAATATATAAAAACTGAAAGGAGCTTTTGCTTCCTCTGATCATTCCTCCTGTTCAAACTGTCTATTAGCAGATCCCCTTCAAAGGAGATTTCCTCTTTCTGTTACAATCCTTCCACTGCAACTGAACAGAAAAACCACAGATGAGGAAAACACTGTCCAGGGAAACACAAGGAGGGATTTTTGTATTAAACAGACGATAACTTTTTATGAAGGAATCTTAATAGCCAGTGTGAACAGGACGAGTGATTTCAAGACACACTTTAAAGAATTGTGAACTTTAAGTTGTATAATTGACTATTATTCCAGTGTCAGCCAAGAGCTCTTTTTCACTGGAGCTAACTGGACAAATGACAGTAGGATTTGAAAGCTCTCCATTATTAGTTTGTTGGCTTATTAGTTGCATCAACCCATTCTTGGCTTGATGGTTTTTGATTCAGGTTACATCTCATAAATGTGGATAATTTGAGTGAACCCTACTTTGTAACATTAAAGTCATTTTAGTACTAAACCCGAGTCAATGGATGAACCAGATGTAGACCTGAAATGCATGATGGCTATATTTAGGTCATCACAAATCATAGGCAGATGCAAGCACTTAAATGAGCTGGAAGTGGCTCCACCAGAAATCCCTGAAGAAAAAAGCAAAAAAGGAGTGCAGCTCTAAAAGCAATATAAATACCTTTGTAGTGTATGGGGATTTATCCATTTGTTGCATAATAAATATTTATGTCTAATACAAAGACCTAATGTCCAGCACGGAGACGTCTATGAAACACAGACACTGTCCTAATGGAAGGGTCGTCTGTTTCAACCACCTGTTATGCTGTTTTTAAACTTATTATATACTGAACATTTGTAATATGGTTAATTACTGGAGCATCTCCAGTAAACATGCGGTGTGTATGTTATCTTATTGTGTGTGTTTAAATACGATGCGATCAAATGTGTAAGAAAAAAAATATATTCTCACGTAATCTTTTGTGCTCCGTTATACCGATTTATCCTACAGAGGATGAGATCCATGAATGAAACTAATGCTTTAAGAGCTCAAATAACGTGGCACCATAGTGAACCATAGTGAACATGTTATAGTCATTTCAGTATCAAATAAGCTCGATGAGCACATTTATGAGCGTCCAGGCTGTCTCACTTCAGGCTTGAAACATAGAAAGGCAAATACAGACAGAAAAAAACTTGGATACATAAAAAGAAATAAAACAGAGGTCCAGGTCTTAAAAACCAAAACAGGCAACCAACTCGAAAAACTACTTTCCGTGCAGCCCATAGGGAAATTATTAAACGGGATTTATTTATTATTATTAGTATGAAAAAATTGGAGTTTATTCAGATCCATTATCTACTATTACTGAGCACGATACAGTACGCCGATATGTAAAAATGATTTCAATTATATAAATATGTCGGAAAATGAGCAATTTTCCACTTTAAGTGCTCCTATTGTATAATATAGGCGCATATAATTATTATTATTATTATTATTATTATAATTATTATTATTATAACCGCAGTAGTTGTAGGCCACAGTTCATTTTCAGTTCATTGTCAGTGAATAAATCAATTTTTAAATATCAATTCACTGTGTTACATTTAGTGAAAATTCAGGTAAAAATGTGAGAGATGAAGTCGACACTCAGATGGGAGATGTGGGCTAAAACCTAAATATTAATTGTTATAAATATTCACATATACATAATCTATGGTCTGCTTTGATTCCAGCAGGATAACTGAGGTCTACCTGGTTGTAGGTGGATGAAAAGCAGCACGTCCAGACCGTCTGCATGGACGTCTGTCCTAAGCAGGTGTCTCCCTCTTTATGACGGTCCAATAAATGGTCTTTGAACCATGTGCCGTCCACTCGATCTGTGCAGTTAAATTGAACCAGGCAGGCAAATGATGGCATAAAAAACCTGTCGTCCTCACCGGAGAGATCTGCATAGATATAAACGACAAGGACAAAAAAAACCCCAACAAATTACTGAATCATGTTAGAGACATGTTTTAATAAGGAGAAGATTAGACTGCGCAGAAAAAGATTTAATTCTAATCTAGTATTAAATACATGGACAAATACCCTAATGCATTGATAGCAGGTGCCAAGTAGTTGGAAATAAATTACATGTCAAAGAAAAAAAAATACGAAAACACCACAACGAACAAGAAAGTCTTATGAAGTAAAAGTGAGTAGATCAATAAACTTTTAAATAGTCATCACGTAAAGATGAAAACACACACACACACACACACACACAGTCTATTCTCTTTTCATGCACATTTAAACAAATAGTAACAGTGTTATTTTTAATTATTGCATTTTGCTTTGTGAGAGAGAATGAGAGGAAAGAGAGAGGGGGGGCTGGAAAAGTCCCTCCTGTTCATCTTCATTCAGGGTATTTAATTTATTATGGGTTAATGAAACGGAAATAACATCAGGATCAGGATTACTCATCAGCTGTAATATACATCAACAGCCTCTGAGTGTGTGTGTGTGTGAGAGTGAGGGAGCGAGAGATCAAGCCAGAGAAGAAAAAAAATAGTTTTATTAGGCCCATAACTCTTCAGACTCCAGAGGAAGCTGTAAGCATTAAAGCTGGAGGCCAAATCTCTGCACAATGCAGCCTAATCTGAAACAGCTCCACGACAGCAGAAACACTGTGGAAACGTACTGTGTATGTGTTTATGTTTATGTTCTGATCAACACAAAATATATGGTGAAACTCACGTATTAAAAGGGGATTTTTCCTTAAATAAGGAGGCACTATGAATTTGATACTCATATTTACAGTTTGTGCTTACAGTTACAGTTCATGTAGTGACATGTGAAAGATACCTAACAAAGGCTGCACAGTGGAGCTGTCCTATCTCTCATTATACTGTTTCCTAGCGCCCCCTTCTGTACATGCAATGTCATTATTTGCTGTGATTATTTATTATTATTTGATATATTCTGTCATTTATTAGTTTTGCATTTTTATCATTATATAATTTGTGTGACTTATCATACTATAATTGACAAATGAACCATGACATTATTGACAAAGTATATAGTAATTTCTTTTAAAAAATATTAATGTGTGTGTATCTCTTGTGTCTCTGACTATAGTGTTTGAACGACGAGGATGTTTAGGACAAATTAAAATCAACTAATAAACAAATACATTTTATACTTTGATATTAGTTTATAAAACGGACATAATAGGCTTTGAACGCTCCCAACATTGTGATAACCGAGGGCAGACTACATATAAAAACAGCAAAGGGCAGGAAAAGACTACAACGCAAAGGACTCTGGGAAACAAATCAACCTCTGCTCCCTCGTTACGTCACTTACGTCAGTTACGTCGACAACACGCTCCGCAAACACTTGCTTGATAATAAAGATGTCAGTTTAGGTCACGCCGCTGAACGGAGAGCTGAAGTGTGCGGTGTGTATGTTTCTGCGTCAACCTGACTAAATGAGCAGCTAACAGAAACACAGACACAGCAGCTAATGTAAGTACTGACTGACATTAAAGGCATTAAAGGCCTAAACGGTGATGAGCGGGCTAACCGGCATCGAGCCTGCTGGGGACTAGTCCGTTATTATTGTTGCCGTAGCTAGCTAGGTAACTTAGTTAGCAGCTTTCAAACATTTAATCTATGATTGTGTTTAATTCACACCAAAGTACTTGTGAAGTTAAAGTTTAGTGTCCGGTAGAGTGATGGTTATATTATGTTACTGTAGCTTGCTAGCAGTGGTTTGACATGTCCAGTATTATGATGGAGCAGGTAACATTAGCCAAATGCTAAAGTGAAATTTTATTGCTGTTTATTGCTTTCGTGTTTTAGAGGACGATATTAATTTATTTAACTGCAACTAGTTAACATTACTAGCGTTTATGTTAACTAAAAAAAACCCCGAGCTCTTTTAGTCAACTTACATTTTTAGATTATAAATGTAAACTTTTACATCTTTTAGGAGTTTGGCATGACTTCAAAATAATATATATATATTTATATAATGTATATAAAAAAACAACAAAAGCCAATTCGCTCTTTAAACATAAAAGTAAACAGTAAAATCCGCAAGAAATTCATACAGTTTGCTTTTTGGCAAACACTTATTATGAAAAACACTGCACTTTTCTCACATTATGATATCTGTCAATACTGTGCAGCCTTGTGTTTGTGATATTCCTAAATTAGATTTTCACAGTAAATCCTCAACAACAGCGACCATTGTGCCCAGTTATTCTAAACGCAGCTTACTAAGTCCTGTGATGATGTAAGTGTTGTGGAAAAATCATAGCAGGGTTTAGACATGGCGTGTAACTTAAACAGCAAGAATTATGTGCTGTGTTTACCTGAAATACATTTGTTTAACAGAGACTTTTCTGTTTCATAGTGAACCAAAGGAATCAAAGAGGAGACTGCTGTAACTTGCAGATATGGGAGGTCTGATATCCCGATGGAAGGTAAGTGGATGAAAAGTTAAAATTACAGAATGAAAACAAGAACCAAGACAAAAAACAATTATTTGACAAGACAAATGGAGGTTTCATACAAGCAACCAATGCAGACATAAATCAATAAGACTGACCCTCTACCCTGATCAGTCAAGATGTTGAAACACTAACATTTTCATTTTTTGCTTTTATTCATTCATTCTGGTCTTTGGCAGATCAGATTTCTCCAAATTTGCTTCAAAACACTTAAAATCTGATGTGTGTGTATATATACAGTCGAACATCTCTATAAACACACAGTACCTGAATCTGTTGTGTTCTTCTTATGTGATGACAGTTTGGTTGTGATAGCCATTAGCTTTCTTAAGGCTCTGCTTGTGCTGGATTAAATTCACATACTATTTTTAGACATACTAGAGAAGTCAAAGGGAAATGGAGACAGACAGAGGGACAAAAAGGGAAACTGAGCAATAGAAAGTGCAACTACATCCATTAGTTATGTAGTTGTAGTTGTCACTGGGATATTTATGTAAACCAGGAGCTGACTCCTTGATAAGTTAAGTCAAGAGTTAGCTTTGGTTTACAGGCACAGGTTTGATTGTTCACTGGATGTGTTGTCTGTAGTGACACTGAGAACCCAGTGTCCTTTGTTCTGATGGACCTCATGATGTTTTTCTGATCTTTACCCTCCATCCAGACAAAGCCAACCACAGTTGAGCAGCTGGAGAATCTGGATAAGGTACTGACTAAATATTGTAACTGGTTTTATGTACTGACACAATGCTTACAACACATAAAATGTTAGCTCCGACAAGCCCACTTTGAACATTACATTTCCTTAATGGGGATATACAATCAACTGGGGTCTGTATTTTAGAAAAAAGGGGATGAATCTAACAGAACATGAGGCAGAAAGTCCATGTTTTAGTCAGCATAGTTATCAAGTTAGCTTTACTGATTATGCTTCATGAGAAAGCTCACTTGTTTATTGAAGATGGGATGTGGCTCTAAGATGTAACTCATTCTTGAGTGTACCAAATGAGATAAGACAGCAAATAGAACATAAAATTTAAGCAGATTCCTGTCCTGGAAACTTAAAAACAGTGAACTCTAAACGTAGCATTTGATTATTGAACATTGATTCTGTCAGTGTTTAAATAACTTTTAACCTCCATGTATATCTTGTAGGAGATTAAAGAGCTGGAGGAGTTTAGAGCCAAAAACCAGCGTTTGCAAAAGGTAAAGTCAACAAATATGGAAGACATACAGTGACGTTCTTGAATTGATGTTCGATTTTTACTCATCAATGTGTCTTGTGTGCATGTTTCTGCAGCTGTGGGTCGGCGGGTTGCTTTTCTACTCATCAGTCCTTTACCTGCTCATCTCTCTGATCGTCTACTGTCTCTACCTACCTGAACAATGGCTGCAGAGACTAGCCATGGCCCTGCCCTTCTTCATTTACCCAGTGCTGTGAGTTTCAGTGCTGTTTTCCAAGATCCTTCACAATCTTCTGCGGAGTACAGATAAGAGAAAACGGATTCAAAAACAGAAATTTAGAATCTGATTTTTAAGTCATCTTAAAGTATTGTTTTAATGCACTGTTCCTTGTATGCAAGGTGTTCTTGGTTTTCCTATGCTCTACACTGAGTAAATAACAATATATATTTAATTTGTGCTTGTATTAGTTGGTACATTTTAATTAGATGTTTTTCTCTTCACCAGGGTGTGGTTCATCAGGAAGTTGTTGATTTTTCTGTTTTCCAAACGCACTGAGAGAAACAGTAAGTTTTCTCATATATATTTAGCAGGCTTTTAATTTCAAGACTTACAACTCACTGTTCCTGTTGTTGTACTTACAGTTACTGTTAAACTATTCTGCTAACTCATATGTATGGAAAAGCAACATATGATACATTGTTTTTATAGTCGACAAAGACAAACAGCTTTTGTGTGTTAAACATCAAAAATCACTTGCTTTGTAAAACAAACTTCAATGTGTATTAAGAATACACCATTTCTGACTGGAAATGAAATTGATTTTTGTTATTGAACTAAAGTTGTTTCTGTTTCTTCTTTTTAGGTGATAAACTAGAAGATTTAAAGATTGCCAAAAAAAAGATTGTAAGTGTCCAGTCCTACATGGTTCGGTTGTATCTTTGACTTGTTAAACTTAATGAGAGTTGGGATGTTTATGGGGTGTGGGAGACTCTTTTATTTTTCACCTTCTTGTCATCAGCATGACATTTTGTCAGATAAGCTGTTCATTACAGCTGCCTCCTCACATTTAAATTTCATTTTTCCCACTTATGGCTCATGTCAAAACCTTTTTGTTTTGGTCTGTTGTTGGCAGTAGATAAAAGACTCTGGCTCAGGTTAGCACACAATTCAATCTGCGTGTTAAAACTAAAATTTCCCTGGTTTGTGCTTTCAGCTAGAGGAAGTGATGGAAACAGAGACGTACAAAAACGCCAAACTCATCCTGGAACGCTTTGATCCTGAAGCTAAGAAGAAAGCTGTGAGTGCTGCTTTATTTGTTTTATCTGAACGCTTTTTTACTTATTACTTTTTTGTGTTTGGCATTTGTTGGTTTTGTTCACTGTCATTATGTTGTAGGAGCTGGAGTCGACTCCAGTGCGTCCTCAGATGACTCCCAGGCCAGGACAAGGTATGACACATGCATAAATATGCAACCAAATACAAATACCAAAAGTGTCACAATTCAAGTTCATTACATGATATGATGGTGCTCAGGCCAGAGTTATGTTGGCAGTAAGACAAGAACTGCAAAAAGTGAATGCTCAAATACAACAAAAAGATACACATTAAATTATTTTCTCCCTCAAACAACACATTTTGTAAAATCAATTACTCCTCTCTCTGTAGAGATTCGGCAGAGAGGGATGGCAATGAGACCCATGCCGATGGGCACCCCGGCTGCCATTGCAATGACTCCCCCACCTGGAGCACGGCCCCCACTGGGACCAGGGGGCACACCTGTGGGTAAGGGGACAAACAGAGATACTTAACGAAGTATGTTGCAGGATCACAGTTTGTCCACACAGGTAACTGTGACTAGACAATGAGAGCTTGACAAAAAACATTACAAGCTAAATCTGTCTGTCCCTGCAGATTTTTAGTCATCCAGGTTACGGGCGAAGTACTAAATCAAAGGCAGCTGGAACGAACAGCGAGGCCAACTGCCTTTGACTTAGTTGTTTTCGACATCAGTCTGTGTCTTTATCCCTTGTTGCTCTCCCTACAGAACCTGTCCCTCTCTCAGCTCCAGGAGGACCACCGGAGAGATCTGCTCTGTCTGCCTCTGTCTTCCAGGGGGCTGTACCAAGGACCCCCTGCTCCCCTATACCTGGTGTAGGTAGGTTGTAATGGTTTGAGTTAGCTGGCTTCTGTGATTTAAATTTTGAGTTTATTGGATCCAGTTACATGGTTTAGGCACCACCAGGTTGGCAGCATATATCTCTGTGTTTTCTGTGTATGTATAATATCTCCATGTGTATGTTATTGCAGGCATGCATCCTCCAGGTCCTCCGTTACCAAGACCTATTCTACCCAAAGACAGGAAGGCTGTGGATCGAGTAATTGAGTATCTGGTAGGAGACGGACCACAGAACAGGTAGAGACAGTCTTTTAGATGTAAAGCATGTCTTATTCACTGTAAAGAGGAATAAAAAGGTTCCAACTCATCGTTGGTGTTATGAGTTACTTACGATCTTTCTTTTTCCCTCCAGATATGCGTTGATCTGTCAACAGTGTTTTTCTCATAATGGCATGGCTCTGAAAGAAGAGTTTGAATATCTAGGTAAGAGACAGAAGCACACTACCACATTTAGTGAGAAGGAGATTACAAGCTTCAGTAACTCATTGTGAGGTAAATTGGATTTATTGACTGGGTAAAACTTTCTTATTTCCCTCTCCGCAGCGTTCCGTTGTGCATATTGCTACTTCCTGAATCCGGCCAGGAAGACGCGCCCTCAGGCTCCTAGGCTTCCAGAGTTTAGCTATGAGAGGAGGCTGCGTGCAGAATCGCGTTCCCCTGGACCAACACCACGTTCTGGGACAGATGCAGAGGAGAGTGCGCCCCCTTCTGGAGGTACAGAAAAACACATTTACAAAAACAGACACATGCAAGCAGCAAGCAAGACTAACCAAGACCAGGTCTCCTCAGGTCTGTGGGGGAAAAAAAGTGAAAAAAATGTGTTAAAATCAGAGAGAGACTGAGATCAGAAAAAAGAGGCAATTGAGAAAATCGGTTGATATTAAGTCACTGAACATGTGTACTACACTACTGAGAGAGACCTGCATATGCACACATGCTAATACTCACATTGTTCTGTGTGTCTTTAATTTAACTTACTCCATGTCCTAACCACCTGTGTCAAGTGCTTCTCAGTATAGTGCTCTAGTTGACTATTTGTTTGTTTGATTCTTTCCCCATCTTTAACATAGTTGTTAGAGAGCAAGGAACCAGCAGAGGTGAGACAGCAGCACTTTCAAACATCATCATCTTCTTTGCTACAGGAAACAGAGCAAGCGGCTTTCTTGTTTATTGTCATGGTGGTGTACCATAATTAAACCAGATGGAGTAGAGAGTGCAAGCATATTTCTTTGTGTGGCGTACTGGTTAAAGAGTATCAGTATTGTTCTGGAAACTGATTCTATGCTTAGTGCAAAGTACAAATGGCAACAACCAAGCATGGATTTGAGCTCTCTCAACAGCCTGCATCCATCAAATTCTATATACTTAGAAGCTCCACAACGTTTGCACACTAACTGTGCAATATTACAGTGGCCAGTGGGTTTAACAGTGTGATCTTGCCTCTAGCTAAGGCTCCGGCTCCGTGGCGTTTGGTCCACAGTTTCCAGGTCCAGCAGAGTCCAAAGAACCCTCAGAACCGACCTCTGCAGAGTCCAGGTTCCCCAGCCCCTTCTCTCCCTGCACTGTCTGATCTGGCTTAAGTTGAACTGATTAATTGATTTGATTAGATCGCAAATGGGTCAGTTTTTCTTCGCTATAGTTTCCATAACATTGTAGAGTGCAGTCCAATGCAATCGCAAACTGCTACCTCTAATGACACTAAAGCAACAGTTGATTTTAGCACTTTCTGGATTTCTACACCAGACTTGGGTCAAATACTGTTTACAAATACAAACTTTGGAGATCTAAAAATCACTATCTTTGAATGTTAAAACCTGAAGAAGTATAAGTGGATCAGTTCTAAATATTTGGTGCCATATCAAACGCCAAACAAATTACTAATAAAACAATAATTTATATTAATAGTATAATTAGATCAATAATTAGACTTCTTTGACCCAGATCTGGTCTTCAATGAGTGTACAAAATATTTAGACCAACTTCCTAATGGATTTGTTCAATCTACATTTATGTTAAAATTGTCTCAAAACACATTTTAAAGGTGTCTTATTCTGCGCCTATATTTGGTCAAAAACAGATTGAAGTTGTGTCAAAAAAAAAAGAGAGAGTCTAATGTTTTGTGCACATCATGTTTGTGTTTAATCGAATGGGATATATTTCTTGAGGGGAGTTTGAGTGATTTGAATATAAGAGCGCTGATTAGTTATTTTAATCCCACTCTTAACACATTTTCCTCCAATCCTAGTTTTTATAACAGTGCCAAATACCTCCAATTATGTTCATGTTCATCCTGAAATTCTGAAAGTCCCATCTGTTCAGACACCTTGTATTTTAAAGCATATGTTTTGAGGATTTCATGCATCCACACCTATGTTTATTTTTAGTTCAGCAAGTTACGTGTGTCATGTGATTTTTCCCTCAGAATATCCTTGATTGTTACAAACCACCAGAACAATGAGTTTAGTAGCCAAAGAACAAAGCAAATATTTAATATCCCATCTCCTCCTGGAATATTAATCCTGTCCAAACAGGGCTCAAGTCGTCCTTTATGCTTTAGCCTGAACAGATTTATTTTCAATTTAATGGAATGAATCCTTAAGTGTGCGAATAATGGTGCATGTAGATGAATCTTATTTGATTTTTAGATCCACGGTGAAACATGATAATCATTTTATTAAGTTGCAATGATTCTAACAATATAAATATATTAACATATGTGGGGGTTTTTTGTTTTTTTTGCCCTCATGAGGCTTTGTTGCTGAGCTGTTGTCAGTCAGCTCTTGTTTAACTGAAGTTTACCTTAACAAAAGGAATGCTGCTAATTTTCTATGATTAATCACTGATTCTAACTCCCAACAATCATTTGTTATATTACAATGTATTCACATAATCTTAAACACTCTCCTCTTCCTCTCTTACCATTACCTTCCTCTCAGCCTTCTGTCTCTTCTCTTGCTGGTTATATACATGTCTGACTTACACTTCTTCTCCTCAGATGAGAAAGAGATCGGGGAAGACGAGCGGCCCACCGAGGAAGTAGTAGAGACTGAGATCCAATCAGAGGAGCAGCAGCCGCAGCACGAGGAGGAGGAGGAGGAGGAGGAGAAGAAGGAAGAACTAGTTCAGGAGGAGGAGGAGGTGGAGGAGAAGAAGGAAGAACTAGTTCAGGAGGTGGAGGAGGTGGAGAAACAAAGTCACAGCGCCCCCTGTGAGACAGAATCTCAGCCATCATAGTTTTACAGAGTGCAAAAGAGAAGCTGTTCACACTAAACAGTTGGTATTGGCAATGATAGACAGGTGTAGTTTTAATCCAAAGGCTGTTTCCTGATAGAGTAGTTGGCTGCTCATAGTGCTCCATACTGTATGTGGCAACTGACATAGGTTGATATTGTATGATTTAATATGTAAGGTTCTTTTTAAGCAGTTGGCCACTGTATGATTTATTAATTTAAAGTGTTACGACTTCAGATAGAAGTGCTGCTTCACAAATGGTTTGTCTTCAGATGCAGCAATAACAAAAACATGCTTAGATCTAAATTCCTTCATTGACTCTTATTTCTATGATACACTTCATCACTGGTTTGTGTATTTAATATCACAATTACTCCTAATGCAAATATAAGTATGTAGTACATACATGCTATTTATTGTTTTTGTTGGCTACTCAGAATCTTAAGACAAACCTGTAAGGACATCATCAATCATGTTTACAGCATACACATACAAGTAAGTTAAGCATGTACTGCTGTGGCTTTTTCATCTTCTGTTCTTAATCCTCCATACAGGCCTTTAGCCTAGTGATTAAAAACATTAGATAACTTTGTTCCACTCACATTTTTACCAAACACTGATGCATGTATGCATTTTATCCTGCTGAGTTTTTTAACTGTTGTTTTAATGATGTTTTAGCAGCTTATTGCAGACAAGGTGTATCTGGGATATGAGCAGTTACCCAGAACACTGTGGTACTAGATACATTGACTGTTGTTGGCCATTCATGCCTTATTTCCTTTTTATTCATGAGGAGACTTAAATGCTGTGTAACATTTGGATGGCAATTATACTCATTTAAATGACCCACTTATTACTGCAGCTGCCCAGAACGTGTGTGTGTGTAAGTAACAGTACATGAAGAGTGTGTTTTTGCAGAGGCACATGTTTGTAAGTTAGTTTTTTAAATCTATAGTGGGAATTTACTCCTGTCGGATATGACTAAAAAAGAGAACACATGGACTCATCAGGTCTGTGAAATAGGACTTCACAGAAATAATTTGACTTCTTCATCAAGTCTTTGTTGTAGTGTTGGTTTGATAAAGATCTTTCTCTGTGATGCAGCTTGTCAACCGAAACTAACAAAATTTACACTGTAGCTGTCTCAGATTAAACTGAACTTTTAAGGCAGGTGAAGAAACTGACAGACTTGAGCTAAAACTGCCAATATCCCCATCTAGTTATTACCAGTTGTAGATCTTATTAGTATTATTTTTTGCCAAATGCAGAGTCGTTTTATCTGTATTTTCTGACTTCATTTGCACTGATGTTTTTGTTTTTATTTATTTGGCCATATTGTGTGTTAATCTATAGTGTAGGGTGGGTTCTGTATATTTCATGTAGCTGCAGATAAGCACATGTTTTAAGTAGTTTTCTTCTTTGTGCTTAATTTAATTTGAGGCGTTTTTAAATACGTGCAGTCGCAGTAGGAACCTCTTAATATCTGCCTTGGTTGCTGCTGTTATTTTCACTGGTTAACAGTGCTGTCAGCTCTGTGTGAAACTACTACAGCAACATCAAATTAAGGAGATTTATGATTAATTTGGCCACATCTGGCACCTCGTGTTTTAGATAACCACTTTTATTTAGTCATTAAACAAAGCCAAAAAATAGTGTCTATGCAAATGTAAATATGTCTCATCACCTGAGTTGTTAGAGGTGTGGTCCCAGAAACACAGCCAGGCTAAATGAGTAGAAAGTCAACACAGTAAATCCTATTTACAGTGTGTACTTGAATGAAATGTTTTTTTCAATTTAAGACTAATACTCTTGTGTTTCTAATAAGATGTTGACCTCCTCAAAACCCAGAATTATTTTGCAGAAGCTGTCCATAATGTTTTGTAGCCCTCTGAATCTGTACATGGGGACTTAAATGTTTTCGGACAAACTTTTGCTTTGAATGTTTAGAAGAGCACGTAATGAATTGAAGGTCTCTTTGACCACAGCTTGACAGTTTGCTGTCCTTCACCAGTGAGCCGTTGCTTTGCTTGTACCAACTCACTGACAGACAAACTTTCTGTACTGCATAATGTGTGCTGGTGATGAAAAACATGAAGTCACTGTTACCCACTGACGTAGATGTAATATCTGTTTATTTTGTATGCATAGTTCTGTTTTGCTCTGCTAGATTTATCAGGTACATTTCAGCCAACGCTGGTTGTGCATTGCACGCCTAATAAAGTTTATTAAAAACAAAAGAAGGCCAAAGTTATTCTGTTGTGGTTCTGAAATGCTGTCTCCATCCATTTAACATATTAATTTACTTTTTTGCCTCAAAATAAACTCAGTCCCCCCGCCACCCATAATGTGGGCCATCCCATGAATCCAAATCAGACCATACAGTATTTTCTAATATAAGATGGTTATATAAAAAGTGTAAGATTCAATGATACAACAATATATCATCTAATTATCTAAGATTATAATACCACTCCCACTATAATACGACAATAACAATGTTTTTAATAGGACTTTTATTTTTCACTCTATTCCACATCTACACAACTGCAAATATAAAAAAAACAAAACACAATGATCAGCGCAGTATGACAGCACAACTTTACTGTATCACTGCTGCAAAATAAATCAAGTTGTCTTCTGGTCGCTGTTGACGGGCAACAACACTGCAGCAATGACATTTCAAATTTTAATTTCATTGAATATTACACATCCATTGCTAAACAACCTTCCTTTTCTATGCCACAGGTTTTACTTTGGCATAATTAAATCTGCATAAAACACACAATTCAGCTTTGATTCCCTTTCCTCTAAAAGAAAAAAAAAAAAACACTGACTGACTTTATTATATCACTTTGCAGTCAGTTATGGTCACTGGTGGAAAATCTCCACTCACAGCTAACTCCAGCCTCCAGCCTTTGTTGGTAATACATTCACTAGTAACTCTACCTGCAGACATCAAGTCTGTTGTAGGTAGAGCCCATTGTTTCTGTATCGTTTTTTATTTTATTTTATTTTATTTTTTTTTAATATTTGATTTTCATTTTGTGTTTGAAAATCATTTAACAAAAAACACTATTGAAAACTAATGAGCCCTTAACAAACTGCAGTGACAGAACAAACCTTGCCACCAAACCCATGAATATCTGAAGAAGAAAAGATCAGTTCTTTTTTCCATAAATATGAATGAGACATTTAGAAGTCAATTGAGTGTCAAGCAAAACAAAACAATAAAACTTCCAGACAGGAAAATATCTCGCCTGCACTCAACGAGCAAGACAGAACAGGTCATCAACTACCAGAGTCTATAAAAGTGGCAATAAAACTGGACTGAAATACAATGAAATTAGTAGCTTTGTTTGGAACTAGCTGAACAAGTTATGCTTCTACATATCTCTCATCTGACTGTCTAAGCCCTTGACTGACTCTTTTCTATTTAAACCACAGAAAGACAAAACAAACTGATTATTACTGTTTGATAACAATAATAAAATACAATCGTCAAGCTTGTCAAACTGAGTGGCAGTAATAAACAACAAGAGAAAAACAGCTTCAAGTATGACCCACCTAGATCATGAGACTCGAGCCTCTGAGATGCCTGGATTTGCCTTTTACTGCAGTCTCCACGATGTCAGTAAATACACAAACTCACACCAGAATGAGAGCGCATTACAGCATTTTACAATCAACTCTTTTATATACCAGGCGTCTACAGCATGTTGAGCTCGATGAGTCTCCCTGCAAACACGGCAAGTGTCCCGATGATACACACGGCCATGAACACACAGAGCAGGATGTGGTCCAAAACCATGGCAACGAACTTCCACTCCTCTGCCGCCTAGAACAAAAAACGAAATGAGGGATTTTATGACTATGAATGTCCATAATTTGATGTTTTGATGGAATTTTGCTGCTTTATGTTTCAATGATGTCAACATGGTAAATTATTTCATTTAATTTAATTGCTGAGCGGTATTTAGCTGTATTTAATGCTGTTTTATGACTTGTATGAACTTGTGTGGATTGATACACGTGTATGCTTTATTCATGCAGGAGTTGTCTTACGTTGTTAGATTCCTCGTCTGATTTCATTGTCTCAGCGATGTACTTCACTCCTTCAATGGCGCTGCGAACGTCAGGGTTTTTAATGATGGGAGACTGGTAGGTGACACTAGTTGGAGTGGGGTTACCTGCAGGTTGTAGTAGAAATTAACTAAAACCATTTCTACTGACACACACCTGCTTAACACAACATAACCACAGCATACAAATCTGTCCTTCTGCCCAGAAGATGTACATTGAAGATGTCATGTAGTTGTAGCCTTGCCTGAAATGTCAGAGATGTCCATGTCTGTAGGGAACAACCTTTTCTGTCGGATCTCCTGACTGGGACGCTTCATAGTTGAGAAGAACATCAAGTTGGGAATGGTTTCGATGAAGACCTGAGAGACACACACAGATGCAGACATTGATTACACTTCAACATACTACAACAACAACAGCACATCTCACGTTATCGCAAATACAACGAAACATGAACCTTGCGGATCCACGCGGGCATAGTGTGAGTGCTGGGCGAGCGGTGATGTGTGTTGATGACGATGACAGTGATGATGATGGACGCGATGACAAACACCATAGTGAAGAGCATGTATTTCCCTATGAGAGGAACAGCGCTGGAGGTGGACGGGATCAGCTCCACAATAACCAGCAGGAACACAGTCAGAGACAGCAACACAGAGATGGAGAGAGTCATCTTTTCACCTGCAGACAGACAGACAGACAACAGTTTACACTGCGGGTCATGATGCTCAACGTTTTTGCCTTCCTATGAATTTTTTTTTTCTTTTTATCATTTTACATACCAGAGTCAGTAGGCAGATAGAAGACCAGTCCAGTGAGAAATGAGAACAGCATGCAGGGAATGATGACGTTGACAATGAAATAGAGAGGTAGCCGCAGCATCAGGAAATGGTAGGTGATGTCCAGGTACGGTGTGTCGGGACAGCAAGTGTAGTAAACCCAGTGTTTCCAGCTCCTGTAGTCCTTTAATACCCATTCACCAGACTCCATGAAGTTACTGAGGTCTGGCCGATCACTGTCCTAAAAGACAGAAGAAAAGGAAATAATGGATGATAAACTCTGTAAATAATTTTACAAAACATGCCTGCAATGTTACTCTTCATGCAATATTTCTAGAAGATTTAGGTGCTTTATTCTGATGATCAACTAGAGTGTGATAAATTATGTTTTAAGGTGGCTAGTTGTTGTAGTACTGTATATTCAAACACTGCACACAAATCTCTATAGCAACCTTCCATGTTTCTCTCTCTTGACTTATCTTGCCATTCTGTAGTTCTGCAGGATGTGTAAATGCCTATACCAACCCTATAAATGTATAAATTACACCCACTGGGTTGATGACGACCAGCAGTCCATCGTATGTCCAGGTTCCCAGCTTCATGCTACAGTTCTGCAGGTCAAAGGGGAAATGAAGGACAATAATCTCACAGTAGCTCTTAAAGATGGCTGGAGGGTTCCATGTTATCATCCCGGTGTGCTCCAGCAGGCCTTTAGTTTCATGGATGATGGCAAAGTCACCGTCAGCGCTGCCGAGGAGGAGGACCACAGGGACAGAAGGGAGGAAGAGTGTGAGAGGAGAAGAGAGACGTACTGTACACAGGTGAAGTTTTCATACACACAAAGAAAGAGAATGTGTGTTTATTTGGTTTACTTGTTGTATAGCACCAGATCAGGTTTCCATATGTCCGTTGAAGGGATTCTAATCTTCTTGATTCCTCCATAATCATCAGGATTCCACTTTAGGTTCACGTCTAACCATTGCTGCAGTGAATAGATAGATAGATAGATAGATAGATAGATAGATAGATAGATAACTTTATTTATCCCTGAAGGGAAATTAAGGTGTCGCAGTATATATATAATATATATAAGAATATGACACATACACAAGAATATGATACATCGTGCAGCTATGATATCTAAGTTATGTGTTATAGGTGTGGTAAAAACCTGCATTAACATTCATTTCTAGAAAATGAGGTTACATGAGCAAAAACATGACTTGTTGGTAAAAGTATTAACTTTTCTAATATGTTAACCTTGAGTGAAGGAATCCAAATGTCATTAAATGTACTATCCATATTATGAAGTTTGTTACTGGGGTGTCTAAATGAATGGTTTGTAATGAACTATGGTCATATTTACCTGTCTGAGACGGACATTACTGGTCACAATCTGGTTAACTTCATCCTGAGAGAGATGCAGAAAATTACATTTGACAAATGACAACAATCAGGAAACAGCCATGCAGCAGCCAGTAATACTAATAATATTACGTTTTTATGACTATGACAAACTAATTTATATCTTTGTTTGTAACAACGTATTTTATTTGTTTATGGTCTCTATTTGTCATTTAAATCATTTTAGAACAATGAAAAAGAAAATCCGATGCGATTGCCCCCCAATTTGAATTTGAAACGTCTGCGCATGCGCAAAATTTAAATACTACTGGTCAAGCAAACAGGTGAAAACAGCAATTAACGTCATTTTCTCCCCACAGAGCACAGTCAACGGGCTTTGCGGCTGTAACATCTAATTAAATGAACTTTAAAAAGTCTCCCACACCGACAAAAACAAGGGTTTTGTCCTTCCGGTTACTTGTTGGTAGCTAATTTAACACTAGTTAAGGTTAAATGTTTGGAAAGTGTTTACTAAACAATGACGGCTAGACCTCTTTTTCTGGCACCACTGCTACGTAATGTCCTCTAGCATTAGCCTGTGGGACATCTGGACATCTGGACATTACGACCTGAAGACATGAGAAGATGTCAGACTTCAGTTTGGGAAAAGGACTAACGTTAATAAATGGCGACGATGGACTTCAGCCCCTCAAGACTGGCGGAACCGACTAAAGGCCCAACAAACAGTAAGTGAAGCAGCAACTCTTTCTGTTTGCTCTCCGCTTGTGTTGCTTGTGTTGCTGGTGTTACTTGTGTAGCTTGTGTTGCAGGTGTTGCTTATGTTGCTTGTATTGCTTGTGTTGCAGATGTTGCTTGTGTTGCAGGTGTTGCTTGTATTGCAGGTGTTTTTGTGCACCTTGTTGTGACCCTGATCTGGGTGGCAGACAGACAGTTTCATGGCCGCTGAGCCTGTCTGGTTGGGTTAATCCAGTCACCTGCTGGTTCATTTTGTCCTCATTAACTCAGTGTGGATGGATGTTAGTTAGTAGTCTTGGTCTTTGTTGTGCACCTAAATGCTCATTCTGCAAGTATTTTGCAGCACAGTGTCTGTGGTGTTGCATATCAGGTAACTGGAAACACATTTCAGTTGTCACTTATTTCACATCACTAGGCCTTTGCATACAATTTCATTTTCATCTTATTGACTTGCTGGATTGTTTATTCCAGTACCAAAGCACAGTGACATAGCTCTACTTTTTGTGACTCTTTCCTTTCATCAGTGGAAGTGTTTGCTTATATTTCAATGACGTTATTTGCTGTAAATGAATGTGATGAATTACATTTTCACTTTAGATATGTTGGTAACTGGATGCTGTATTATTGTCCATGTAATACGCTGTGAGAACATTTCTTTAACTTAGTCAAGTACTGAGATTTGTGTTTGTTTTGAGAGCTGTGTTTTAAAATCCTGCAGTGTACATGCAGGGCTGGAAAAGTACTATGGTATTAATAACTGAAGGTGCTACTATATTAATGGTAGTCCAGTTGTTATGGTCACCATTAAATCTAATTCCTGAGTTTGTTCCTCTCCCTCTTTCTTACCACACTGATGAGCTGTATTAACTGCAGTCCCACGGTGACCACTACAGCTTCACTGAAGTGGTTAACGGGGCGAACCACCTTGTTGTAGCCAGTAAACAGGGTTTTCACCAGACGAGTCTCGTCTTCTGAGCAGAATATTGGACCTACGACACACACAGGCATACACAAAGTTATGTTTTTTTTACTTGATGGGACTCATCTTCCGACCGCATCGCACACGGAGGTCAGAGATCAATCAGGCACTGTGTTCATTAGTCGTTTTCTACGTCGTCTACAGATCAATTCAATTTTTGTGTTCAAATAGATTTATTTTTATTGGTCAGACACTGTGATCAATAAGGAGAGTAAAAACACACTCTGACTGAAACTAATCCCAGCAATCTAATATCAATGCTGTACACAAACTCTGGTTCACACATTCATTACAAACGTTATTTTGGGGCTCTGTTTGACTGATGTACACAGTGAGGATGACATGTTGCCATAACCAGCTGATGACGATGACACAGAGAAGCCAGCAGATTACATTTAACTGTGATTCACACACAGAACATTTCCAGATCTGACCAGCAAGCTGAAGCTGTTCACTGTGAAGGAGAGAGAGAATGCATAGGAAGGACAGACAGGAAGAGAGAGGCGTTATCAGATGACAGACAGGGGGGGACAGCAGTCCTCCCCACTGAATGTCCCAGGAGCTGTCTGTGATCACGTCTGTTTCTGTAGAAGTCCTTGGAGTGAACCTAATCTGAAAGCCGGCCCTGGCCAATCCATTTGACTTTAAGTCTGGATCAGTTGGAGTTCAGAGCAGTTAACCTGCATTTAACACCCTTTTGTACAAGGTGGGTGTTTCTAGCCCATAAGTTACTCTATGTCTATGTGACATGCCATGTCACTATACAACAGCCCACTGATGCCCTAAAGCACCTTCACTGGTCCTATGGGGACCTTTGAATATAAACAGATAATGACTGACAATATTGTAAAACACATTTGTAATAATATAAAAAATGAGTTCATAGAAGTTGCAATTATTGACAAATGTACATTGATAAACACTTTGAAATCTTCTTATATCAGCTAATAACTATATAGTCACTATCGTGTGTATTAAATGTTTATATACTGCTTTCAAATGCTTGTTTTAGGATTATATCTCTGGACAGGTGTCACTGTTCCTCTATTGTACATGAGGGCTCACATTACTACACAGACGTCATGTTAATACTCATTTGGCAAACAATGACTCATTTTGACAAATGATTATTCTGCATTGCTTTAGACGTGAAGGTTATACTATCAGAGCCGACCTGCATTTACAGTATTATTTTATTAGCATGGTTAAACTCTGGGAGGGGTACTTGTGGGGGCAGTTTACACTTTTGACATTGATATCCACGATAGACTTGTTAAAGATTTGATGTGTTATGAAAGTGAAAAGTTCATGTTTTGTCGTCTTTGTTGCGGGGCCTATGTGCCGCTATCTTCCTATCACTGATGTAGGCTATTCTTTGTACTACAAATGGCCAATTGCATCACCTTTGTTCATGTAATGACAGTAAACACGTCATGTGCTTTTGTTTTAATATGACCCAGCAGATTAGCATAGCGCTGGTTGTGACCCAAGTTACATCCTTTGCATGTTATGTCTGGAATCTGCTGGCTATCCACACTTAGCCTGAACTGAGCAGGCTAGGATCTTGTTTCATTTAGCCAGCAAGAGCAGAGCACGCACACACACACGCACACACACACGCACACACACACACACACACACACACACATATATATGCTGTTTGTTTTTGGTCTCTTCTGGGTTCTTTCTCTCGGTGTTGTGAAGTGCTGATGTTCATTTCCCTGGCTGTCTGCCATTGTCTCCATCTGTCAGTGTCTGCCTGCTCTCTGTCTGTTGTCCTGCTAGCACGCTTTGATCTGGTCACAGACAAAAATAGAAGGGAGGCGGGACAGAGGAGACACTTGGAGCTGTCAATCATTGTCTACTCTCAACTCCTATTTCTGCATGTTACTGAGCTGTCGCTGCAAAATAAAACAAGTAATGCTGCAACTTTCTAGCTGAAAAGTAACAAAAGAGTAGGCATGGAGACATTTTGATTTACATTTAGTTTAAGCAGAAAAAGACCCCCCCACCCCCTCCACCGGGCCTCAGGGATTTTTTTTTCTCACACGTACTCCGAGCTGCATTCAGCGTCTCTGTCTCAAGCAGCCGTCTGTCTGCAGCAGCTCAGGGAGCTGAAAAAGACAGTGGCCGGCCAGCAGATATTTACTGAACAAAAATAGGTTTAATGCTGACTCCACAGGAAGAAATCAACAGTGTTAGAAACAGGCGAGCTCACAGAGTGGGTCACTGACAGCTCATCAATCAATGTAGATATGGTTAATAAGTCTAAAACACACATACAACAGGATATTTGTGTGATATGTAATGTTGCTGAAAGGATGTCAATACGACTGAAGCTGTTGCTCGCTCCCCCCCCCCCTCACCTCTCGCTCCTCTCGGACCACCACCGCTGTTTCCTCCAGCTCATGTCTTCATAGAGACACATGCAGCCCTTTTATATTTCAACCGTTCACTTTACTACATGTAGACTGTACTCTTACTTCTACTCTGTGGACTCCAGATAGATAGATTGTAATGGCATCCGGGAGTAAAGGCCTTCACATGATTTACTTAGCAGCATTTTGTTATTGCACATCTGCAGTGATGCAGATAATGTCCCACTGGTGGCTTACAGGCTGCATCCATTCATCCTGACACATCGCCTCTATCTGGCCATCACATCAAAATGTGCCAGTGCCCAAATCACTGAAGTGGAATAGATAAATAAAGGTAAAATACAATAATAATATAATGGATTATCTGAAGCTCTCTGGGCACACAATTATTTACACTGAATACTCGTATAGACGCAACGGAGAGGTTGATGCAGTGCAGTGCATGATAATCAGAAATCTGGTAAAATCAGCTATTGAACAACAACAATGCACCATTTACATGAGAAAATAAGTGGCATAATGTATGGAACATAAACCATATTTTATTTAGAAAGCATTTATTTCATATAAACCTGATCAAAACTCGTTCCCAGCTAATTTTAGATTAAGTGTGAGTTCATTAAAGGCAACACTGGGAAATGTTTCTGCTCTGGTTCCTTCTGCTTAATTGTATTTATAGTTTATAGTTAAATCCCATTTTCTCTTTGAGGTACTACCAAAACCCGGTGCTGCACAGCAGGTATTAGTGGATCATCTAATTTGATACTAAAAAGATGTTTCTAGTTATTGAAGTCATGGTTTCTTCTTTTGCTTTTCGCTGGTCACCAGATAAACGGGTCACATTATTATATCTTTGTTTCACGGCAGTCTGAATACATGGGTATGGTTAATTAATGAATTAATGAATTAATGTGTAATAATTTGTACGGATCAGTGGACAATGTTAATCATACATTTAACTTCATGAGCAAAACATTTGTTTAAATGAAAAAGAAGATTATTAAGTGCAGAAATAAGCAGGACACATCTGCAAAGATCTCCATGGCTGCTGGACTGTACCAGACATCAGACAGTGTGTGCATCAACAAACATGTGTCCTTGAACAAAGACACCTAAATCCTAATACCTTTTCATTGATTCTAAACCACTGTGGGAGACAGTCCTGAGACGACATTAGTGACAGTAAATATGAACGCTGCTGTGAGGAATGCTAACAACACCGAGCTGCTTCTTTCAGGCTACCTGAAGGGCAATTACAACAGGATGAATTTCAGGTTCAGAGATTCAGTTGTCAACTGTTAAGATCGTCGTTATGTATGTGAGTAAAAGTTGTGGCCAATACGATGGTGCACTGATTAGTCAGTTATTTGCTTCACTCGAGTGCTCCCCCCAAAAATCTGTTATTTTATCCTTTATTCAACAATTTCTCAAGTGAACCATTATAGCATGGTATGTATTAATACTGTGAAGTAAAATGTACAGTGATAGAGTATTTTCTTCACATTCCCCTAGTGTGCATTGTTTGGTAACCAGGCCATGTGTCTGAAAGCTTTCTCCTTTTTCTGAGCACGGCCTTCGACACACCAGTACAATCTCTGGACAGATCACCACTTTTATATGAATTGAAGAACATGAATGTAGCAACATACAATCACTTTGCCTAAATGTGCACGAAACATACACTCTTCATTGAAAATATAACCGACAAATGACGTCAACAGTGCAGGTGTGAGTCAAAAACATTTTTAAGCTATAGTTAGTCATATTCATCTTTGTTCCCAGGGAACAAATATTATTTACATGTTTACATGTTTTTTGAGAAATTTGGACAGCCTGTCCAAAAAAAAGGGTTGAAATATCAAACGCACACACACGCAGAGGAAGACTCACCAGCAAATATACAGAGGCTCCATGCCAGCAAGACCTGGACCTTTGGAAGGTTCATATCTCCACGAGACGTTTGTAAAAAAAAAAAACAACCTTGAAATCTACAGCATCAGTTTAATATATTTTGTTAAGCAGTTAGCAAGTAGTAAGCTAACCTATCAACAGACGTTACACAGAAGCAGACATATGCACTGAAGCCCCTGCAGTCACTTCCCAGTTGAAATGTGTCGTGGGACGCAGTGGATCGGTCAGTAAGTGAACTCTGAGCTCTGATTTCTCATAGCAGACTCTGTTCCTCCTCCCCCATGCAACAACATCCCAACCTCTCAGCACACTTCAAGGCATGGGAGACAGCTGTGTGTGTGTGTGTGTGTGTGTGTGTGTGTGTGTGTAATATACACAAATCAACACTGTCATCATTTCTCGTATATGTGGATGGTAGGTTTTTCTTTTCTCCAGGAATGACTCCAGCTGAGCATCTAATATCAGTGAGATAGAGACACATAGGACAGTGAGACAGTGCCGGGGTGAAGAGGAAATGGAGAGACAGACAGATGGACAGTGTAGAGGACATGTAGGAGACACAGAGACATGTAGGCAGACAGGGGGACAGCTGAGAGCTGTCATTGATGGAATGAGAAGCATTTCCACAAATGCTGCTACCGCATAACACACACACACACGAACCCACACACACACACACACACACCCTGCCTGTGTGAGTGTTAGACTGAACAGCTGAACAGTGATACATCTTTAAAAGACAATAAAGCTTTAGGTTTTCACTGCGTCTTAAGGGCCCATTTTATGTAGCTAAATTATTTCTAACTAAAGTTTTCATGGTTGTGTCTTCACAAATGATTTCTCAATTAAATGATCACAATTTGTAAAATGAATAACTCCAATATCGAAACATTTTTCAATTAATGTCAATAAAAGAGAAGCTTTGAACCCGGATCCGTCACATCACGGTGACCAGGTTGAGTCTGTTATTTTGCTTTTCATCCACTGGCAGGAAGCTCAGCCCCAGAGTATCAAACCTGCAACAAATATCAAGACAGATTCTGCCTGCAGGTTGATTTTCTTTTCTGGTTAATAGAGTGAAACCAATGAGAGCAGTAATATCCCATTATATTATTGCTGCATTCAATGAAAACTGATCCCCAGGCACGAAAGCTTGTGACCAGACAATTTTAGTATTGTTCAGCCTCTGATTGAAAATGATTTGAATGGACTGGAGAGTAGAATAAAATCCATATTTTGGAAGCCATTACTATTATCTGTATTGCTTTTAAACTGCAGATGGGCACTAATTTATTTATATGCTAATATTCTTCCAATTTCAACAATTTTGTGCAAAACAATCCAGGGATAAATTGGCAGTGATGTGCCAAAGAAGAATGCAGTTAACTGTAGAGACAGAAAAAACAGTATGCAGGTAGACTTGTACATGACAGTAAACTGCTCATTCTTAATGCTTTGACTGTATGATAAGATCATGACGAATGACACAACACTTTCTTTCCTCTCTAACCAGTTGAAGTGAAAACTGCTGCCCATAAGATCAACACATTTCCACCATGTAGTGATGATGTCAGTGTGAGGCTCTTCATTTCCTTATTAGCTGTTGAGACTTGCAGTGCTTACCAGTGTGTCACTTGTTCTTTATTAGGGATAGACAATGTGCTCACAAGTATGTAGTCAGACACACACCTGCCTCCACTAGATGGCAGTACAAGACTGAGAAACACACCACAAGGCATAGCTTGATTATGTCCTACACTAGCTGGACGTGTGTGTGTGCTGGTCTGTCTTTCTGTCTGTCTGGCACTCTAGGTATGCTTCTCTCTGCCAGTTTGTGTATTATGGTCTCTCTGTCTCCGCCTTTCTGTGTGTCTCACTGTTCTCACCTGTCTCTGCTTGTTTTTCTTCCTGTCTCTCTCCCTGTTCCTGTTCAGGAGAAACACACACAGACCTTTTATTTCTCCTCTTTCCTGGCTTTCACATGGTATCAGAATTGAGGCTCTATGTTTTCCATGGAACATGAAAGTATGGAATATGAAAATATGAAAGAGCACTTTGCGATGAGTAATGAAAGCCACTCATTGGTGTCTTACAGACAACTGATGGGCTGAATTTAGTTCTTTCCATTTATACAATCCCACTGTGGTCTACAGTTAGCCTTCATCAGTATATCTGTGACATTGTGAAGATAATCCAGAGCACAAAGGTGTTGTTAATAATTAATAATAATTAATACTTACTAGAAAGTTCATTATGTTGTGTTTTTTGGGGTGATGAGATGTGACATGGCTGAATTGGTGTCAAAGAAAATCAAAACTGTGCAAATATGGCAACTTTTTGGATTTTTTGTGGTGCCGCTACACTCTGTTCTTCTTCTCCTCATTATTATTATTATTATTATTATTTATTATTTTGTGTTTGGCAAATCATCTTAAAGGTGCATTACCGCCACCAGCTGGACTGGAGTCGCTACACTCTTGTTCATGGGCTTTCTCACTCTCATTATGTTCCACTCGGGAGCGACACATAGTGGTAATATTGACTATACTAGTCCAGTCCAGTGTTTGGCTTAATATCAAACTGGTTCTAGCAAACCCTATAAGATGGTATTGCTTAATGTCTGCCACTTTTAAAATCCAATTTGCAAAAGAACAACCACTGTGAAATATGTGACTAGAGGCTTATTGAATTAGAGAATTACACACAGATGTGTCTAATTGGCAAAGGCATGATTTTAAGTCGGTGGGGATGAAGTTGAAAAGTTAGTGTTAGTGTATCACATGGGATTGATTTATATTCACTGTGGTAGGAAGGTGTCAGAGTGGTGAACTCATGATGGGTTCTGTCACACTTGAAGGTATAATTCAGGAAATTTCCAGGCTGGACATTGTCCAAGGACTAACTTAAAACTCCTGATTCTTAAGTTGATGGTTGTTTTTATGGAAGTATAATGCAGATATAGATTCGTTAAATGTACCATTTTCTTAATAGTTGTTCATGTTCCCACAGCTGTTGAATAAACCCAGACTGGAGCACTGAGAGGAAGTGATTGTAATATTTCAGCTGTACAATGTGCTCTGAGATAAACTGTGAATGCTTAGATGATTAGAGGGAGCAGAAAGCTCCAGCTGGCTGAAAGATGTCTGGTGAAGAGCTCACATTCCAGTGGTTGGAATCGGAAAACACCAGACAGAAATATGTTTAACATATGTTGAATGGAAACTATCATTGTTGGACAATAAATTAAAGTGATATAACTTGGTCATATACAGCCAAAATGCTATGAATATGGAACGTAATAACAGGCAGGGAACATAAAGAGAGACAGAGGAAGGAAAGGACAGAGAACCAGATAGATCCCAAACCAGAACAAGCCTTCAGGCTGAGCGTAGGCAGAGACTTTGAGCATTAAATCTATTTCAAGGAGTTTTGTGAAAGGGCTTTGTTGTGAGACACCATCAGGAGGATTGAAAGTGCCCTTACCAAGCACCAAAAACCTATTTCCTCCTGTTATAGTCTTTGTAAACGCAGCTTTGTGTAACAAATGATTTTGTGTTGTTCCAACGCTGCCCCAAGAGGATATTTATTTATTATTTATATGTGGATGTCTTTATGAGTATTGCATGTATGCATTGTACGATACAGAACAAAAGATTGAAGTTATTTGTATTTTTCTAACACATCACCAAAGATGAAATGTGACACAAATATTTTCCAGCCCACAGGGAGTTCAAATTACAGAGTTGTCCACAGTGCAGTCTTCTATGAAGACAGGAGAGATCTAAGGCAATGTGTTGCTGAAGGACTCTTCTGCAGGGTGGACTGGTGCTGTGAGGACGGGGAAACTGAGCGGCAGGGAGTGAAATGAGCAGAGAAAGACAATCAACTGGAGACAGTTGTCATCAAACGCACAAGTTTTTGACTTTTCCAAAAATATTCTTCCCGCTTCTGTGTTCGAAGACAGTATCACTGAATTTTGGCTACAACATTCACATTTGGCCTAGAATTAATATTCAAACTTTAATGATGATCTGTTCGAATACAAAATTTACTATGAGGACAACCAATGCATCAATTTGATCTAAGAGGCGAGGTCTATGAAGAACTGTCTGCTCTTGTAAACAATTTAATCATAAACACATTGGTTGTATAGATATGAATGGTGATGACATGGCAACGATAACCAACTATTATTAAGTATTTTCTGACATTGTTTTATTTCTGCTGAAAACGGGGGGAGAGAAAATTAGAGCTGCAAAGATTAATGGATTAGTCAGTTGACAGAAAATCAATCTGCAACAATTTTTATAACTAAATGATAGTTTTTCTTTAAGGAAAAATGCCAAAAATGTATTTGTTGGAGCTTCTCAAATATAAGGATTTTAAACTTTTTTGTGTCATAGGCTACATAAATATATTTGGATTTTGGACTGTTGATTGGATAAGAAGTCATAATCAACTATAACCATTTTCTGACAGCGTGTTGCCTTCACGACAAAAAAAAAAAATCATATTCGGATTTGAAAATAAATGTGACATTTGAAGACATCAAATTAATTATAGTCTAATATAACTTTTCTGACATTGTGTTTTATTCATTACTTGTTTCTGCATGTTTTACCGGAGGACAAAACATCAGTTAATGCAGATTTATTGTTTTGTGCCACTGTGCTCACAGATATGAGTTGAGCTAAAATTAAAAACATTTACTGAGACTTCCAGCGCGTCACTGAACATGCTGTCAGCTCAGAGGCTTCGTTGAATCCTGTCAGTTATTCAGTTATTCCGGGTACTCGTAGGAGGCTGCACTGCCGTCTGGTTCAAAATGAGTCCAGCCGACGTTGCTGCACTCAGCACTGGAGCACAGAAACAGAAATAAGACGTTTGTTTCCTCTTGGATAACATTAAGACAAGACTTTAACGTTTATAGTTGGTCATGCTGTTGTCCTGTGTGCGCGCTGAACTGGTTTGTAGTTTATCCCAGATTGAATGAAATACACTTGTGACTCTGTCTGTCGGTAATTCCTCTCCAATGTTAGAGGTCTTTGTGTTATTATGAGAAGTGTAAAAATATAACTGCAGAGGGACAAATTAGACCGGTGGGCTGCCACAGTCTAGGTAATTAATGAGAAACACTGCAATGGTGAGCAAAGACGTGTTGATCAGATAATCATGACACCGAAGCAGTGTGTGAAAGTATTTTGGGGTTGACACCTTAGAGGGCAAAAGTACTAACAAAGATGAGGCTGTTTGCCTACTCTGTAAAAAGCAAGCTGCCACAACAACAACAGCAAATCTGAGGACTCAGCAGCTAGTTTACCGCAGTATTGATTGTGGCACAGTTTGAAAGTAGAAGCCTCCTCCCATCATCACCATCATCACCATCATCATCGTCCTTCTCTTCCCCTTGGTGAGTTTTCTGGTGATAATTAGCAAAGGTTTGACCTGCTGCATTAAAAAAAAATTGTTAGAGTGTTTTATGGAGGGGGATTTAAAACACAAATGTCCCTTTGGTCCCTTTGCGGTATTTAGTATAAGTCCCCAAATGAGAAAAGTCCTAGTATATTTTAATTAGCCTGGATTCTAGGTTGAGATACTATATTTACTTGCATTAAGTCCTTGTAAGATGAAATCACTGATGGACAAGAGGTAACGTGACTGGGTCCCAGAGATTTTTTTTTCCTTCCTGATACTATGAAACAGTAGTAGCACTCTGACTAACATTACACTAAATCAGTTCTACTCATGCACAACTTGCTGTGTAGGCTTCTGTTTCAGAGCGGCGAAAAATGGATTTCCAGTAAAATGGCTGTTTTATCTGGGTGAAACTAGTTTAAAGTTGATCTTATTGGCGCTTTGGACCTGGCGTATTTCCCCTGTTACCCAACAGATACGCAAAAGACAAATGAAAGTTTGCTGATATGTGCTTGAAATTACACAGGTCGCTTGCTGTTTATTAGCTCGGAAGCAGCAAGGTCCCGTTTCTGTGTGCGCACAGCTACATTTACCTGGTTTGATAATAATAATTTGTTTGGCCCTAGTTTTTAAATGAGAAGGTTGGCCTGCATTGCATTTTGAAGTTTAGGTTTAAATTGTCTTGTTTGAAAGGAAACCGGGCACGTGAACAAAAGTCAGATAAACTGACCAAGTGTTAACTGGATGATTTTCTTAACTAAATTTCACACAGTTTTTTACTGGGCTTTCCAAGCATTATAATTGCTGGTTAAGATGTCAGCATACACCCCCAGTACCCATAAAACCTTTATTTTGAGGTTAGCCTATATACTGTATCTGTTTCAGATTATATACCACATCCCCGTTCACTTGAAAGAGGATGGAAACTTAGGTTTTCTTGTGAAGTAAATGAATAAATACTCCAGAGTTTGAAAAAACTGCAGGTATGGTGGGCGTAAAACTGTCCTGTGTGTGTGCAACAGTACAAAAATACTTTTATTCAGTCCGATTCCATATATGAGAAGTGCTTGAAGAGTGCTAATGAGACAAAGAGACTGCATACACTGCAATATAGTCCGGCATATAAACAGTAGAGCTCATCAAGCAATGGGTAATATCAGTATGACAAAGGAATAAAAGTACACATTCAGGCCACAACAGGACTTTTACTCTCATAAACCCTCACACTGGGGGTCACTGGGGGTCACTGGGGGTGATATGTGTATAATGGGGCCGTGACCTCTCCAGCCACTGTGGAGAACTCATCATTGCGCTATGAGCTAAGCACACCTGACAACACTGGTATCTTCACACACATACACACATTATCTTTACACATAATTTGCAGTAATCACACACACACACACACACAAATTCATGCATGTGGTACATGACACGTGGACCAACACATTAAAAATGAATATGCGATGCTACATACACACACAATGAATACATGATATGTTTAGGTCCATATATATGCAGTCCTCTGGGGACAAGGTGTGTGTGTGTGAGAGAAAGAGAGAGATTATCAGTGATGCCCGATGCGTATGATTGGATAGAGAAGGAAAAATCAATCTTTACCCTCCTCTAAGAGAAGATCATAAAACTGGAAATAGCCCGAGTTTTACGGTAGTTTTCTTACAGTAGCTGCTTCTGGCAAGCTACTTAATCATAATGTAGATGCGTAGATCAGTAGATTGTTTTTTGGGAATCTATCTGGAGGCGGTCTTATCCAGTTATTACACAAACATCTGCTTCTCCTCCTCTGCCTGGTCCTAGATGGGCATGGAGCTCTGCTGTGACTTCATCTGTTGTGTAAAAAAGCTCCTTCAGTAATGCAGTAGACACAGAAAGTTCCTGATGTCATCACCCTGTAAAACATAAATATGTTTTAGATATATACGATTAAGTCACAAGAGTAGAATTATGTCATGTATTGGTTATTCATTTATTTATAGCCTCAGTAATTTACGTGGTGCTGCCTGGACAGTGTTGCCCAGACTTGCTTCCTGAGTTTGTTACAAATACTTCAACAGTAAGATGTATCTCAAGCTTTTAGAGGATTGGCAGGATCGTTTCAGTAGAACCGCACAGCGTGAATGTGTATAAAACTCTCATCAGATTGATGAAGTCCTCTGCTTTCTTCATTCAGCCGAGTAAGTCTGTGTGTGAAATAATTTATTTTATTAGTTCAAAATATTGATGCACAATTTGCATTTATATTTGTTTATATATTTTATCTTTAATTTGCATTTTATATTATCATTATTCTTATTGCACTGTTATTATTCTTTCACTTTATAAACATCTTACATTTGCGCTACCTCCAGCTCATACTCTATTATAGTGACAGCTCTTTGTACTAGTTCTGCTGATTAAACAGCTGTGTGTTTTTATTCTCATATTCCTGTTTTCATCCTTATATTGTTGTGTGTATTGGTGTTTTTGTATTGCTACCAGATGCCTAAATTTCCCACAGGATCAATAAAGTACCCATCTATATCTGTGTATCTATCACTACCTGTCCCTCTCCATATGTTTTCTCATCCGTTGATCCAAGCTGTCTGTTGTGTTCTAGGAATAAGCGACTTCTAACGTCAAGTATGAGAAAATCACAAATACAACGTGCAACTTCTATATGGTGTAGTTACATAATAAGAGATGTATGTTATGTTGTATTGTTTCTCTTAATATCTGCAAAATGTACAACTAAAAAATAGGCATTTTATACCCAACATAAAGGTTTAAACGAAGGGAAGTCAGTGATTCTTGCTTAGGAGATCCTGCTTCTCCTGCAGAGCAGTCTTGGCCACGGATGACCTCTTCATCGACACGATGATGTCACAGATCTTCGCCGTCCACTGAGTCACTGCGCGGTCAGTGAGTAGAGACTTTGTGCTGCTAGATTGAGTGTATGAGCAAAGCAGCCCAGCTTCACAAATCACAGCCTTTTTATGGCAACGACCATATTGGCCTCATTATCAACTGGGACGGCAACTAATTTGTCAAAAATGCTAAAATCTGTCAGGATGTCGCTGATTTCCTCTGCCATGACAGGTTTATTTTGGAGCGCTTTTTGCCTTGTTTTGCCCTCCCACTGTAGCAATGCTACTCCAGCCGTCACGTGTGAGGGTGATGCAGTGGACTAAACTGAACTCGGATTATATCGACCTTTTCTCTGGTGCTAAGATGGGAGTAACTGATTTACCAGGTTTGCAGAATTGATCACATTCCTGCAAACACAAAAATGAACAAAACATAAAGTTACTGTTAATGTAGGTCAGGTGTGTGTAGCAAAATAGCCAGTTAAGTCTATACTTCTGTCTGCATACCTAAATGTTGGTGCCATCAGCTTCTGAGAAGGGATGCAGCCTTTTAACCACATAAGCTTTCCAGCTTTCTCTACTGACATTTGCCGCTAAGATGAATGGAGTCACATTGTAGGATCGCTGGTTTGTTAGGCTGGCGACTACAAGCAACCTGCAGCTGTGGCCATTCATCTATACATGACAGTATTTGCACAAATTTTACAATTTAACTAGTACGGGTGAAATTTGTGTGGTAACAGATAATTTGAATCAAAATTAATTAAATTAAATTTCTGAATTAAAACTTTGAAGGCAGTAAAACACAAACAAAACACCAAGCTGTAATGACCCAGAGGCTGCTTATGTCAGCATTCAGAAATGTCAAACTATATTTAAATTAAATACATTATTATTTAAAATATTTATTTTATACATGAATTAAGAGATGTATCTTGAAAAGTTTGGCAGTCGTGTTCTTTCAGGTTGGCTGTTAGTTGTTCTTATTAAAGATGATTCTTAGATGTCATGTCGTTCACCCTCGTCTGTCTGTCTGTGGGGGAGTTGTCTTCTAAAGCAAACAGTTCAACTGTAGACCTTTCAGTCGGTATGAAAGCAAAAGAAATCAAATAAAGTAAAATATTTCTATTGTTGTTACCGTTTATATTTTCCATGTTGTCTCACTTCTTCACATCTTTCTGTTTCCTGACCTTAATCTAGCACTCAAAGCACGGTTGAAAGTTTCTCCAGGGGTGAGCGAGACTTTTTCCCTGTAATTTTTTCCACATTTCTATTTGGCACCTTTCAGCTCACCTCCTCTGTTTTGTCTTCTTTTGTCTTTCTCTTTGTACTATGTACATATCTACCTCTTTATCACTGTACTTTTTATCAGTCCGTGTACCCCTTTCTCCAGCATCTCCCTTGACAGCATGTTAATGATTGACTATACTTTAAAAAAGATGCCCATTTTAGGTGAAAGTTGAACCAAAAAAGGATAGATTTAACATTGTCTTTTCTTTGTGTGTTTTTGTTGTGTGGAGGCATTGATTAACAATAAATGATTTCAAATACAAAAATAAAAATTCCCCACAAAGCTACTAGACTTGTCCCTCTATTCAAAACAGCTCTTGGCTTCTTTGTCTTAAACTGGGAGGTGCTGGGGGAGATCTAATGCTCAGTAGCTGCTTAACGCACATGTCACCTTCATAAATTAGTGGCAGGATGTGCAGCGTTGCCAGCATATTGTGCGATACTGCTTCCTGAAGACTGCAAATGCAATGTAAATGTCAGACTTTTTAGCAGCTGTGTGATTGGCACATAGGCAGAGGCTACAAGCGCAGGAGTGCAGAGATAGAGAGGCTATAAAAGGAACATCAGTTATTGACAGCCGCATTGATATTCTTTCCGAAATTAGTGCAGAATTTATGTCAGATCTGTGGTTGTGGCCACATCTTTCTCAGTCTTCTGATATGTGTCGGTTAATCTTTACACCCCGACTTCAGAATATATAGAAAAGTGCTTATCAGTCTGTCTCCACCCCTGATAAAAGGAGACAGATGTGACAGAGAAACAGATGGGGCAGACAGGGAGTAGCTGCAGAAAAAAAACTGCGTGAGTGTGAGAGAACAGAGAAGCAAGAAGAGAGTTGTTGTAGAAATGGTCTTGATGTTTGATATGAATGTGTTGTGATGTGTAAAAACTCACCTAGACACAGCATCTCTCCAGGGCTTCATATGCCTGGTCTCCTCTGGCGGTCGGTTGATCTATTTCTGTTCATCCACCTCTCTTCTTGTCTGGCTGGTTATTGTGTCTGGAATATGAGCGTCATCTGATTTATGGCCATTGATCAAAAACCTCATCAAACATTTGTCATTTTTGCCATAGTTTCTATTTTTTTTCTTTTAATTAACAAACTTAACAGACGTAATTGAGATCCAACAACATGATCATATTCCTTTACATACTGTTACTGTCCAGAGAAATTTAGATTTAGACAGAAGACAGAAATAAAGACCAAAAGAGAAGGAAAAAATAGAAATAAATGGGTGAAGCATTAGTTTGGTAGTAAGACCTGTAGTACGTCTGAATTGAATCAGTTCTCTAATGTAATGTTCGATGTGATGTGGCTCAGATTTGGTCAGTGTTCAAAAACAAAAACAAATTGACATCCTGCATCTTTCCTGCAACAGCCAATGTAGGCCAACAGCCGTGATGTTCACCCTCAGTCAGTCTCATGGCCAACACAGGCAAACTGTAGGACACGCATGTCAGTTTGTCAAAACATGTATCATCTTCTGTAAACAGCTGGAAGCTGTAGGCCTAAATACTGCATAACCTTGAGGAGTTTGATGCCAGTGTTATGTATGTCTTAACCCCCGCGGTGAGCATAATTTAACTGATTCCCCTGGAGCACATTAGCGATGTGCAGCGGGTCAGTTCATTTGACCCAAGCCGTCAGACTAGCAGCATGTGGCAAAGAACCAGAGGAAAAACTTTCAGAGCGAAGACAACAAACGGCAGACGAGAGTGATCTTTTCATCTTTGTAAAGAAAAACACAATGAGCTAAGGAGAGAACAGAGACGGCAAAAAAAAGACAGAAAAGCACAAGAAGGAAAAAGACACAGAGATAGACAACCAACAGTTCCTCTCAACTCTTCTGAAAAAAGAAAAAGATCAGAAAAAAAAGAGAAATAAGAAAAAGAGATGCAGATGAGGACTGACAAAAACAGTGATTAAAAAAAAAAAAAAGACAAATGGTCAGAGGCAAAAATCCAGGACAGCAAACAGAAAAAAAAACTAAAACATTTGAGCTTCAAAAGAGAAAACCAGAGTAGAGAGACAACTGAACGAGGAAAAAAAGGAAGGAAGGAGGAGTGATGGAAAAGCAGAAACTGCAATAAAACAACAAAGTTTTCTCATCTGTGAATGACTCCTCTGTAGCATGCAAAGACAGCAAGCAGACAAAGCAGGAAAATAGGAGGAAAGAGAGAAAGATGAAGGAAAGAGGAACAGACATGGAACATAACGAGCATGGAGAGGAGAATTCAGATAAACGTTCCAAATACTTGATAAAAATCTGTGTTATTTGCCGCGTGCTTGTCACCCTGGCTTTGTGGAGGCTGTTAAATTGCCAAAACAAATCCATCTTACCCAGAAGATGGCGGTCAATCTGAACATGATCATATTTATTTCTAATTTCCTGAAAACCACCCTTTTGTGCAAGAAGGATTTTATCAGAAAGCAGCCATATTTGATGTCTTTTGAGGCTGCTTTCAGCTGTCATTTCTTTTGTTGTGGGGAAGTAAGCAATCAAGCCCCAATCACGGTTACAACAGACTTACCCGAGTCAAACTTTATAGTGTGACTTATTGTAATGCTTGTTCCATCTGTTGCTGTCAAACGATGTCCCAGCGGTAATAGCGTTCACCCTCTCAGGCTCACTGAAGCAATCCCTAGAAAATCCCCTTTTTATGTCATGGAGTGTTTGGAAAATACCTCCTGGAAGCTATGAAGGACAAATTACTGTATCAGGAGAGCTAAAATCAAAGTCTCCTTATTGAAGTCAAAAGCTAAATTACATCACTGAAATCGTACCTTATTATTATTATTATTATTATTATTATTTGTATTATCACATATAGTCAAGGAGGCTCATCAGAAAAGTGTGAGGCATGTTTCTTTGCTGTATGATGCCTTTGAACTGTGAACTTCATTCACATCATGCCGGATTTTAGAGGATCAGTGAAAAACAGGGACACAGTGCTGTTCTAGCACTAAACTGGTGCTACCAGCATGATTAACCAAAGACAGTATATAAAGGGGACGAGGTTCAACTCAACATTTTCCAGCAAATGTGCAAAAACAAGGGTAAACACAAACCAACATCATGTTACTGTGAGATCATCTTTCTTTCTGCTGTTCAGCGGTTGTTAAAAGCTTACTTGCCTACTGTTAACTGCAGCTCCACTGATCTTAAATCTAAATTGTATATAGTGGATCAGATATTCTACTACAAGCTACTGTAGATAACATGATCTTTGTTTTGGAAGGTAGGCAGCTTCATAATCTTACTGCCTAATTGTTTCTTTTCCATCGTGGTTGTGTTTTAAGCTTCTTTAATTTCTGTCTCCAGAAATGAAGCAGTAGTCTGAACTGCCTTAAGACATAGGAACAAGATAGATAGATAGATAGATAGATAGATAGATAGATAGATAGATACTTTATTAATCCCAAAAACTGGGAAATTGGAGGATTGTTGAGGATGTCAGGGGTTTTTTCCCCTTGAATGACCTTGCATGCAAAGGATTTGATGCTGTCAAATAACGGCAGCGCTTTAATAGCCTTCACTGTCCAAGACTGAGTAGAAGTGTGTGAATGGCATTTAGCTTCTCAGGGACTGTCAGCATAGAGTCTAAGAAGCAGTAAACATGTTTGCGTAAAGCCTCTTACAAAGGTATAATGACTATGTGTTTCAAACAAGTGTCTCATTAAGGTGGAGATAATATGAGCTGCAGTAAACGCCTTTTTAAAGGTAGGATAAGTCTGCACTAGCAATACGGCTGGTTTAAAACATCAAGAATTCACGTTGTCTTAAAACTGGTCTCTGCTGGGTGAAAGTTTTGTGAACAATTTCTCCTGGGAGGGGCAACACTGCAGAAGACATGTTTAGATTGACAATTCATTGCCTCTTTTTTTCTCATCTCATTCCTTCTTTTTTCCCTCTGACACGCTCTGCTTGCATATCCTCTCTGCCCCCACCCCATGCCCTCCTCTGTCTGTGCTCTAATCTAGCTGTCAGTCAGCTTGTCATTGTGGTCCCAAAGCCTCATTTCCTGGCCAGGAATCCCATTAGCAGAGGGCTGCTCTGCTATTACCTGCTGAATTACCAGGCTGTCCCTGACAATTAGTTGTGAAACGGGGGACACCAGGCAGCAGTGGACATCACCATCCTGACATCTGGCCTACAAATACAGGGCTTCCCCAACAATGCGGATTCATCCTCCTTTTCCCCAAGAATTATTAGGGAAGTTTGACATCTTTTAAACAACACTATTACTTTTGTTCTTTTTCTGTATTTTATCAGACTAGCACTCTTTTTATAATCTTTTGCTCAGATCGATTACAGGGTCTGTTTGAAACCTATTTATCGTGAAACATTATTTATTTGTTTAACTATTCTTAACAACATTGTACATTAAAATTAAGAGAGGAGAAAGTATCATGCATTGACAACTATTTGTTTATTATTTTATCAAATACAAGATACTGCACTCTCTCACAGAGGCACACCTGAGCACAGTTAAACAACTATAGCTTTCCTGAGGAATAAAATAAATACAATTTTATGAAATAAAAATTTAAATAAAATGTAAATGTACACAACACAACAAGTTAGGACAATAAATGACTGTATTGACCCAAATATAAGAGACCCTGATTATAAAATAACCCCCCACCCTCTCTATTTCTAGACTCGTTTTTGGAAAAGCTCTTACAACTTGGATCAAATTACTGTTGTTGTCTTTTTACGCTATGCTTTTATTGCACTTACAGTAATGTAATGATGTTCGAGTGTAGTAGGTTCACTGTGTGTAAAATGCACGCAATTAATGTGGACAGAATAAATTGAAACTTGCTCGAAAAGCATTATGGAAAGTGTGTACTTCACTAGCAATACTAGTTTCAAAGGGCATACCTGCGCTGGTGATGGTGTGCCATACGTCTTCACATGGCTGCCTTTACTTGACAGTGTGAGAACCCTGCCTTTGTTTTCCCGTTTTTCCAATGGCAGAGTTGTCATATGATTTGAAATTAGATTGTAATCCCATTGCATGTGTTGCTTTTGATTCTGTCTTATCCCAATCTTGTTCTGCCAGCATTGCCTGTAACCTTTGATATTACATCTCTTGGAGCTATGCATTGATGGCTTGTTTGTTTGGTGCGAGGTGAAATGTTTTTACAAGCCCTTCAGGTTTTATTTTGTGTCGCCTGCACAAATGTGTTTTTTTGTTGTTTTTTTCCCCCCTCATTGTTTTTGAAAGACATCTGTTTTATAATTCTGCGTCTATGTGTCGTCCTTGTGCAAATCAACAGCTGAGGTATCTTTAGTTATGCTTTGGGGAACCATTTCAATGAAGTGCTCATGGTTACTGAAGCAGACCTTATAAAACAGGGTTCTGACTGTCCTTGAAAAGACAATTTGAAAAGAGGGATTGTTTCCAGCGCGGCTGTAACTCTGTTTGGGGACGCCACATTCAGACAGATTTCTGTGTTTTTATCCAAACCAGTAACGAGGCACTCCACCGATTTTACACATGATGTTCAGTTTATTCGTCATGGGAAATAATACACAGCCTTGTAAAAACTCTTGTATAATTTTATCGGTGGCTCTGAAGGGAACATACTAAAAGTCTGTAGAAATTACACTTTGAGATAACCGCATTTTAACAAAAGCCTGTATTACAAATGAGGGCATGAAGACTGAAAGATGTGGGCATTTAACAAGTTATTCTACTGAGGTGCATTATGGGAAATATATCTCACACTCAGCGTCATTCATTCATTTTCATATGTTGTAGCTCTCCTAACCTTGTTCCAGTGCAGTATGAAATTGCTTTACAGTTTGAATTTCTGTACAAAACATGAAACATTTAAAAACATTTGAGACTGTGCAGAGCTGCTAATTTCACGTTGTTTTGTGGAGTCACCTGGATATTGTAGAACAAGAGGAAATCCTCCCGTCCTATTATTTTCACACATTTATGCTGCTGTATATGTGGAAAAAAACATCTGCCCGTGTGTGCATTTAAACCCGAGTGGTGATTAATACACAGTGATTCCTGGCTTGGATTAAAGCAGAAGTCTGACGATCCTGTCTGTGACCATTATGTGCTTATGTATCTCCTTTGTCTCTTAAGGCATGGTTTGCATAATCTGTGCATCCACAGCAGTCATTGTTATTCTAAGCCTCTCCAGCCTCTTCATTTGTCCTTCCTGTGGGGATGCTGCTCAACTTGTAGAAGCAGCCGCTGCCTGTGGGCTCCCTCAGGTCAAACAGTTGTTGATAAATTGTCTTTTCCACAGTCTTCATCTATGCAGGTAGGTGCAACAGGTTGGGAAATAAAAGCATGGTTAACTAACTGGAAGAAAACAGTTCCATCTTTACCGTAAAATAAAATAGATTTAACGGACAGCCATCCATATGCAGCTTTATTTTTCTAGTACAACTAAGTACTTATGAATAGTCTGCAAAGTGAGTTTGTACTGCCAGAAGCGTGTTTGCATTGACTTATTGAAGAAGCTGCTGTTTTCAGTGTTGCCCTCCTTTAATATCTGATTAACATTCTAACCCAACCTCGTTCTGTCAACATGTGACTGTTTGAAGCTGGATCAGACAAAGAGAGCAGGCTTGGACATCAGACCTTTGATCTGACTGCCCCGTGTGTGTACATGGCTATATGTGTGTGTAAAAGTGTGTGTGTGTGTGTTCTCTGCTCTGGCTATGCCACATTAAAGAGACACACTTGAGAGAGAGAAAAAGGACAGGTAGAAAGTGGCCTTTTGATCCTAACCTTGGATGGAGAGAGAGAGAGAGAGAGAGAGAGAGAGGAAGTGTGTGTGTGTGTGTGTGTGTGTGTGAAGAAATCATTTTATGTGAAGCTTTAAGTCTTGAGCATCAAGTGGCAGAAGTGCAAATGAGGAAATAAAACAAGTTAGACCATCCTTTCAGAGAGAGACACTGTGATAGAATACAGAGAAAATTAGTTCATGGAGAGGAAATAAATAAATAAATAAATGGCACTTAAAGACGTACTCATTCATTTGCAGGGAATAATGGAATTCTGTGCTTTTGGCCAATCGGCCTATGAACGGGAGTATATTAAATTACATATAGCGATAAAGAACACTGCAATCCTGGCTAAAGGTAAATTGATACCATTAATAGATGATGAATAAAGGTGCACTTAATGGAGACAGAATACAAGACTTGCTCCATCATCAGGTGAGTGTCTTGCTGGAAGTTAAATGATCTGTGATCAGCCGGAGATTCAAACCCACAACCTTGTGTGACAAGCTTTCTTCACTGGGTATTTTAGAAAGAAAGGGAAGTTTCTGTGTGTCAGAGGCACCGGATAGAGACACCCAAGAGCCAAAAATGGACGGCTCAGAGCGCTAGAGCGGAGGTCATTTTCACCCAGCCGTGTCCAATTGGCACTCAGTCAGTCGGAATCCATTCCCTTAACATCAGCATCAAAATACATCATACTGCAGCACATACTGACTCCATTTCCACTGGAAACACTGTGTGTGTGTGTGTGAATGAGTGTGTGTTTTTTGGAGGGGGGGGGGGGGGGGGGGGGCACCATTTGTACTGGTTTTGTTGTCAGCAAGGGAAATAAGCATTTTCATCATGTTGTTGTCCCATTCCGTTTTAAAATGATATCAGGACGTCATTAAGCGCCAACCCATTCTATTCTGTTCTATTACATTCAATCCCCAGACAACAGAGAGATTGATGGTACAAACATTCCTTCCCGTCTCTCCCGAATCCAAATTACACTTCAGGTAAAGCAAAGGCAATGGGGTCAGCTTGTAATCTGCTAAAGCATAATCACTCTCATGCATAATAGAACGGTCCTGCGGTGTAGTAATAATAATGCAGACATGGAGATAGCTACTTGCCTGGGCAATTAGTTATTTGCTACAGACATTTCCATTTGACGTTTGAGGCATTTAGCTGATGCTTTTATCTGGAGCTACTTCAGTAAGGACACAGGCCACAGACAAATGGAACAAACTTACCAACACAGCACCTTCTAACCCGATCAGTAACTTCTTTTCTTTTCTTTTCTTTTCTTTTCTTTTCTTTTCTTTTCTTTTCTTTTCGTATTCTGCAGCTGTCCAATCAATACACCATCAATCAATGATGGCAAGATATTTCCCTAGCGAGCTGTTCTTGACATATTTATATGAAAAGCTTCTCGAATTTAATTCTGCTCATCAGTTGTAGACAAAATATTTTTTTTAATTGAAAAGATGTAAATGCAGTCTCTGTAGGATATGGAAAAACACTATTATTAGCAACCATTAATGCTCAGTTACTTTTATGTTATAAACTAACCAAAAACATCATCATCAAACATTGTGGCACCGTACATAGTCGGTCCTTAGCAGCACCCCCTTTGTTTCCAAAATGCATCATGCTTCTGTAGATGTTCTGCTGCGGACTTCTAACGATCAATTTTATGACGAGGACTCGGGTAAGCTTTTATCTACTGACTCTTCCATGAAGGTCTTGTCTGAACAAGCGTTGTGGAGCGGTGCGTCTGCTAAATCTTCCCGCACGTTGTTTGCAGTCAAATGGCGACATGACCAGCGTACTATTAACGGTTCTCACCAAGAGTTTTCTTGGTCTTCCAGATCTCATCTTGACTCCACAGTCCCTTTGTTGTCAAGCGGTGGCCAAACTTTCACTTTCACAAATATAGCTAGTTGTGTGTGTGTGTGTTTGCTCAGAACCATTTCAGTCTGATATTTGCAACCTTCAAACTCAGACTAATTTCCACTTGTCTGCGCTGAATTTCAATATAGCTGCTCTTTAACATCAAGCTCCTCTATATTGTATGACTAAGAGAAAGAGATGGAGTGAAGGGCAAAAAGAGAGTGGAGTTAAAACTTAAGAGGCCATCATCTTGATTGCGTGTCTGTCCATCAGTCTCCTTCTGTCTGGTCAGAATAGACAGGAAGTTACACTGGTGAGGGAGCTTTTCAGAGCTTGTTGATTTGAAACAGGTTAGTTCAATTATTTCTGCCAGACAGCAAGTTAAAGATCCCCTCTATATACCTTTTTAAGATTAAAAAAAAAAAAAAAAAAAACCTACATAGTTGACATCCCTGAAATTACATCTACCACTTCTCCTTCAGTGAAATATCCAGACTGAATATGTAAATATTTATAATTTTTAGATTTTACTGCTGGATGGAAGATGCCCTTTACTTCAGGGAGTTCATTTTCAGTGTATGTGCACTGGCAGTTGTCACTCACACCTATGTAAGTTTTATACTGGACCACAATTCACTCCAAACTACTTATGCAACAAATCGTAGGTACAAGCTGATTACCGTTTTCTAGTCCAGACATGTCCGTACCCTTATACTTCAGTGTTCCTGTTTCTGTTTCATTGCCAGACTCTCTTTTCCTGAGTCTACTAGAATCTGCTCAAAATTTTAATAATTCCAGCCTATTATGTATGCATGCTTCACTCAGTCGGCCTTTATCCTTGTGAAGAAAAACTGCAATTTCCACGAACAGCTATCAGACACTTGAAAGATGCCCTATTATGAAAATTGAATTGACCTGTTTGAATAGCAGAAACAGTAATCACAGCACAGAAAGAATAAAGCACTATGTTTCTGAAGGACAGAGGCGAAAGATCATAAACAACCATCATACACAGCTGCATATTCAGATTGGCCAAACTTTCGAATGTTTATTGCATTCAAAGACGGCACACATTTCCTGTTAAAGAATAGTCTCTGAACCGGTTTCCTTTCATGCGGGTGTTAGAGGGAATCAAAGCAGAGTGCTTCACTTGCAACACAGTGATTTGTGTTTTCATGGAGACACTCTTTGATGCTTTAATGAGCCCAGTGTGGTAGATTATTATTATCCAGAGAGAGACAGCGAGGAGGAGAGATGGATGGAGAGACATGGAGGGAGAGAGGGGAAGGAAGTTAAAGGGAGTCAGTGGGTGGCATGTTTGGAGCAGTTTATCTGAATTGTCAAGCAGCTAGGTTGACTCATGTGCAAAATGCAATTTCATGTTGTGTAACATCAACTTATTGCACAAAAGACTGTAAGAAAGGTGGTCCTGATTCAAGTAGCATAATGAGAAACAATGTTATACGCAAAGTGCCCCCAAAATGTTCATATTCAGTGATTTCTCCATGTGTTTTTATCTGATAAAAGACCATATAACAAAATGATTTAATACTAAACTAAACTAAGTAGAATTTCTGTGTACAAGTCCTGGTTTGTGTTGTATGGGTCAGTGTGAACAGCAATGTAAACTTTACCTTAGAAAACAAAATGCACAGGGGGTGAGAATCGCTCCAGCACCGGTGGAGCGTGATGATATCAGTCGACATCTAGAAGAGAGAACACAAAGCGGAGAGAGACATAGTTCTTGAAACTTTCATGCCAATAAAGCCCTTTGAATTGAATTGAATTGAACTGAGAGTTGACACTTGGGAGAAGCTGAGAGCAAGATGGAGAGAAACGGTGGGAGGGAAAGATAAAGACCGCAGTAACAGTCCCCAGCAGCTCTGTAATAAATAGCTCTGCACTTGAAAAGAACTGAACATTGTTCATGCAGCAGTCCAGGTAACACAATTAATGCTAAATTACTTGTACTTTTCACTGACACTAGAAAATAAATCTAGGTCAGATGTTTGCTACTAGAGGACTTGTTTTTGTCTCTTTTTAGATGTAAAGCACACACACATATATGTATGTATGATATATATATATATATATATATACATATCAAGTCGCTTTGCCTTTTCTAAACATTGCAGCAGTATGACATGAGTCGCAGCTTATTACAGCAGGGTTCGTACAAGCTGCCGATGAGCTTTAAAGTGCTTGTTCCCTGTGAGATGGCAGGGATCACCGCTTCAGTCGCAGAGCTCTCCAGTGTGAACGTTTCGCTGTCAGGGACACTTAAATGAAATATTTATGTGCCCTGGTACGTTAACACCTGTCGCTGTCTGTCATCAATCTGTTAATTTTCATTCATCTTTATTATCAGCCAAGATCAATGTTAACATTCAAGCAGCAGCTTGTTTAGCCGGAAACGCTAATCACGCTTTCTCGGTAAAATGCTGTAAAGACACCATGGCAGATTACATCAGCTGTTGCTAATTAACGTTCATTCAGGGAGTCGGATGCTGACAAAAGAAGTTGTCTGTTGTCTGAGTGAAGTGGCTGTTTGAGCTGCTGTCTGTGTTCAGCCAAAGATCATCTGTGAGGGAAGATGCTTCCTCCCTTCAGGTTTTTTGTGTATGGTTTTGTGTGCTAGTATAGACTATGTATACTTTACAATGTATATTCATATTATAAATTAAATGAATGCTGTCCCCTCAGTTGCAGTCATATTTATCTAATTGTGGCCATATCTCATTAACATTTAGCTTCTGCTCTAATGCTTCTTCTGGCTACATGCTATTGATTATGAATGGAGTTCTGCGATGACTGGCTCCGTTTATGAATTTGCATTTGAAAGTCTTTGATTTTGACTTTCCCAGTTACTAGGCTTTTACTTTTACAGAGGTTTTGTGCTTGTTGTGATTCTCTTGTAAAATATTGAGTTATGGAATATTCTCGTTAAAAAATGAAAGGAGCAACAGTGTATTACATTACAAGCAGACTCACCCATAAGACTGGTGTAAGTCAAGAGCCACTCAGTGCGAATGTAGTCAAAGTAAGTAGTTTGCCCTTTTTCTCATGCGCGGCAAGGTTGTGATAATTAGGAGTGTTTCTCACCAAAAAGCAAGAAGCGATAATATTCCAGTTGGAGTGCTGAAAAATCAGCCAATGCAGAGCAGGAAAAGGACAGGAAGCAAGAGAGAGGTTTATCTGAATAAAAAGCTCTTATGGTGTTGTTTCCGCCTCTCTAAGCCATCATTGTAGCCATAAGGTCAACAGCTAAATAAATGTCTGGGGTGTTTGCCAGTTTTCTGCAGAAATCTTCTCCAATTATACACTTTTTCACTCTGTCAAGCAAAATGGTACCCTTGTCCCCACCTGCTACGCACGCACGCACGCACGCACACACGCGTGTTTCTGACTCCAACACAGTGTTAAATTTATTTCTCATGGAGTTCATGTATTCATTTCATTTCTCATATCATTTTTAAACACATAGAGCACAGTGCTTCATGTCCGTAACTAGTTAAAACAACTAAAACAATGAGGTTAGCCATTATTTTATCATTTATATATTGTCCTGGTCATCAATATGCCAGCTATGATAATATTTTAACTTACCGTTTAAATGTTGCGATATGTGGTTAACGAGACTCTGGAGATCAGCACTTTGAAGCTGAGCTGAGAACTTTGGAGCTGATCAATCAATGTAGGTACCGTTAATAAGTTCAAAACACATATGCAGGGGGGTATTTATGTGATTTAAAGGGCTGTCTGTGCAGATTACACTTTACTAAACATGGCAGAAATAGACTTGGAGCGTTAAAAACAATGTGAGGGTCTCCATGAGACACGCGTCAGTGTGTATTGATACATGTAATTAAATGGAAGTGTTTCTGTTCTGTGAGACATGTGAATGACGGATGTCTAGAGCTAAAAACGCTTTCTGTGGGGGTTGCCTGTAACACTCACAAACCTACCTGCACAAACACAAAAGCCACATAGCTTTCTAAGCTAAGCTGAATCCTGCCTCCATTCCCTCAACATAAACACATGAGCACACAAATCCACACAATCAGCTGTGCCTGTACATAATCACACACACACAATATGCACACAACCTCCCCTCCTCTCGGTAATCTCTCCTCTGTACTATTATGTGGGGATTTTCCTTCTGGTGGGAATTGCAGCAGCAGCCACACTGAGAGGCCATCTAATTAGCCATAGATGGACGACTTCCAATACAAGTAAATGAGCAAACATTTGCCAGTGGACAAATCATTTTATCCCTGACAAGAAAAGTGAAATGTAGCAATGCTAATCACAATTACAGGAAATCACTTCTTTACAATAGAGAAAACACATCTGCTTTGAGGCTGCATTTGCATTTGGGGTTTTAAAAAAAAAAGTGTCTTTTCTTTTCTCTCTTTGTGGTATAAATCTGGTCTTTTCATGGCTGTCTAAACAGGTTACAAGGGCCAGAGAAGATTTGTGCTGATTTTCCTTTTTTCTGTTGCCACAACAATTCATCAGGACCAACTTTAGTATTCAGAAAGCAAACTGACTCTTACAGCAATATAGCACAGCCTTTCATTGTCATATTCTCTCTCTGAGTAAACAATGGGTGTGAAAAGCTGATTGTGTTTCTGTGTTTCTGAGCTGAATACTAGCACAGCCACACATGTGTTGAACCAGTCAGTTAAGTCTGAAACATGGCTGTGGTTTGAGGGGTAGAGACCATCCCAGTCGACTGTGCTCAACCCTGGTACCAAGCCACCTGGTGCTTATTCATTTAAATACTTTGTTAGTTGTTAGTAAATATTTCATACTATATATTCAAGCCTGGGGTTTATTGTATAGAAAATAATCACATCAGTCAGTGACATATTTGACAATGATGTTGGCATTTATGCTCTTTATTTGATTTTCCCCCTTTTTTTTATTTTCCAAACATTCAAAAACTTCATCTCTGACAGGCATTTTTTTACAATTTAGAGAAAACAAATAATCAATGAATTAACATGATAATCAGCAGATTAATTTATAATGGGAATAATCATTAGTTGCAGCCCTTGACTACTGTAAAAATGAATTTATCTTGCTATAAATGATTGTCTGTCCATTTATTTTTACTATCCCAGCTTTTAAAGACACTATTTATACATGTTAATGTGCTCAAATTATAAAACATGACACGTTGCCTTGAGGTCCTTCTGCAGACATATGGTATGTTTGCATGAGTTTTGTTGGCGTTCAATTACAGTTATACAATGTAGACAGTAAACTAGATTTCTAGTGTTGGCAGGAAAGCAGTGTTGTCGATGGCAACTCTTAGCTGATGAAAACGCTTCTAGAAAAGTTGAAGGAAAGCAGAATTAGCAGACTGTGATCCATCAGAGCGATGCACTTCTCTAAAGCACTGTTTAATACCCTCTCTCTCTCTACGTATATCATCCATCTTTCACTTTTCCCCTTCCTCTCTGCCTGCCTTTATACCCCTGTCCTCCTTTATGACTCTCTCTATCCCTCTACTCAGCCATTACTTTATCCTTTCATCTGTCCTTTGACCTCTGTCCATACTCCCGTCAATGCATCCTTGATGGAGTGTACAAAGCCTTGAATCTCAGGGATTACCTCTACAGATTCCCCTTGCCCCTCCTTTACTCTATTTTCTTCCCTCCATGCCTCCTATACTTTCTAAAGATCTTTTTTTTTCCTTTTACTTTTCTCTGTACCGTTTTCTCTATACCGATCTCATTTTCTTTCTCTCCGTCTCTCTATTTGTCCCGCTGTGTATCCCTCATGAAGTAATCCCTTGGTCCTAGGTAGGATTGTTGGGCTGATAGAGGAGACGCAGAGCTTTTTGTTGACTCTTAGTGAAGTAATCTATGCTGTGATGTGAAAAATATTTCAATGGTTCAAATGATTGGACAGAAAGCTTATTGAAGGAAGAATCAAATAGTATACAGTATACTCTATATAAAGTCTCGACTTGTACATTGATTCAAGAAGATACTGATTGGTTTCAGTTGCAAGTTAAAACTTTACAATCGTCGTGACCCTAACGCTACATTACCCACAATTATTTTATATTTTATGATCAAAACAGTTAAAATAAAATTAAAGAACACTGAATCTAATCTGAAAGCTAAACAAAACCACACAAAAAGTAAACATTTCCTGAGCTGATCTGCAGGATTGATGAAAAATTATGTGGGCGCACTGAAATTTTCAGTGTGCGATTCAGAGGTTTGAAACCCGGCTTGGAAAAGTAGATAGATTTGCTATGATCCAACATAAAGGTCGTGACAGGTCAGTTGTTGAGTTATGTTAAATTGGTAAAACAGTTTGTAACTTGATTACAGGCCAAAATTATACTTGTCTGTTGTCTGGTTGCAAGCTGATGTCTGTGATGGTGTTTCTGTCCTCACAGACTTCTTTTTGTTTTTCCAACAACTAACTAACAGGACTAATTTTGAGCAAAGACCGTCAGTATTTGGATCAAGAAGCTTGTGAAAAATAAGTCATTACTATTACTGGTTATTTGAATGTGTCATATACATATTTAATCAAGATTCAGGTGATATAAAGGACTCAAATCAGGATTTAACTTATAAAGCTGGATTGGTACATTTCTAATGAAGTATCAAAATAGGAAGGACAAATAGATACACATCTGCAAGAATATGCACTGCAATGGTCAATGTGTTCTTGCTTGAACTGAACACACACACACACGCACACACAGGTGTACAAATGAAAAACAGTCAAGTAATTACGTTACTGCGTTGCTATGGAACTCAAATGAGGATTCTGATATAAACTAAATGTGACTGAAGTGAGATTTTTGTTTCTGCTTGCATTCAGCTTTTTTTGTGCCAAGAGATGTCAAATACACAGAGTGTAAACTGGCTGTTTGTTCATACACACCCACAAGCCAAAGCAGACACACAGCGTACTGCAGGTCTCTCCGGCTTTAGGCTCTTGACTTTTTAAATATGCCGGGTGTTGTAGAAATCTCCTCAACTGTAAAGAGCTTAAAATCTGCTTTGATAGATGTAAAATGGGTTGGTTCTTCATCTGCATGTCCAGTTTCTTATCTGACATTATTTCAGAAACTGATTTTGGTCGACAAGTTTGACATTTAAACTAGGGATGCTGATAATCTGATACTGGACTGCTAATAATAATAATTACCTGCTTTTTAGGTCCAATACTGATAAAATAAATGTTATTTTACAATTTTGTGTTAAGTTCGTAAGCTGTACTTTGCACACCTGAGGGTAAGAAAGGCTAAAATGTATTGAGCAAAGATGATTTAATATTCCATGGCTCAATTTTCTCTCTTCAAATGTTTTTTTTTTTCTAGTAAAGTACATAAAAAACTAGAAAACAAGAATTCAAATTAAATGCTTTGACATGTCAAATCAGACATGTCAATGTATTAAATACAGGTTAAGTGCATCCCTCCATTAAAAAAATAAAGCTTATTATAGAACTGATAAGTTATCGTGCATCCCTACTTTAAACAGCAATGATTTCTTCTGGGATCAGACCAAAGCAGCATGTGGTGTTTTTGTGCATCAGTCAGGTGTAGGCAGGGTCCATGATGATGTTTGATCATCTGTCTGTCAATCAGACAGCAAAGCCAATATCTTACGTCTTACCAATATCTAACCTGCAGTGTAAGACAGCACAGCAGTTAATGAGCAAACGAACTGATTGATTAGGAAAAGTGCATAGATGCTGTTAACGGATAAACGTGGCTTTTTTCTCCCACACTTGCATACAATCCTAAGAACAATAATTAAAAACAACACACACAAAACGATGGCTAGTGTTAATGGCAAACACACACACACACACACGCACACACACACACCGACATTTCTGCTGTTAATTTTGCACATGTTGGCAGTGATCGATAGATGTTTGGGCTAATGGTTATAAATGCATTAGCACAAATCCTAATCAGCCAGACACACACACACACGCACACATGCGTGCACACCCCCTCTCCTCCTCTAATCATTCAGAGTAGGGCGAGCACTGCGTTTTTTTCCGAGTCAATTTCCTGTTGAGTTTTATGTCATTACTAAGTCATGAACCGCCATGTTTACAGGCCCGTGTGCCAGTATTTCAGCACATATGAAATAAGAGCAGAATCATTTTTTAAAGAAACAGCAGCTGATGTAAGATGAATGTACGGCTGGTCTGTTGCAGAGTTTGCAAGGTCTCTTGCAATAGGTAATGGTGCGTAGAGAAGGAAGAGTTCTCCATGCTAACCTTGTCCTTAAATTGATATATGAGCAACTCATGGTTTAATGTTTTCACTACATGGTTGACTTTAGCGTGTGATATGAGGAAAGCACCGATGGACAGATACTGTATCTGTATGATGTGTTAACAGACGTGGTTGATTTCTATTCAAAGTTAAGTGCTGCGCTGGCCTTCAGAGCTTTACGCCGTCTGGAGGCAACGACGACAGTGACAGTTGTGACTTAGCTGGGTGTCGTCGTCTTTTCTGCACCAGAATGATAACCAGTGTAGTTCCTTGACAAGCATTTAAATATTCTATCAAGTCTATAATATGCGTTTATAAGCACTCATGTGCAGACTTCAACATACTTTTGTATGTCACTAAACATTAAAATGTTATTACAGTGTTGCTTTAGGAGTAACTACTATGGTTTATATGTTGCATTAAATACATTTCAGGCGAGCTACAGTAAAGCTGTACTTGATCAGAAATCATTTCAACAATATATAATAATTTAATATGACGTCAACTTGCAGTTAATAGTGTCATTCTGAAATAAATTCAGAGAAGCCATCAGGAAATTAAAAAAAACAAAAAAACAAAACTTATTTATTCAGCGATTTATTCGGATAAGTTTTTTATTTTATATTCTATTTAATTGCCTATTTATTTATACTATTTTTTATTACTATACATTTTTCATAACATATTTATGTATGTTTTCATTTAATATATATTTAACAGATTAGTAAAGTTTTAAATTCCACTGTGATTTATTTAATTGTCAATGTATTAATTAATAATTTGTTTAATTGTTTGTTTTGTTTTGATACATGTAAACTGTAGAAGACTGCAGGGATGAGTCCCATCACCAGGGCGTCTGTTCACACATTGCAAGCTGTTAAACATGCGTACTACATTTTCCCCAAATATAAATCCAGCATTTTCAAATGTGAATCAAAAGGGCATTGCTTTTCTTTCTCCAGCCCCTTTTTCTGCGACAAAGCTGGGTTTTAAATATCAGACTTTTGTCTGCATATGTAATGCCATCTAAGCTCATTGTGGAATTTCAGATTAATTTCTGGGGCTCAGATGAGGCCTGAATTATAACAGCAGAGCGGAGCAGAGAGATAAAGAATGAGGAAAAACACAGCAGACGCAAGCAGATAAAAAGAGAGACAGGAGAGTATTACTGTACCTCATAGGCTTACAGGCACTCAGCTCTGACAGCTCTTGTTATTGATAGAACAACAAAGTCAGCTTTATGCCAAAGGAAAAGGTCACATTATACAACTTATGGTAGAAGGTGAATACATCACCTCCAAATGTACACGAAAAAATGTCAGGATATCATTCCCACTTAAGAGTTGGAAAAGTATTTTTTATAGAGGTGGTGCCTTGAGTAAAACAATATCGGATAAAACCTAATATTAATGGACAAACATTATGGAAAGCACATTCTCAATATTATGTTTATGCGAGAGCCTGCTAAAGGAACAAAATTAACATTTCAAATCTGTTACTGTCTGGTGTTACATATAATATAAATAAAACAAATAAATTAATTAATTAAAAACAATAATGAATAAAAGCTTTTATTGCACTTACAGGAACATAACACGTGTAGTTCACCTGGTTTACTGGTGAACGCCCGATATGATCATCCGCAGTGTTTTACTGTTTCACATTGTCGGTAGAAACTGAAAGCCAGTTAGTATATTTCCTGAGGGCCTCCATTGTGGCCAACTGCTTAATGAACCACACATGTGTTGCTGTATTGAACTGACAAAACTGTTCAGGCAACAGTTTTACCACCAAGTAATAAAACAGGAAGGATGGAGGAGAAGGAAGAAGGACAAAGGAAAAACAAAGAAGAGAGAAGGAGGGATGAGAAGTTTTTTTTTTTTTTTTAACCCTTGATAAGTCCATTTGAAGATTAAAAAAGTAAAAAAAAAAAAAAAAAAGTCAAGTTTTTTTTCACTTGTTTTTAGACGTGCACATAACATGAAAAGCAATGTGAGGTACAGAAGCGAAAAATTGAAAATAAATTTGTCAGTGTTCTTGAGCTCAGCCTCTTAACATCTTACACACTTTACAACACTTCATAAAAGGTAGAAATGGTACCTGGAGCCAGGTGTGATGTCAGCTGTCAGTTACACTACCTGTAATGTGAGATTGTTGCAATGTCACAATCTCAGCAAAGATTGATTAGATACATAAATAAATGAGGTTCTGTATGTGTTAGTGGAAGTAAATGAAGCTGCATGTGTGTGTGTATAAGAAAGCACTTATAATAAGTTACTGGTAGAGAGATTGAATCCTCTGCCTGAGGCATCCGTCATGTTTATTAAAGTAGATGAAACAACAATTACTCAAACATGCATTTACCAAAGTTAATTACAATTCATAAACAAACAGAAAGTCACAATGACGAGTTACACAGTAGGACAGCAAGGTGAAATGCTTTTATTAGCTCTGCTATTTATTTATTTATATTTAATATTTATTTATATAATTACCCCAGACAAATAATCAGCTAAATGCAAAAAAAAATAAATAAATACTTTAGAAGGATATTACATAGAAAAATAAAAGTTAGAAATCAAAATACCATAATACACATAACAATGTATTTCACTGTCATTAAGTTATAAACAGTGATGTAAAGCTACAGTTAGATGGTGTAGCCCACCAAATAAAAAGTTTATTTCAGAGTACTTTACACCGTACATGCACACGAATACAACAGGACAAAGAAAGATGGATTACCCACTCTAGATAGCCACTAGCTGTGTGGCTGTCTCTGCTTCAGTTATAGCAAATGGAAAAAAAAAATACAGAGCTTGAGGTTGGTTAGATTGAGTTATTTGAGAAGTTCCAATCTGGCTGCAGAGCTCTTCATTGCACTGAGACAGCTCTTAAAGTGATGGATGACTCCGCTGCTTTAACCAATAGATGTTAGAGAAGCTGTTGACAATGTTGATCGTTCCCTCCTACTCGTCTCAAACTCAGGTTCAGCACCTCAGATAAACCTGTGGACCTTCACTCCGCTGTAGGTTATGAAATGATCCGACAACCACAAGGTGATAAGACAGGACAGGCAAATTATAAGCAATTTCAAGTAGTGATCATTGGCCATATTAATAGTCAGTAAACCGTTAAATCAGCTTATGAAATCTAAAATGAAAGTGAAAAATTAAACCAATGTTTTTCGTGATAGGGCATTAAATATTTTTCACTGTTTTGCAGCTTAGACCTAATAAATTCGGTAAAAATAGAGAAAAATAACTGTCATTTAATACCTTGTCACTGCTCCGACTGCCTGTTTGTACTACAAAAAAAAAAAAAAGTAAAAAACTAAGACTGATAATTGAAAGTGAAGAACAAAAAAAAATAAAACAATAGAATTGAATTAATACAGAACAACACCTTGTGTGTGTTACATCTTACTAAAAAACAAATTGGAACAAGTCATCTTTAGCATGGAAGCATTAAAAGTGACACTGCAGCCTGCACGTTCTACATTTATGTGTAAATATGAATCCGAATCACTTGATATTTGTCGTGTTCATAGCCACTACAATGTTAACAGTCTGCTTTCAACAGATTTTCTCAAATTGCCTGTCTGCACAAGAATTGCAAGTTTCCCAACCCCCTGAGATACACAAAACCTGCACATTTTCTCTACAAGAATTACACTTAAGTGGGAATTCAAATAGAAAACAAGAAGTGAGCTGTTCAGTCCGCACTGACTCCGAGCTGCATTCAGCGTATGTCTGTCAGTGGTCGGACAAACTGCTGTCACCATGCTGACTGACAGCAGTGAAGCTTGTGTGAATTTAAACTGCTGCCTGTGCAGATTACGCTTCATTAAATGCGACAGAGGAGAAAAAAATACTCTAGTCAGTGTGGACTGATACATACAATGTAATAGTATCTGTTCAGTGAGATACACAAGTGTCTAACATATTTCTTCATAATAAACAATGATCCTGTCTCATGTAACAGCAACAATCCCCACCAAGATTTGATTCAACACATAGCTGCCCTCAATGCTGCACATATTATTTGAAAAAGCAATCATTGTTTCTTCTACATACGGTCATAATCTTAGAAAATGAATCTGCCTTATGGCTTATAGTAAAGAGGACATGCAGCAGCCTAGCAGCTCCTTCTGCTTTAAAAAAAAAAAAATAGATTTAAAGTTAATTTCATGGTTTGTGAAGATATTTCATGTAAGAAGAATCATATCCACATGTTTCTGTATGATGCTGTTTTTTCCAGAATACAGTTGCCGGGTCAGATCGGTGTTCCCGCTCGCTTTGCGCTGAGCTCCAGTAAGCTGCTCGATGTGAAGGCAGCGTGTGTGTGATTCGTGTTCGTCAGTGTTATAATGTACACTGTGAGATTTCAGCAGCGGATTTCATCATTCAGCGTGTGCGGTTACTGTTGAAAGTATATACAGGAAACGCTGGGTTAAAGTTTTCGCTTTATTCAGATGCTCTCATTTAGTCAACACATGACACACACTCATTCTCTCCTAGCCAGCATCTGACAGCTGCTATAGGCAGCTATAGCAGGAGGTAGCCATGTTTAAAATCAATCAAGTGTACGAGCAAATTAGTTTCATCCTGATACGACAGCAAGAAATTGATATGAAAGGATAAAAGTCACCTTGTGTCACTCTAATATCACCAATCTGATATTCAGTGCTGTCGAGGTTTTGTTTTAGGATCAAGTCATGTCAATTGCATGTACTTTAACCTCCGTTGTCGATATCAGTTTGTGGTTTCTTGCATTTAGTTGAATGACATTGAACAATACCTGGTAATGGATGCTTGCCTACGTCAAATAATAATTCAATTATTCAGTTTGCTGATATAGTACATTGCCATCTCCCATTGGCAGATTATTCATAAGAAAACTACATAATTAATTAAGAAAAGAGAGAGAAATGCAGGGTATGACAACAGTGTTGTAGCTTCTGTTGTAAAAAAACAAACAAAAAAACCCTTTTAGAATAGACGCATTGCTACATTTCTGGTAGCAGCAATGAATGTTATTCCAACATTTGGCACTTTAGTAAATTAGTAATTAAATCAAGGCAAATTGATTTATCAAGGTATATGTTGAAATGCTTGTGTTTCCATCTATTTTTCTACTATATCCAACCAAATAAAAATGAAATTGCTCAACATTGAACATTTAAATAAGCTGAAGAGAACACAATAACAGAGTCATTTTGACTTGGCCACTTCATTAATCCACCTTCTGAGGGAAGCAGTAATAACAGGGCTGTTTGGCTTTTAGTGCTGGCAGTAGCTTTGAAGGCCACAGCAGAGAGTCTGACATGCTGGCTGTGGGAGAGCACTTCAGTCCACCGGCACCCATGACAGAAATATTCAATTTGCATGCATTTGTATCTAAGCTAAGAAAAGAAAGGTGAGGGGGGCAGACAGAAGAAAAGAAAGAGGAGGAGGAGGAATAAGAACAAAATGTGCACTACTGAATTTTAGCTAAACCGTCTCGCGTGTGAAAAGAGGATGAAATTGGTTTGTTTCTAATTAAAGCCATGCAATTACAAACCATATCTGCTGGACTGGAAGCATCAGACATACAGCAGTGAGAGCTAAGAGAAATAAAGGCAACAAGCAAGGTTTCCATTAACTGACACTTTTTCTTCATCTTAAACGGTCCAGTGTGGTTTGTTTGTCTATTAAATGTGTTTTGCTGCCTCAGTATCCGCCCGTGGTAATTCAGTTACCATACTCAAATAAGTGATTGTGATGTTGTATTGCTTAGTGATATTATCTATTTGCCTAAATGCATACATTTTGTGTTCACACTGAAACACATGGAAACACACACACATCCCAGCAGATTATTTTAATTTTTCCAAAGATCAGCTCTGATTCATTCCAATGTGTGTGTAGATATAATATGATAGATTCAATACATCCAGCAATAAATCATCACTGCATCAGTACTGACAGAACCACACACACACACACACACAAACACACACACACTCACACTCACACTCACACACACACACACACACACTCACACTCACACACAGTCAACATGACAAGGCCAGATGTACTGTATGTGTCTGTTTGATGTTTTGTAGTTTGTCCAGATGCTACAGAGCTGGAAATGATCAAGTAGATCAAGATGAGATGTGACAAGATGAGAGATGGAGAAAATGTGGAGGGGGAAAAAAAAATATGTGAGTGCAGTTGTGACAGGACAAAATAAAGTGAGATGAGGAGGAAAAAGAGAGCTGTATAATCATCAGTCAGCAATTTGGTACACATGTGAACAACATCTGTGTGTGCTCAGGCGGGACAAAAAAGATGAGAGAAATATCATCCGACATGAGAGTATAAAGAACATGTGGAAGACAAATGTGTGTATAAACGAGCAAAAGCAACACGGCGGACGCAGTGTCGGCACATTTTTTTTTGTTTTCTTTGTTTTTCTCAAGAGCTGGTGGTTAATAAAGATACAGGAAAGCTTGTTGGAGACAAAAGAATAGAGATAGAATACAAAAAGCTCAGATTTAGACTCTACATAGATTGCATGTTGTTAAAATGTTAACGTTTCAGTATTCCAGATTGTCATGTCAACAGTTGTCATGTCTCAAATGTAATTTGTATGTGCAGTGTACAGTATAAGTATAATTGTAATCCATTAACCATTAGTTTAAAAATCAAAAAATGAGAAGCTTACTTTCACATGAGTGAGTTAGTTAGTTAGTTAGTTAGTTGTCCTTGACCCGCTGCTGTCTATCACAATAAGGGCCTAGCTTTTAATTAACCCTGTTACCAGCGGTGGCTGTTAAAACGGGACATAAGATATGCTTTTGAAGGGACACCAGCTTATGCTAATTAGTCTCATTAGCAGGGGTGACCTTTAAAAAAAGATATATTCATGCCTTCAATGAAAACCACATTACTGCAGTTTTATCTTTTTTGATTACCTTTTTAATTGAATCAAAAGTTTACCTGATGAGAGATGTGCTGAGTCACTTTCATCACCTATGGCCCAAAAATCTATTAACAACCACTGGAAAAAAAAAAAAAAAATCATCCGTGTCATCAATGTGAAAATCAAGCCATGTAAAAACTAGTTTTAAAAAATGAAATTTTTGGTGGCAACTATGTTATTTACTCTTGTACACAGCAGGACAACATCCTGTCTAATTTGACCCAATTATAGGGGTAAAGTCTGTGCTTTTAAAAGAGACACTGTCCATTAAAAAGAAACATTTAGCTGAACTTGAAGAGTTGCTATTGGGAATCTCCAGTCTTCTGCTGCAGAGTGATTTACTTCTTATACTTCCGTTATACATTAAGGCATAGACCTTGTTCAGGTTTAATGAGCCTGGCTCCCTCAGGTAACTGTAGAAAGATCTTGAGGTATGCAGCGTATACCTGGAATACAAAATGAGTATTTTGATTTAATGATTCAATCATAGCGGCTTACATTAAATTATTGACTCCTCACGTACATGAGGCCTCTCGCTCACTCTGTCAACGTCTTGATGTTGTTTGATATGCAGTACGTTCATTCCAGCCTCCGAACGTCTGCGCTGGAGCGTAAATTTGCAAAATTGCAGCTGCACCTCTGTCTTGTCTCTTGACTCTCCTCCTCTTTGAGAGGTGAAGAGCAGGAGGACTTGCCCTGTGGGTATAACTAAGAACTTAATTTAACATATATGACATATGTTATTCAAAGAGGAGTCACTTCTTATTTTGAAAGCAACATCTTCAATGATATAGAAAAATAGCAAGACTGCAGTAGTGATGATAAAGTGAGGGAGACGGAGTCAGAAAATGAATAGAAGGTTAATGAACACTATTCTTAGAGAGTGCTAGCTGGACTCCCCACAGGAACATATAAGAGCTGATTTTAACCCTGCTTCATCCAAATCAAATGTGCTTTTACATGAAAACCAGCCTTTTCAAAAAAAGGCATAACTGGATTACTGAGGTTTAAAGGTATTCAATGCAGGGTTTTTTTCTGAATATGGATCTGTCATATTCAAAGGATTTATGTGAACCGCCATCAGCATATTACTGAGGAGATACATGCAACTACAGACCTTAGAGTTCAGTGTATTTCAATACACTTTTACAAGGAGAAATGTCAACTTTACCTATGAAGTCTGTTTAAACTCAGAAATCAGGTTGAATAAATTTATTTTAAACTTTTTTGAAAGCAGGTAAAAATGTACAGAAACGATGCAAATAAAGAAACCAGACTGCCCTGCAAGCTGCATATTATAAAGCTAGTATTATATTTTCTTTTTTTTTCAGCAGTAAGTGGTCAACAAAAACAACAAAAACCTTTTATCTTTAAAATAAAAAAAATAAAAAAAAGATACAGTTTGCCTCATTTTCCAATGCATTATCTGTGGTTTCTTTTGTTCCTGTTGGAAAATGAAACACCATAATAACACAAAACAATACAAAACAATGAGAAACATATATATATATATATTTGAATGATGCTGATATTAATAAGAAATTCTTATACTTCTCATATTATTCCTTTATAAACCCTGGAATAATCTGATGAATTTTTAAATCAAAGACATGTGACTGCCAAAGGCATTAGAGCCTCTGCATAAACATCGCTTCTCTATTTTGCATGAGGGTAGAATTGATATTAGAATGAACTGCCGGGATTTCCAGCCTGTGATTAGCTGATGAATCGGGAGCAGAGTCACAGAACTAAAAGCCCTCCAGCCAACTGGAAGAGTCAGGATAATCACACACGCTTAGCCGTTTAATATCAATACAGTGGATATGGATTTCCTCATCCGGAAAAACAAACAGAAATGATGAATTCGAGGACCGAATTACCATTAGAGCATTAAATGTAAGAATTCGCTGAATATTTCAGGCGAAGACACAGTGTCTCTCTGACTAAGGCGGTCATACAACATTAGACACATTTCCCAGGTGTTATAGTGTGTACACACAGATTACACTGTGACATTCATATCATCTGTTTAATGTCTGTAGTATGACAGACATTGCAAGTTTAAGTGTCTAAATGTTTGAATGAAGTACAGATTTTACTTCTCAGCATCCCCCCTAATATGCTCATTGTAAATACTGTAGCGCGTTTCTCAATATGTACTGTAAGGCTTCTTTTTCTAATCATACTGGCTGCTTCAGAAACAAGATTCACAAGTACTGATGCAGAGGCATCTTCTTCTTAAGTCCAGGTTGTTAGTCAGTTGTTGTGTTTTTTTTTTTTTTTTTAAATTTCATGTCAGCGTTAAGTCAGCATACTTTTACAAACCGAATTTTACTTTAAATATGATTACCTTTTTATGTACATTCAGCAGTGTGTTCCTGGTAATGATTAATTGTTGTTGGAGCAAATCTGCTTGGTCAGTCACTTTGTAAGTTACTGTGTAAATATGTATGTAGAGAGGAAAAATGTGTATCTGCCTAAAATGGGTAGATCCAGTAATTCACCCTGACCCAGCAGTAGTGACACCATCCAACTGCATCACACAGAAACGGCTGCACGTATGTTTTAAGCAAGAATATCTGAAGAATTAATAAAGCCTTTTATATTTATGCCAATAGTCAAAGTCTGCTGATGCTGCACTAAATCATTTCCAGAGATAAAAATGATGTTCCCTGTCTAAAGATGTTGCGTATGCTGTTCTCTCTCTACTGACTGGGACAACGTTCATACATCTTACAGACCTGGAATCCTTTTTAGGGCCACTTTGGCCCAGGAAATGCACATTTATTGAGACATCATGGCCAAAACAAATGATGCACAACAACAAGTGATAATTAGACTAAACAAGTTTATTTATTTGCTGCTTTGCATGTAGGTTTAAATGAGGAAATCAGAACTTTCTTATAAATCCACGTTCAGGCTAGTTGAAAACGGGGCATCCCCAGCTGGCAGTGTGGGTAGTTAATTTTAGAAAGGACATCCACAACACTCACCGTTTGACCTTAACTACATGGTGCTTTCAACATGTTGAGCTATAGAGTTGCAAAGTGGGTGTTACAGCACCCACAGTTGGAGCACCTCTACAGCTTTGATGGACATGAAATACTCCTGGTTGAATCATCAGCACAAAAGAGCAACAGTTGCATCAGAAAATATCAGGTTCTTTGATTAAAAACATTGAAGGTACAAAAGCTTTGTTGTAGTTTTTCTCCTGCGCTTCAAATGGAAGCTGCTTCTCCTCCACTGTGGCCTTTACCTTTTATACAGACGCATATTTACTGGTGAGAGAGAAAAACAGGCTTATAGGGGCCAAAAAAACCCCAACAAAAAACAAAAACACCAGTGTTCCTTAAGAAAGCCCAAATATGAAGAACAGAGGTATATGTTTTAATTAGTCAGTAATGACGACTGAAGGTAATATGTTCTAATTAGGCAGCAATCAACACAGAAAGTATTATATGATTAAATTCGCTATTTCTGACGATTGAATGTGCTATATGTTTTAATTAGCCAGCGATAGAAGGTTGAGGATATATGTTTTAATTAGCACCGTCTCCTGTGGTCTTCAGGCCTCAGGGTTTAAACATTAGGTAGAGTGTTAATCAAACCTGCAGAAATGAGACTAATTGTTTTCATACAGCAGTTCTCCTGTGGCATGACAGAAATAATCCTATCACATTGCACATCTTTTTTTTATTTTTTTTAAATTTCAGTAGTCAGTTGGGTACAACAAGCGCTGGTTGTCCTACTTTCATCTGCTCCCAAGTGACCTGTGGGCTTCAGCAGGTATACATACAACTTCATCCAATATAACTGTGAAACTGTTGCATCCTGTTTTGATTTTCACAGGAACAGAACAATTAGCACTATGTAGGAAGGGAATCTTGACAACTTTACAACATATCAAGACGGTTCCTGTAACTCTCAACGACACAACGGCACTCTTCAAATACGCTTTTATCCCCATAGATCAGCTGAGTCACTGCAAGACAAGTGAACTACATAAAACACAGAATCCCACGCTTTGTGCCAAGTGAACTAGTGCAATCCTCATCATGTCTGTAGTCAACTGAGAGCTCTCAAGCTTCTACATAAAAACTTGATGTATATAACATATTTAGCATGTATATATCATATCCTTCATAGAAGAATGCTGTCAGTAAAGCAGCGACAGTTATACTACAACCTGCCAAAACACTCCCTGTAAAGAGCAGCTATGTATAACCAAACAAACCTTTACTTACACACACACACACACACACACACACACACACGACTGTATAACAATGAATGTGATATCTGTCTTCTACAAGCAGTCAAAACCTGCCTGTTAAGACATTAGCTGGTTAGCAGTTTGTTGTCTTTGTGTTGAGAGCTGAGATGTTTCAGCATTTCCTTGAGCTGTTTTTGTTTGTGTCTAATCTTTGCTCTGATGCTCTCTGGAGAGCATGTTGTGTTGACAGTGCAGGTACCTGAATATTACATATTGATATTGATAGTTTTTGCTTATTTATTATATTTTGATATGTTTTGAAAACTGAAAATAAATCATAGTTAACATAAATGCTGCAGATTTGCTTAAATGTAGTTAACTATACATTAGAAATGCACAATAGGTGACAATATGATTAATCTTGCATCACCCTTGGCCCGTCCTTGCAGCTCTAATGCTTGATTGTCTTGTATCGCTTGTAAGTCACTTTGGATAAAAGCATCTGCCAAATGACAAAATGTAAAAAGTAAGTAGTATGATTTAAATCCTTTTGGTAACTAGACCCTGCCCGCGTATCGTTTGGATGAGCTGTAACCTGTTGCTGCCTGTTCCTACGTTTTCTTTTTTTAAATCCTTTTTGTGTCTGTTTGCCTGCATGAAACATGTTGATTGTATTGACTCTGTGCTCTTTCCACAAAGGTTAATAAGCCTAGGCTAATGTGCTGTCAGTATATATGTCCAGTGTAGATATTCAGAGCTAACTGGCCCCAGTCCTTCGTTTGATGCCTGTTAGTTTTAAATGTTACCATATTATTGCAGCCTGTTGACAGCAAAGGCCTTCACACATGTTCGTATAGGCAGAGTTAATTACCAACAACGTACCAGGGCAGTTAACTAGCATCAGCCAGGCAATAGCGGCATTACCACGTCTTTGGAGTATTTGTGCTGATGGAAAAAAGGTCAAGACAGGTGATTTATTGTCATCCTTGATGAATTTCCTATACCATATGCTTGGGGCTCAAATTAAGAGTCAAAACTGTAAGACTAAAATCTAACATAGAAATAGCAGCAGACAGGAAGGTTCTGTTTGTGATCACATGACAGCAACACAAATCATTTTCGGTATCATGCCTGGAGACAGAAACCAAAAAACAAAACAAAACCAAAACCTGCAAAATATTATGAATAATGACAGGAATACTAGGGCTGCCAATATTTATAATTTGGATAAAAGTAAGAAAACAGAAGTCCTCTTATTCATTAGCAGTGGACACAAATGATGACAAATGACATTAGATATGGTATAATCCATGTAAGTCAACCCCATTGCTCTGTTCAGTGTGTAATAGCAGGGGATAATAGCTTCTCAATTATTCATATTGCCCCTGCGCTCTGTGGAGAATACTGTCACACAGCCACTATATGTCTTGATCTAATTAGCTTGAGGAGAGATGAGAGCGGGAGGAAGAGAAAAAGCGGATGGAGGTAATGAAAGAGGGGAAGGAAAGCAGCAGAGAGCGGTGGAGAAAGTGGGGTGAAACAAGGAAGGGAAGAAGAGAAGTGTGGAAGTTGTGTTTTGCCTGGAAGCTTTGTAAACACTCATCAAACAGTGTTTGCTAGAGACTACTTCCTGAGTCTACTGAACTTCCTCTGCACAACTTCCATATTATGTGGATTGTGTGTGTGTTTGTGTGTACAGCTACTTATGCATTATTCATATAAAGGGCTCTGTCTCTGGTGAATAATAAAGTAACTTCATCATAATCATGTTAAAAGCAGATGTTTTTGTTATCCTGTGTATAACCAGTTCTTGTGTTGATTGAGAGTTGCTATATTGATTGATATGGGGAGTGAAGGTGACTGCTATTAAAGGTAGTTGGTTTGCCAATGTTGGATACACTCTAAAAAGCAGGTGTTGATAGGAAAACTAGAAAGCTGGTCAGCAAAGTGTTACAAGCCTTGTGGATGAGTGCTCTTTGTGACTGTACATGTCTCCTAGTTAATGATCAAGAGACTTCATGACCGTAACCTCAGAGGATCCACCACAAGATGCAAGCCCCTGGTATGCTTGTTAAACCAAGGTTATGCATGTTGACACAGCAAAATGATGCAACTCAAGATGAAATGAGCATCTGGAAAAAATGACTTTGTTGTTACTGGAAGGAAAGTTTGAGGTACAGAGCAGCTTTGATATTACTGTCAACAGTGAGGAGACGTGTTTATATAAATGTTCACAGTATGAAGAACTTACTGCACTAAAACCCCAACACGGAAACAGACTCTGGTCACATGCAACTGAATTGCATTTTGTTATAAGTGCAGATGCCTCTTTGTTGAAAGTCCAGACTGAGGAGAGCCGACACAGCTGGCTGCCAACTATGAAACAATATCAGACTCTGGAAAACATAAGAGACACAAGCACAGAAAAACAGAATAAATAATAAAATAACGGGAAATTAGCAGTTATGAAAGCACATAAACATACACAGTAAATGAAATGGTGTCAGTCTGGGCCGATGCTTGTGAAAGAGATGAAAAAAGGAAAACGGGATGTTATTCAAATGCACAGAAGTAGAGGCTTGACAGGTTAAATAAATAAATAAGGCTTTATGTAAATTTGACTAAAAAAGGCGCAGCACAACCTGCATCACTGAGAAATTAGATGAAACCCAGAGATCCTAATTGTCAGTTATTTTACTGTGTAGCTTACAGTTTCCTTTTGGATTGGATTTTTTTTGTTTGTTGTTGTTTTCTATGTCAAAAACACACAAATACTGAAGGTAAGGTATAAGAAGGCAGTTTCTTTTCTTTTCTATTCTATTCTATTCTATTCTATTCTATTCTATTCTATTCTATTCTATTCTATTCTATTCTATTCTATTCTATTCTATTCCAAGCCCTCAGTCCCTGCTGATAAATGAAGTGGCCAGTCAGGTTATGCTAATTGATGTCTCCTCCTTTGCTTCCTTCCTCTTTTTTTTTCAAAGTTCAATTACACTCATCCACCGCCATCCATCACTGGAATGAAGCTGGCTCTGGGGCTAAATTAAATGTGCCAATTTCAATTAGCCAGCAAGAGGCAGTGCAGGGGACAGAGGTGACTGTGGTGGAAATTGGTTAGTGGAGGGGGTACAAAAATAGGGTTGGCGGTGGGAGGGGTGGTGGGGTGTTTGGGAAGCAGAACTGCTCTAAAAACTGTGCTGCACTTTTAATTCCCACATCTGCTATGTGAGACTTTTTATGAAACATTTGCAGCTTCCTGATTTGTTTAAAGTAACTCTGAAAAAAAAAGTGTCACAATAACAATGAGGGTTGAGAAGTTGAGCAGACAATATGTAATTGGATCAAATTACTGCGTGCAAAAATAGATTTCAGCTAGATCTACTAGGAAAACAAGACCATCCAAAGCTTGTTAAAATGCAGTATAAAACACAAAATTGTTAATTCCATACTAATAGCAATAAAACCATTGGATACAGTATCCTATAAATACTTGTATAGCCTCACCTTATGTAACCTGCTGTGAAGAGAAGTAGCAACACATTCAACTGGGAGCAGCGTCCTGCTATCATCATGTCAGCCGCGCTGGTATTCTTCACTAAATGAGGAAAACATCTCACCAGCAAAATACAACGTGTGACAGCCTTTCAAAGGAGAAAAACAAACCAGTGTTGTAACATGCAACGCCTCAAACTCAAGAGACTGGTTCATTAGAAAAACCATCCCTAAACAGAGGAGGAGGTCTGAGACACCATCTATCTCCAATTTACAATGCTGCCCTTTCATCTATTCCCAGGAGATTCAGGAGTTTAGCCTCGAAGAACAACAGCCATTCACAAAAGACCCCATGTGACTCTAACGACTGTCGTTATAACACAATAGAACACTAACGAAGTCGAAACTAACTTTCACCACCCCCAACGACTGTCACTAAACGACTGTCGTTGGGCACATGGAGTGTTAATGAGCCAATGACATCACTGGCTATGTGACTGCCTCCACAGAGGTTAAATACCTGGGTTTCTACACCAGCTAGTTGGACTAGTCCCAACCTAGTCAAGCGAGCATGAACTGATGAAGCCTCTTGGATGAGAGGTGAAACGTCTTCAAGACAAATAACCAAGTCCAGTTGCGATCGATTTAATCTACTTGAGATAGAATCATGGATCTTATTGTGGTGGATGACCAATCTCTTTCCATGTGGCTTCCACGCTTAATTGAACATCTCCAGCTTTGCTACATGAAGCCAAACCAACAGTAAATAACTGTCCTACATGAGATAGTGAATTCCTTTCAAAGATGCTTGGGAAAAAAGTTGCAGTGGTGACTTTAAAAGCTGACATGTGGAGCTCAAACATGTGGCTTCTCATCTCTTCAAGTTTTACACCACCTGCAGCTGCAGGAGTGCTTAACGCTAAACTATGATTCACGTCTCATGCACTTTGTGATGTTGATTAATATTCTATTCATTATAAGATAAAGAAATTGTTAATAAATCTTTGGATCAATCTCATATTTAAAAGCTGTCAGACCTGCCAACATCTCACTGTTTCCACATCTGATAATGTAGTCTGCTCACATGTTGAAAGGTTGCAGCCGCACCACAGGTCCCAAAATAAAATAAAACTGCCTTCACCTCAGCTTCCTGCGTGCTGTCAGAGCAGCTTGTTTAATAAGCAGTAATCCAAAGATGTTTCTTTGTTACCAGCTTGTTATTAAAGCCGCAGCAGCATGACGACAACAATCAGAGGAGTTTCTTTGTGTTGCTGCTCAAGCGCCTCTCTCACATGATAACTAGAACTCTCTGAGCACCAGACAGGAACGGCTGATAAATAATCTCCTCTTTACTGAGGACTGGCAGACAGCAGGGCAGAGGAGAAATAATAATTTCCCCCTTTTTCTCTCAGTATCCTCACCGACGGACCTGGTTTTAGCCATAGCCCCCTCCTCCCTTCCCTTAGGCTGAAACAGCCTGATACTTTACACAGAAGTGATTTCAAACTTTTAAACGGTTTCTCTGTGACTTGTATATCCTCTAATTGTTATTCATAGCTCTGTCAGGAGAGGAGGGGGGAGGCGGAGAGAGAATGAGAAGAGAAGAGGGGGAAAATGTCGAGGACAGACTGTGGAGGAGAGGGGAGGAGATGGGAAAGAGAGGAGAGGAAAGGAGGGTGGATGGGTGGCGAAGAGAGGAAATAAAGGTGAAAATGAGTAGAGAAGAAGTGAAAATGAACAAGGTGATGAGGAGTAGGTTAAAAAAAAGACTAGAAAGGAGACAATGCAATTAGACAAATTAATATCCTTTGCTCCTTCTTTTTCTTCGTATACTATAAGTATTACTCTATAAGCTATAGAGCATCCGCACACACAGACAGACCATTACAGCAGTTAGCTTGCATTGACCACTGAGTGTACAGACAAAAACTTTGTACTTTTGTGTTCAGATCCTAAATTTACTACAACTCAAAGAAAATGTACCAGGTGGGACATAATGAGATTATGAGTAAGTAGAAGTATTATGAAACCTAACCTAGTACGTGGGATTGTCTCCAACTCTCTGTGGAGTTACGTTTAGGTGGACAACCCTGCTCACGTTTTATCCACTTCACGTACTTTGGCCCAAGTCCCAGCTCGCCAACAACTGTTGGACTGTCCTCAATTGGTGAACTAATTGTAAAGCAGTTTTTTTTTACCAGCTTTCTTTCATATGAATTTCCTAAACGCAGTCATGTGTCCCGTATTTTTAATGTCAAAATAATAAACAATTTGTGTAATTTGAGAGAAAGAAATTATTCCTGCTGCAATACCTTTTAGAAGAGTACTCTACTGATTTACACTACACTTGTTAAATATTGTGGAAATCATGATGAACTGTGGGAATAAAAGATAATATTTGATGAAGCAGAGATATTGTTTGTTTAATTCCACACATTCTTCCTCTGGGTCAAAACCTTAAATATCTGGGGAAAAAACAGCATGAATTTGTTGAGCGATATGTAAGAAGATAAACCTAAACCTCTGTGAATCAAAAGTGAGTGATACTTATTAATGCAGTGGCATACACAGGACAGTCCTGTGTCATTTTACCCCATTCTGTCCATAGTTTTTATTCCTTCTGGAGTTTTCTCTGACAAATCAATTAGCGATATGTTAACTGCAGTTACTGTGTGCCTGAAGCTTCAATTATGCACCTTAGTATAACCTGCCATATCAAAACCACTAGAGACATCACCGTGTGCTCAATTAATCTCTCAAACTGAAGGCACATTTTTCCTTTTATTGCTAGGTCATAAAGTGTACAGTGAGATAAAAAACGGCAGAAATAAAATAAAGGAAACTTTGCTTGAAATTCAAGCCAATGTAAGAAATGATTAAATTAGTTTTATTCTGCACAGATCATGAGCACAAGACTGGACTCGAGTGCATTCAACAGGGGGAACTTGCTATTACAATATGACTGTTCTCATTAAAACAGACAAAGTTTGAAAGGAAACCTTTTCATATATAGGGATTCTTTTAAAAGTGAAATTACTATGAATCTGAAGTGATGAGTCTTGTTTACATGAACTGGGCAGACTTGCAGGTATGTGTGCTATGCCCAGTCCACCATCAGCACCTGTAGCACATTTATGTTCAGAGAAGAATCAGAAAAAAATACATTATCATACATGGCAGGGGGCTGTGTTTGAGGCTGTGGCAGTCAGTCACATGATTAAAGCAGCAAATACTGTCATTCCTGTAAAACTCAGTTTGAGAATTTTAATTTTTGGCACCAAGATTGCAATGTGCTAATGAACTGGCATCGCTACACCCTCTACCACACCTTTCCTCCCACTGTGGTGCATATAAAGCTAAGATAAGTGGAGGAAATCAACTCATGTGCCACTGGAAAAGGCCACACTGTTGCACACCACGTGCCGACACCAGAATAGATCCTGAAAAATGTCATTTTAACCCTGTCATTCTCCAAACAAGTATTTGGAATTGATGTTTTATGACAAGTATGTATCAAAAGCAAAACATTTTTTACAGAAACATCAATAAACAGGGATGGACACCTATAGCCGCCTACATCCCTCTCACTCCATTACCACCATTATATGTCCATTCAAATCCAACTAGTAGCAGGATGGAGTCTGTACTGTTGGTGTTGTGGTGTGCAGTGTCCCTGGTTTGCCATAACCCTCCAGTAAATTATTTTACCATCTGGATGACTGATTGAAATTACCGGTGTGCATGGGCAAAACCAAATTACCAGCCTCCCCTGGTAATACTGATATCCAGAGAGGCTTCAGTCTGCATTTATGTGTAACCATTAGAAGTAAAGCAACTCCATGGTCTGGAGGTGAATTCAAAGTTATGAAGGCAGATCCAAAGAATACGACTTCAAAGCATCACAATGAAAACAACACACAAGCAAATACGTCACGGTGCAGGATTCAGAATGAAGAAGCAGTGCATAAGAAATACAAAGTAGGAACTCAGGCCAGTGATGATACCATTTCTTTAGTTCTGTGTGACTGCCTGGCTGGCTGCTTGTCACCCTATTCTTTAATCTGTTTAGGGTCTAATTGTGAGTAATGACACTATTGGCTGATATGGCTTGTAGCTCATCCAGCCCCTCTGTGCCCACTCTGCATATCCAACCCATCTGTGAGCCACACACAGCTATTGCAAAGCTCTTACCAATACACACACCAAAACAACTGCCACGCACACAAACGCACCCACACAGAAACACAGAGACCCTGTACATGTACACATATTGCTGCAGCCATCTCCCATTAAAACACACACACGCACACACACACGCACACACGCACACACACTTCACAGCAAGCGTCAGCTTTAGCACATTGGCTAACCAGTAAAGAGGTTCCATAACACACTAAATTAGCTTTAGATTTGCAATGAAAGATCAGTTCATTAAAAATACATTAAATATGAGCAGGTTCAGTAGATGCTAAATAGAAGAAGAAGGGAGGGGGGGATTAATCTAAGCTGTCTCTCTTCACTGTCCCCGTCCCCTTTTATATTTTCTTTCCCTCTTTTTACCCACTGCTTTTTCTGTCTTTCTGGCTCTTGCAGTATCGCACCTCATATGGCTGTAATATCTTCTTTTGTGTCAGAATCAGTGTTGCATAAAATCATGATGGTGCAGAGGTATCCTTTCAACCTGCCCATGGAGTCAGATGAGAGATATGGTTTGTTTGTCCAGTCAGATATTACTGGTAAACACAGCCTGGCTCTAGCCTCCATGAATAGCAAGTTATTATTTTAACATGCTGATTTACTGGATGACACTGGACACATGTGGACACACTTTTCCAGCGCTATAGTTCTAAATAGCAGAGATTACTGCTGTCAAACAGTATTGTGTCTATACTGCTTTCTCCTGCTCTTCTTATCACAATGCAAACCGGGCATCTTTCATGTGTGGTTTTGGAAATCCAATAACAATATGAGCCAAAAAAAAAAAAAAAAACCCAAACAATTTTTGTGGTTCCACACGTCACCTGATGCATGCAGGTGTGATAGAAGTCACAGTGAAAAGAGATGAGTAACTGCAGGCCTGAGGAGCAATGTGTGTTTATGTGAGACAGAAAAGAAGAATGTGAGACGAGTCCTTTGCACACCTGTTCTTATTTTGGTGCAGACGCCGGTGGGAGACAATGAGGTCAACTCCTGCATCCTGAGATACTCATCCATGCACAGGAAACTGATCCGATCATAAACAAATCTATTTATTTTTGGTCAAATTGATATATACAAGCATCATGTCACACTGCAGCACAATGTCATAGCTGTATGTGTGTGTGTGTGTGTGTTTTTTTTCTTTTTTGTTTTTTTGCACTCTTTTAATCTGTGATGAGAAATGATCAATCTGGAGAGCATCTGCATTTAAAACTAAGATTCTTCTATTGCTGTATGGTGGGACTGTATATCATGAGCACAGGCTTGGGCTGTAACAGAATACATTGAACAATGTTATGTAATTAGGATACAAAAAAGGTGAACTGTATTCCCTTATAGTTACCGAGAAATAATGTAAACGGATACATTTAGCAAAACTAGGGATTGTTTGCAGGAATGCAATTTTAAACTAAAGAACAATATACTACCATGCACATGCGCACACATTACAGCACTTCACTTCACACAGACTTTATAAAAGAAGGTCTCACAACATCACTCTGGTCTGGAGTGAAACCACACTGTTCATTATCATGGCCTCTGGTAAAAAAGCGTCTGGAAAACATTGTTATTGTGAAGCTTGCAGCACTGTGGTCTCACAAAAAAATAATATCTAGAAAGTTTGCAACAATCATTTAAATGACACTACCAGGAGAGTAAGCTAACCTCAGTTTTACTGTTGCTGTATATTAGATCGCCAGCAGCAACTGAGAGAGAAAAAACAAAACAATTATGTCAACAATAACCAAATGACCAACAGCAACAAGTGCAGTGGAACATTTTATGACACGGACACTTTATCTCCATGAAAAGAAAGAAAGTACAAAGTGGGCTTTGACATCAGATAACGTGAGTCTGATATCCCTCCGGCCTGTCTGTCTCTGTCTGGTTTCTGTCTTGATTCTATAACTCGTTGCTGTCTTCTTGTTCATTATTTCTTGTTGTCTCGACACTGTTGTGTTGGACCTGTTCCTCAGGTTTGCATTTGTTGGTATTTCAGTCACGTGTTGTGTGATAAATGTCATAGAAGACTAAATATTCACATCAGGAAAGCTGGAATCAGAATTCAGAAATGTTCTTCTTTAAAAAAAGAAATGAAATGACTCAAAATGATTAATTGATTTTCAAAATATTTGGCAATTAATTGAATAGTTTGCACCTAATTGATTAATCAACTGATTGTCACAGTTGTACTTGTGTTTTTTAACTCATCAATAAAGCCTTTAACTGAAATGCAGAGGTGAGAATGTCCTCCAGGAGAGACCATCATTTTAAAAATAAGGGCTGTTATCCCCATATTTAAACTGTTAGCACGCTGTGCCCCTCTCTATGAAGGCAGGCTTTTCACCCTGCCTTTAAGTGTGGCCAGGTGATGAGACCGGAGTAGATTTATGATGACAGATCAGAGGAGATCCTCCACAGACCTGTTTCTTTGTCTTGGACTGGTGGCTCTGCTGCTAAACAGTGTGGGTGATCTGGGATAGAGCGATGGTGATTATGGAAATGAGCAAGCTCTTCTCTCTGAAAGATTAAACAGGCCACTGATTACTTTTACATAACCTTCACTCACTGACACACAGGCTTGATCTGTCCCTCTCTCCCTCCCTTCCAAACATACACAAACACAGACACACACATTGCTCAGTCTGTTGTCTCTCCTGTGTAAAAGCGCCCTCTCCCTAACCTCTTCTTTGTTATATTCAGCTTTAGACACACACCACAACACAGCCAGACACACAAAAGCAGAGCTGCAGTTTGATTCATCAGACCCCAGAGGTCAATACGTTTCCATCAGAGAGAGAGAGAGAGAGAGAGAGAGATCAGAATGCAGTAGTGTGTTGTGTCATATATGAATATGACACGGTAAATGTTGTGAGTTAACATACCTCCTTGTCGAGCTAAATCCTGCACATCAACACCATGTCTTGTAGAATTAACTCATTAAATCACTCGTTAAAGTCATCATGACATTGATTCCGTATACAGTTTCTTTTTTTTTTTTTCCTCAGTCCATTCACAACCATTTCTTTAGAGGCGCGCACATTTTGAACAAAGTGTGCTTTTTCTGCATACTGCACCGATTTAAAAAAAAATTCTGCCAGTAGGCTTTAATACCAATTTGTCCTCAATCATTTGGGGACCCATTTAATCTTCCTATGACACAGCTTTGAGTACCAACCCATTTTTTGACATATAATAGTCCAGCTGGTGGCTTCAAACAGTACTAGGCTTTTAACACAACCTTCAATTTCTCTGAAATTGCATGAACCCCCCCTTTTTCCCCTCATATTTCCCTTGGACATGCAGCAGGTGCAGCATACAGCTGAGATTTAGCCGCTGCACTAGTTGGCTGCTGTGTTGATCCCTACGAATCAAAAAGTTTCCCACCTGCAGGCATTCCTGACTGTCCGCAGTCAACATGACGGTTATTACAATTGTGATATGATTTCTGATTAGAGGGAATGATAATTTTTTACATCATTATTCTCATTTTAATTGAAGAACATATTACGATGATTATTGTGTGCTTTTTGCAGGGATCTGTACCAAACTTAGATGGTTTATTCAGTCTAGAATATGAAGTGTAGGCCGTGGCATCTCTGCACCACAATATTTAACATTGTATATATATTTAAAAAAAAAGAAAAGAAAAAAGACACGCATTTTACCTTTAACAGATATCGTTCCTCCTGTGATTTGAAAATTGCAGCATGCAATAATATTGTGAAAAATATCTATTGTGGTTTGAATTTGTCTAATGATTTAGGCTTTATTTATTAGACTCCCCGTTACGTTCGTCAGAGCAGATTCACACCACATTAACAGACAACACAAATTCAAATTCCATCCGTCCTGTAGTGCAGTGTGATAAGGAAACAGTTTCTGTCAAATAATAAAAACACCTTTTACTCACTCTTCCTCACTGTCGTTTACATGCATATGCCATCTTCAAAATACTACTAAAGCTATATTCTGTTTGATTTACAGGAACATGCGCCCAGTGTTATTGAAATTAGTATATTCAGAGGCACACTGAGCCAAGAACTGATGTAAACAATACCCACTCAGCACTATTGTAGTGAAAAATTCAGCCTACTTCAGGGATCGGCCAGAGTGAGTGATCCAGTGCATCACTATACATGTTTACTGCCGATATTGTGGCCGAATACATTGTTTTCTGCTGTATTTCTGATTCAGTATTTGAAATAAGTAAGTAGTAAACTATTATTTTATTTTAATTTTATTACGTTATTTTTGTCACACTTAGCAAAAGTATCACATCCTAAGAGCAGCTGAATGTAATCGGCTTTAAGTTGTATCGTGTCGTAATTGTTGCATTTGTGGTTGTGCTTGTTATGTGTATCTAGATACATATTTGTATGGTCTGACAGGGACAGATATGCAGCTTTAGTGTTAGTCCCTTTTTGCCCTCAGCTGAGCGGTACGATTGACATTAACACTTGCTTGATTAACTGGAGCTAGTAAAAAAAATATATATTTGTTTGTCTTCTGGTTGATTATTTTAGAGACAGAAGAGTTGATTTTTGTGGGATTTATTTTTTCTGTCTTTCTTTTTTTGAGTGTTTTTTAGAGACTGAGTATCAACCTTCTTTGGTTCACTATTCACACAACCTGAGCTTTATTTGTCCAACAGACAGACATGCACTCGCTGCCTAGTCAGACCGAAAATAATGATCTTCATAGACATCTTTGTAATGAGTTCAAAACACATTTCAAATGTATGTATTTATTTATTTATTTTTGCATCAGACCTGGCCCACTCCATCATTTTACCATCTGCCAAATGCCTGTTGAATTTATGGTTCACACAGATCAGAAAGAAAAGAAGCTAACTTGCTGTGTGAGATTGTCTGAATCCTTAAATAAATGACTGACTTTCCATTTCAATAATTAACTTACTGACTGACTGATGGGTTAATTTACCATGTGAGGGCATGCTTGCTGTGTTTCTGTTCACAGTGCATTCAAGGACATCCAGCTGATACACAAACACATTCCCCATGCATCTAACCAACTTACAGATTCACTGGCAAACTGAATGAATAACTACATTACTGACTGGCTGCCTGACTGGTTAATTAACTTACTGTCTGTCTGTTTGTAGTGCACCCAAGGACATCCATCCAGCTTGTACACAAACTATTTCACACACACATGCATAGACACAGACACAGAGACATCTCCCCTCTCTGGAGTGATGGAAAGAATATTTCCCTGTTTACTCAAGTGCCACTTCATGATTAAAAACTAATCAGGCTTCAGCCAGCCTGGGATCCCCCATACACACTGACACAGAATGAACTGTAATTATCTTAACACAGAGTGAGGGGCGAGAGGCAGAGAGACGTGGACGGAGAGAGAGGAAGGATGAAAGAGAGAAAAGACAAGTGGAGGGGAAGGTGAGGAATCAGAAGGATCTAGAGAAGGAAGAAAGATAACGAAGGAGTAGTGTCAGATACATCAGGGAGCTGCTACTGTTAATAGCTGTTAATCCAGTAAATCTATATAATGCATATGATCTTTTTTCAGCTGTAGTGGTGGTTTGGTTAAGCCACAAATTATAACTCAACATGAATCAACTGTGATATCAGATATTTGTGTATTTAGAAAAAAAATGGCTAAAACCAAATGTACTCATGTTGGTCACAAGCTCAGCAAGAAAGTTTAAATGCAGAGAGTAAGGAGGAAAAAAACTGTACCACTTCAAATCACTTCTCTCAAGTTGCTGAATCATGCTTTTCTGTTTCTTCCCACAATGGTATTATAGCACAAGGACATCTGTTTGGAAAAAAAGACAGTGAATTTTAACCCAAAATGGCAATTATTCCTCCAGGGAGAAGTGATTTGTCACAGACTTGTTGCATTACTTTTTCATTACATTTGGAAGCCTAACCTCAAAGTATTTTATGGGTGCAATAAGCCAGACAGACAGTGGATAGATGACAGTGGGAATGAGGTAGAGAGACACAGCATAGATCCCCAGAGACTTGGACCAAATTCTACCCCTGAATTTTACCCTCAAACACACCCTTGAATAAGTGAAGACCAGGCAGGTCAAGGGCACTTCTGGTCTCTTAGACCATACTGCGCTAGATGCAGACTTGAGTTTGAACAGTACATGGGCTGTGACTGATGATTACAGAGTGAGAAAGGCCTGAAGACTTTACTTGCACTCAGTGTAAAATTGTTCGGAAACACAAAATATAAGCCTGCTGCGGCCTTACAATGAATGAATAAGGAATGAATGTACGACAAACCTTTGGTGATGTACAGAAACATTTGTTTGTATGGCATCACCTCATTATGTAATAATTCAAAGATTATTTATCATATACGCGTCTATATTACATATGTTCATGCTCTTTTCTTTGGTATTGATGGCTCTACCAGACATAAATATAGTCATAACTGTATCAGCAAAGCTCTACAGAAAGCCTTCATCTTAGCCTTCTTGGTCATTCAAACTAATCTAATCTTCATTTTATGGAACTGTTTAAAGTGGTAAATATCTGATTACCTGCTCTGATAACACCAAATCTAGTTAAAATGTTTTGTTAGTTTTTTGTTTTTTTACTTTCTTGAACAAACAAAGCATGATTGTCCTTGCATTGACATCTGTCTCTCTCCCAGCTAGAGATGTCAAATTTGCATAAACGGGTGCAAAAGTTCACGTCCTCCTCACTTCTTCCTCTTCTCTCTCCCTCTCTTCTCTTCTGTGAATCATGTCTTCACACCTTCCTCGGTCCTTTTCCTTCCACTCTGTCTCCAGATGGCACACACAATAGTTTACTTGTCCTCCTCCTTTTTCTTGATTCTCCTTCGAGTCCCCTCTGTCACTTCTCTCCTTTTCCCAGTGGAGCACAGTAAAAAAGGTTCAGTCAGGTGCAGAAGTTCACCTCTCCTCTCTCCTTCCTACTCCACCTCCTCCCCCTGTGGGACCACAGTTAGCAGGAGGCGCATAAGTTCACTTCTCTGTCTCTTCTTTTCACTTGATGACCCTCTTTAATTTACATTTCCTTTCTTCCATCTCACATGTTTTGGTAATAGGGCTGTGTCATACAATAATGCTGATGTACAGCAACACACATGTCAGAAAGCAAATAACACTGGTGCTAGGTCTGCTGTGAAGGAGGCAGTTTTAAAAGTGTGGAGGTGGTTTAATAACATTAAAACGCTTGCATCACACAACAACGACTGCATGCACTGTCATCTAGTAGCTACATCGACTGTACGACGAGTCACGTCAGGATCTGATTCAGCTCAAGGGATGATGGATCGTTCATGTACTTTTGCATTGTGGAAATGTATCAGAGCAGTGCATCACACACACACACACACACACACACACACACACACAAAGTTTTTACAAGTTTGCAAGAGTAGAAGGTAACAGTGCAGTCAGTCACAGTCAGGAGGAGATGAGATGAAAAAGTCACTGCACAAAGCAGAAGAAGGCAGAAAGTGCTGCCAGTCAGTTAGTTTGATAACCGTCAGTTGGACATTCTGCACTGAACTTTGTACTATGATGTGTTTCCCAGTGAAACAGAATGGAGCAGCTGTCATTACTGGTATGAACATGAACAAAAAATCTATTTACATACCAGGGTTCTTACTAGTAGTCTATTTTATGTGATAGCTTAAGTTTATTAGAAAATTCTAATTCGAAATCTAACATTATAAGTTAGATTCAATCAAACTTTATGGTAATTTAGACATTAGGAGGTCAAAGACACACGCTGGCTGTCCCAGCACCAGGCCATCACTAATTTACAACAGAACCTCAGCGCTGTGTTGGCAGCAGTAGCTGAGGAGCTGGAGGTAAACCGGTGCCTGCTGGCAAAAGTTTCTGTGCCATGTATCAATGTGTGGCAGCTGTATGTAAGCGGATGTGATGCTCCACCTGTAGAGGCTCTCGGAGATCTTGAATGTGAGAAAGTCTTTGTGGCTGTTGAACAGGAGGTATGTCTTTTTAAGTAAGCACAATCATTCAACTATTGTTAAATTCAATCCTATTTATTTTCTAAATCATTGATGGTCTTCAGGAGAGCCTGGTCCGCAGGTTCCACAAGAGCAAATGAGGAGATACATGTTGTTAGCCTGAAGATACTGGCAAGAACTGCTTCCAGCAACCAGAGTGCACTGTGCTACAAGAGTGGGCCTCTTTCAGGCATCATGTGCTGCTTGGAGAATTCACATTATTAGATATATCATAAATACATTTTGTCAATCTAGGAGGGACGTTGGGGAGCATTTGGACTAATCTCCCACCAGTAATCTAGCAGCCTTTGCGCTCACAGTGTGTGTTTCCTCTGTGAATTGCGAGAGGGACTTTTTTCACCATGAATAGAGTAAGAGGAATTTAATATGCAATTCATAATAATCTCGTTATTCTTTCTCTGCCGCATGTAGGCTGCACCTAGCAGTGTGTTAACGGGCCTACTCTCAAGGATTTCCCATATCAAGGGACCATGGAAGTGGCCCACGTTAAAGTTTCCCCCATGATAAAACTCTTGTTTCAGAGGAAACACTGAAGCTGTGTACAAGGTGAGCTCAGTAGAAATATTAATGTCACATCCTCATGTCCTCCCCGCATTAGGGTAATAAAAGCTGAGCACAATGACTGCAACATGGTCTACAGTAAAATCTAAATTTTATTTGCTGCTCTTCCTTTGTTTCTTCTCACTCTCTGTCCATTTCTATATCTCCCGTTTTGTTGTTCATCCAAAGTGCAGCCTGACCTTTCTCAGAGTTGCTCCCCTAGGAGAGAATGAATATACCTTGCGTGTATGTGTTTGCACATGGCATTTATCTATGATGGGTGTGAATAAATACTGTCATGCCTTTCCAAAGGTGTGTTTGTGAACTCTGGGAAAAAGACTTATGGAAGTAATTAAAGAAAAAAACTAAATTCCTGAATCATTGCCCTGGTTGCAGCCTAACAGAGCCACTGGTATGGCTGTAGACTTTTAAAGTGTAGTAGGAGAATTTTAAGATGACTCAAGTGAAGTGTGATTTACATTGTTTTCAGTCTAAAACTCATCATGTGATTGAACTCGTGTTTACATGTGTCAGACTGTGTTTACCGCTTGTTGATTTACATTTGAGGTCAGAGTCAGGCAATAAATGATGTGAATACATAACTGTGATAGAAACAGAGGATCATTTATCTATCCTGCTCTGAGTTCCAAAGTTAAATGCAGTGAAGATGGCTAAAATACTGTTTAAGCAGCTGACAGCACTTGTACCAGGATACACATTTTTTTATTTCTCTGATTTGTGTGGAAGTCTGATGTTTTCACATCAGAAATGATGAACAGCAGCAAGTCTTACAGGCGAAACATGACTCACGTTGTCTGTTGAGGGTAGAGTGGGTGGCTGGTTGGTCTGCAGCTGCGCTCGACTGTACTGTTACTGCATTAACTGGACTGGAGTGTGAAGATGCTCGGTCGAGGACAGCTCTACATTCACACGTTGACTATTATGTTTTTTGTAGTTGGATCACAGATAAACCATCTCACCGCCGCCATCAACTGTTGTAATGAGCATCCTTGCAGCAAAAATGTAAGCAGTGTAGTAATCAAATCTTAACACAAAGTTTTCTCCCACGCACACCTCAATATCATTTTATAAAAAGAGCATTTATTTCAAAGGTTTTTTTTTTTCGCTTCGGAGATTGAAGCACATAGTAAAGCAACAGTACAATGTTCAGAAAATATAAGTGTGATGCTGTAACATTTTTTTTAATCTTCTTAACATGTTTTTGTTGTAATACTGGAATATTCTGCATGTATACTAAAATAAGAACTTTTAAAATTGTACAAATCGGTACCATAAAACTTGACAGAGAATAAAAACGAGGCGTTCTCTCACTGCAACAAACACAGATTGCTAGTATTCCTCTTGACCAGGGAGAAAGAACAAATAAACATCAAATAATGAAACAAAAAAGAAACCAAAGCAAAAAGAAATGAGAGAGGTTTTATGTACACAGGCAGAAACCAAAGCTGATATTTAACTTTTGGCAGTAAACTTAAAGCTGTCCAAAGATGAAAGTCAAATATCATGTAGTCTCCATGTTTTGACAACCATAAGAACACCAAATCTGAACCGCAAAGAGTTAAACATGAATTTATTCCTGTGTAGCTGCAGCCAAAGAAAGAACAATTGTCGTAATAATGATAATAATAATAATAATAATAATAAAAAAAAACAATAATAATCATAATAATATAATAATAACAATAAAAAAGAGATTGAACAAGAACCCACACGCTTAAAAAGGATGTTCTGGTTTCAGCCTCTCTGTATATGTGGTTCAGAAAACATAGCTTGTGTTATTTTCCAGTGTGCACATTTAAAAAAATGTTTCAATAGCAACATACGTATGTTGATACAACAGAGGTTGCTGACAACATATCTGGTGTTCAGAAATAACACAATTCATATGTTCCTGGTCTACATTTACCCTGCCGGCAGAAACAGTGGATCCTGTTTTAAGAGTGCACTTGGCGCAAGTTGGATCCTCAAAGTGATATATCACATGTCTGCACGTTGCTCTGTACATACCTAACATGGAGAGTAGTTTGCTTTCTGAATATACTTTTCAAGTTACAAAAAGAAACAAAAGGAGAAAGAAAGAGAATGCACTGCGTTGCAAGAGTGTCCATTAAGTTTAAGGCGATTTTTAGAGCTCACAGGTTTTTACTCGTGATTGATCATCATTGGTGGACTCAGAATGAGCAAGTGATCATTCATTGGTGGACTCGGTATAGGGAGTGATTGTAAATGGAGGGAACGGGCGACACGAGGGCGGAGACGTGGTGTGGAGAAAGGTAGCTTTTTCTTTTTTCTTTTTTTTTTCTTTCGCGTCTTCTTCTCTGCAGTGAAGAATGAAAACAAAGAATCATCCACAGTTTTTAAATTGAAGCCATGTTGGGTCTGTCTCTTTTTGGGAGTAGAAAAAAAAAGGTATTTGAGTAGCATTTTCACAGATACTCAGTCCTTGTGTGTGTTCAGTTGTCGGTGTGGGAAGCTACTGAAGCTAGCGGTCTCTATTGTTACATTGTTATTCTTGTTGTGTTACCACTGGAGTTGTTGTTTATTTATTATAAGGCCACCATACTGTGAAGAATGCTGTGAGCGTCTTCAAAGTATCAACAACCCAGAGTCTGTCGCGCCGTCCTAACCACAGTACCTGCTGATTTCTGCACACACAACAACAAATGTGAAAAAGCGTTTTTGTTTCAACCATTTGACCTTCCTGACGTGACGTCATTAGCAGTCATTTCTCTTCCGTTACACCAGGCAGTTGCTGGATCCCATACTAACTTTCTTTTTTCTTTCCGTTTGCTTGTATCTTCTCCTCTCATTCTGTGTCTTTTTAACGTACACCGCTAAGAGAGCGACTAAGGGAAATACACCCCGCTTACGGGAGTAAAATCTCTTTCAGGAACCATCGAGGAAATGCGTGAATCCAGTCCACAAAAGTGTAAGAACCTCTAATAAACTAAACAGTTTGCTAAAAGTAAGTCATCTTGATCATACAGCAACACTTTACTTCCAAACAGACAAACTGGTGACATAACAGATTTCCCAGCCCTGCAATGCTCAAGTCTATAGAAAGACAAAGGGAAAGAGACATTGGAGGGAAAGGAAAGATTTGGGAATAAATGGGAACAGTTTGAGTCCAAGCGTTCATTATGTGTTCATTAATAAATCGTCTTGGAGGACAAAGAAGGCGCCCCGGGAGGGAGAGCTATTAACGTTGGTTGACGAATTGATATGAACTGATCACTTGGTAGTTGGTGACAATTGTGACTTGAGGAGTTTGAACCCTCATTTAACAAATCCTCGTGGAATCGATATATCAGAAATCAGGGGCGTCCACTCATTAAGACCACTGTTAAGAGTCTTCACCATCATCAGCATCGTTAATGCAGCAGTCTTTGGTCCCGTACAAATCTGCCAGCTTCTTAAACCTTGGCCCCCAACTCTGCAGATAGTCATAATCCAAGTCAGACTCTGTTGTCACAGATTCGAGGGAACTCAGTGACCCAGCCAATGATCCTCTGCCTTCATAACCATAGATCTGGATGGAGTCGTAGGGCGGTGCAGTTGGGTCGCTGTCGGCCTCGGCAATTCGAGTCTTGATGAAGTCATCAACGTCGACACTGTTAGCTGCCGTGCGGCCAAGGCCAGGCCTAAGGGGGTATTGAAGCTCGGGTTTGATGTCCTTCCTTGGCAAGAAACCGTTGGCACCGTCTGGGTTCTGAATAGAATAGAAAGAGAACACCTTGCAGTCAGATAAGGGTGGAAAGACACTTCCAAAAGTTGTACAGAATGAGAGAGAGCTGAGAAAGATATCTAGGTATTTGCTGATGGATGAGATGCATCATTTTGTCTAAATATGAACAAAAGACAAACCCAAATATGAAGTCTCTCTGTAGAGAATTTGTCAAATGACTCTTAGCATCCTCATAACCCTTCAGTTTTACTTACATTTTCTGTAAGTACTGTTGTAAATAAAAGCCCCCCTGCCTCTCTTCATACCTGCAGTGTAGCAATGTCGAAAGCCTCTGTGTCCTCCTCACCACCTCCTTCATCATCATACGTGATGATATTCTCTCTGATGTCCTCCTCCTCAAACACTATCAACGGCTCCTTCTTCTGGCGCCTCAGTGCAACAAACAACACCACTATTGCTGCCAAAGAAAAAACAAACACGCACACAATTAAAACTAAAACTCCAAATATAGTGATTATACAAGTATTCTCCCGCAATCTCTGTGAAAAAAGAGAAAAGTGAGCATTAGGTAATTAGTGTGCACTGTGGGAAACACTGTAATTAGACCCAGGGCAGTTTAATTAATATCATTATTGTATTGTGCTACACAAACATGCCATTTAATTGCAGGTGGTTATCAGCATGTCAGACTTCTAAAATGCTCTCTGTTGTGTAGTGTTGTGGGTAAAATTCAGTGTAAACGTCAACTGTGAGGACACAATACATGAAGGATGACAGATAACAGCTGCGGTGTGGGTTACCTAGTGGGCTGCAGAAGAAAACTCAGGCTGGAGACACTGTTCAACACTAGTCAAGAATTTGGTATTGAGACTCAGGACATCTTATCTTACCAGGAGCTCAAATGATACAGTGCAAATCATGAGAACATCAACAGAAGTGAGAGAGAAAATATTAGGCATGTTTGCTATTATTGGGACAGTGTCTTGACAGATTTGGTTTAAAAACTCGTTCTGCAAACACACTGCTTTATAATCTTAACCAATTGAAATTCCATGTAGCAACCAGGAAGTCTTATGTAAATCAGTAATCCTTTTTTAGTGTACACAACCAAACAAATATCCAATTTTGAGCCACATATTAGCTTCTTACCCAGCAGAATTACAATACAGGCCAGTATAGCTATCAGCGCCCCAGTGCTGAGACCAGCAGGCAGGACATAGGGCTCCACGTTACAGGAGAGGATGCTGTCTTTACTGTCACAGGAGCAGACTCTGATGGTCAGAGTGTTAGTGCTGCTCAAGGCAGGGAAACCGTTGTCGTTTATCTCAATGGGGAGGTAGTAAACATCCTGGGTCAGGCGGCTGAATCCTTTACGGAGCACATAGATACTAGCTGTGCTGTCTGTGGAGAGAGATAGAAATATATGTTGGTAAGTAGATAGAACAATCTCTCTTTAAGTGCATTTGCTAAGCTAGCCAATAACAAACACTATCTGTGATTAGACTTTTATCAAAGCTTGGACTCCATCTCACGCAAGCACGCACGCACGCACGCGCACGCACACACACACACACACACACACACACACACACATTGTAGACACAAGAGCCAATGACTTTGGTGTTATTAAATTCCTGTCTTAACAGTGAGTCAGTGTATCATTTGGATGAAAATGTAATTAAAAACCACTGTTACTCTTGTTATGACAACATGGGCTACAGTACAGCCACATATCCACAGACTTGGAAGAACTGAATGACTTCCTTTCTTCATTTTCAAGAATTAAGTCTATAATGACTGTTATGAATGATATAATGACCCTACTTCAGTACACACATGTACGTCTACCGTTATAAAGCAACAATAATCATCTTTATTTATAGAGTGCAAATCAAAATAACAAAGTGCTTGTGCTCTAGCAAATGTCAATTGCACTATGGGTAAAAGGACAGAGGGATGTAAGCGATTGTCAGAAAAAAAAAAAACCACACATAAAGATTCATTAAAACTTTTCACCCCAAAAGAGCAAGAAGGCAACCCCCACCGATCTCTCTCTGATACAGCAAGCAGCCTCCTGCTAACACTGGTACTCCTGACAGCTGCGTGTGTGTGTGTGTGTGTTTAAAGGATCGGCTTTTTATAAATCTTTGTGTCTGTCTGTATCATTTTCTGTTGTGCACTGATTTTCTCCCTGTGGTATTTCTACTGTGTTGATATAGAGAATGCAATACTAAAAGATACATTGATGATTTTGTTACAGCATAGGTCCCTTTAATCCCTGTTGATTATATGAAACTCAACACAATTCACATTTCCTCCTTTTCTGTAATCTGTCTCCTACAGCCATTTCTTCTCAATATATATTCAACTTTTTGCCTCTTTCTGTTCTTTTTTCTCTATCCCAGTACTCACAAAACTTAATTCAATCAGTTGGCCCCCTAAGAAATATGTACAGATGGACAGAGACCCCACTGCAATTAATACAGCCTGCAGGACATGTGTGCATTGGTGTATGTGTGTATGTGAGAGAAAGAGAGAGAGACAGAGAGTGATTTGAGAGCACCTGCTGCTTTCTACAAGGTACTGTAAGCCTCCATCTGTCTATGCTTTGATCTAATCTGAGTGAAAAAAGGGGGATACAGAAACAGTGTGACTGACTGATAGAAAAGGCTAGAAAAAGGAAAAAAAAGAAGCAGGAGAGAAAAAAATAAAATATTAATTTAAAGGTCACGAACCTCTGTTGTCTTTGAGGGAGAAGTTGTGGTTGTGGGCGACTTCTGGAGCGAGGCTGAATGTGAAGTGTTGTCTGTGAGCCATCTCGTCTTTGTCCACTGCACTTATGGTATGTATTACCTGAACCACACACAGAGACACATAGCAAAGTAAAATACTGTTTTGGGGTACATTTTTAGATTTGTTTACTATAATCTCCCTAAAACACATACACAAACACACTCAGGGTGACAGACATACCTTTCCTGGTGCAAATGTTTCACACATGAGGACTTCTTCGTCTGGGGAAAACTCTGGGGCGTTGTCATTCACATCTTTCACTTTGATGTTAACACGCACTTTTGTGTCCTGGTGGTGGCCTCCTACACACACACACACACACACACACACACACACACACACACACACACACACACACACACACACACACACAGAAAGACATCATCAGCATTCAGCTGCATACAGAAGTTCAAAACAGAGTCAAATGTTAAAGACAGAATGGCATTTGTGCTTGCATTCAGTGTCTGCATTCTAATCCGTGTTTAGCATTGGCTGACCACAAAGCTAAATGTGGATATTTTCCAGCGAGATTGCCTGTCAATCAGTCAGCCACTCAGCAAGCTATTTGTTATTTTGATGTACAAAAATTACAGACATGAGTTTGCGAAACATCAAAATATTCAGTCACACAGTCTGCCACTCAATTTGCTCCCACTCTTTTTACTGAAACAATTTATTTTTTTCATATGCAAAAGTGACAAATGAAGACAAAACGGTGCGAAGCACACAGAATGATGTCAAACAAAAAGTAGACACATCTGCAGTGAACATGAACTCCCAGAGAGCCTGATTCATCCAGCATGTTAAATAAGGCTGAGAGAGAACAGTGTATCTGTGGATCATTCATATTTAAAAGAAGGCTAAAACTCAGTAACTAAACATCCATTTCTTCACTGCAGTGCCTTGCACATTTGCAATTCTAGTCAGTAGGATTTTTCAACTACCCTGTCATTACAAGGCATGTATTTAGCTTCCCAGAGCCTGTTAGTGGTTAGCATAGCCTGCAATGGTCCTAGCTTTGTGGGTGGTGAGCCCACTTCCATCTGGCTGTCTGGCGTCTCGCATGCCACAGCAAAACCACGCGGAGCTCAGCTAGTTCGAGTCACAACCACAGAATACCAGGGTGGGGCCACTGTGGCTGAAGGGTTTGTTGGGTTAAAGCTCCGGAGGGCCTGTGGGTCGACTGGCAGTCCACCCCCCCCCCCCCCCCCCCCCTCTCTCTCTCTCTCTTGCCATAGCTAGCAAGAGTGTTTTGTGGTGGAGATATAGTTGAGTGTAGTTTTAGTGCTGCCTCAGCTGTTTTACCAGCCTTCTGTGTTGTAGCCACTTCACTTACTCAGTAATAAACAGTTCAATTAAAGTGAACTGTTCAAATCTATGAAAAGTTAAAATCTCTGTGGTGCCTCAACAGTTTGACACATTTTTGTCATCATGTTTGTCTCTTGTTTCTCCCCTTCATTAACTATCGTTGAAGACCTACTACACCTACTTGTATTTCTGTCAAAAATGTCACATGAAAACAACATAATATGCCACGCAGACAAACAGCACATGGATGCACACAAACACTGAACCAACTGGGGTAACAGTGGGATACATACAAGAAAAATAATACCACTAAGCGTCTACTCTATAGCAGTCTGCATAAAGGCAACGGCTAATACTGAACATATAATTATTTTACTAAGGTTTAGACAGTTCTTCACTGACATTCGCAGCAAAACTGTGAACTTTTGTCCTACCCAGAGGGCTAAAAATTAAAGGCAGCAGCTTGAATCTACTTAATGTCTGTACATAAGATGTCATGGATTGTATCCAGCACCGCAGAATGCCTGGATGGCCTCTGGATGCCAGCAAATGTACAGCCTGGTGGCTGTCTTGGATTTTTCCATCTGTTTTTTCATCTTATACTTTTTCTTTCCATCCTATATCAGCATATATTTAATTTCAGTAGCATGAATCACACAGCAGCCAAGATAGAGAAAAAAAAAACAGGCAGACTGTAGCTTTTGCTCTATTTCAGACTGAAATATCAGAAAATATCAGTAAATTAGCAGTGACAGCCTCATAGCCAGTGTGTCACTTCACATTCAAATGTAATAGGTATGAGTATGGATGCAAAACAGTGAGGATTCACATCCCCAATATATTTGCTGCTTGTACCATGATGGGGAATTACAAGTGTGTGTGTTTGTGGCCTATATTTGATTTGAAGGAGATCCACCAAACAGATTCAGTCCTGATTCTCTCAAATGTTTCTAGATTTGGATGTGTGTCTGTTTGTATGAGTGTGCAAACATACCTATCTCTGTCGCTGACACAGATATATTATGCCAGGCCTGTGATTCTCTGTCCAGCGGTCTTGTGGTGGTAATCATGCCATCTTCTGAGTTTATGCTGAAGAACTGCTCTACGTCAGTGTACCGAGGGATCATGTACCTATACAGAGAATTATCACACATGCATAATAGTGCTATAACACAATTATAAAACATTTTAAAGTCACACGCCTGTCTCACTGGATGTATCTGTGTGAGTACTTTCTGAGTACTTTCATCGTCTGTGTTACCTGACAGGGTTGTTAGTGACATCAGTGTCCTTGGCGTGGACTCGTCCCACCGGGGTGCCTTCAGGTGCATTCTCCTCTACCTCAAAAGTGTAACTGGAAGCTACAAACACAGGAGGCTCATCTGCATCCTCCACTGAAATCTACACACACACACACACACACACACACACACACACACACACACACACACACACAGAATTGTTGAAGGGCTCTTACAGTATTTATCTAGTCCCACACATTAACACGTACATGCTCTGTTTTTCATGCCATTGTACACTCACGCTCCTCCACTCACATTTTTATTAGCACAAATCTAAGCACACATCACAAATAGTTATATAAACATATTTTTCCACATACATACCTTTATTGTGGCTTCATCTTTATAGGGGCCCCAACTGATGAACTGAGGGTCAATATGAGGGTTGGATCCCTCCACCTTCAAAGTGTACGACCTTTTAGTTTCAAAGTCCACTGGCTGGGAAAGACAGAGAGACAGTGGGGACAGGTCATTCATCCCTATCAAACATTAAATATAAAATCAATTCAAATGGTGTATTATCTTTTTGCTGTCTCCATTGCAGAGGTTGTTCCGGCCTTGTGTAATGCAGTGAGTGACCAGTGCTATACCCCGGTCTTCTGGTAGGGGGAGCTGTTGCTACATGGATTAGAAGAGGCACCTTATCACTGGTGTTGACAGCTGCAGTGCGACCTCTATTACAGACCAGTAAAACCAGGAGTAACCCAAACACCGACTTTTACCTCTAGATAGTATGTAATGCATATTACATGATATGATTATTTTGGGACCAAAATGAATCATTTGGCTGTTTCTGTTTGTCACCATGAAATGGAAACAATACTAGTCTATTTTTAGGATTAGGTTTGGAGGTTTTGGTCTCCACATGATGAAATTGAAGAACTGCTGACGGTTACACTGGCTTTTTCCTTTTTCCATCCAAATAATTGGAATAGGTACATTAGGAATTCATTATAATTTAAAATCATTGTCATGGATTTTCAATATCACAGGCGGGCGAGTGTAAAACCCTGAGATCCAATTCATTGCTATTGAACTGAGCTTCAATTCCCTTACTCTATATTGGGAGAAAACCTATTGACTCGTAATGGCCTTGATATTGAATTGTGTTGTCTTTTGAGGTAAGCCGGTCAATGACAAAGCAGAAAACATCACACATTTTCCATACATCACATTTTCATTCAATATAATAAAGTGGCACAGCAATTACAAAGCAATGACCCTCAGCGAAACAGTCTTGCTCACTGGTGTGTATTTTACGAATCTTCCTCCTCCTTCTGTTCCTATGTACTGAGCATATACGACTGCAGGGGAAACTTGAAAGTCAACAAACGTGTTGGCAGTCATTGTATAAAAGCTATAATACCCAAGAGAAGCTCTTTGCTATGATTATGAGGACTACAGCATTGCCAACAGCACTTGGCTGTAACTTGGGCTCATCCGCAGCTCTGTTGTAGCCACAGTAAATAGCACTCTTTTGGGTATCAATGTTCTGTTATAAACCAGGATAAAGACAAGTTTCACTATTTTTGCAGCTGGTATGTGAATGGTGAACTGGCAGAGTCCCATGAGCATGCTTGATCTTTTCATCTCCAGGCTACCATCACTTAATGAAATCCCAATGGGGGGAGAGAGGACTCATAAGCCCTGTGTGAAGTGTTATAAAAGCGTAATGAAGCTACTATAAATGTATGAGTTTATCAGGGGTTACCAATCACTACAGATATGATGGATGACAGTTGCTTATTGACAATATGTTGCATGATAAAAATGTCCTTCCTTTTGCCATCATTGATCCAACATATTGGTCAGACTCCGTCATCTGCAGGTGACTCCTCTGAAAACAGATGGCGATGCTCTTTAATCTATTAGATTTCGAGCTGTGTTCAGGTGGTGCGGCTGCCAAATGACTCAATACCAGAGTCATGATTCCTCTCGGTGGATTATTCCAGTCTCATTCAAGTGCAGCAACAATCTGACTCTGGTGTCTGTGTAGGTTTTTAACGTGTTGATGACAGGTACAAAGCTAATAGGATGTATGTGACCCAGTTCTTTCATTTTCCCTCTTTTGTCACACTCCCTCTGTCTCTGAGTCTCTTTCTGCCTCCTATCCTTTGCCCTCTTTCTCTCTTTCTTTCTACAGATCAACTCTCTCTCTTTCATTCTCTCTCTCTGTCTGTAATCAGTGTGGGAAAATAATATTCACAATAATGCCCCCCTCTGTTCCTAATACACACACACACACACACACACACACACACACACACACACACACTAACACAGCTCCTTAATATTCTCTGGACTGCTTTCGTCAGGACACAGTTGAAAGAGAATAGATGATTAAAGCTCATCCCTGTGTGTGTGTGTGTGTGTGTGTGTGTGTGAGAAGGAGAGTGAGAGAATAGAGATTAGCGAAGGCTACACCCAATGCAGATTTAAAAGTGTGTTTAGGCGTGAGTCTGTACATGTGTTCGTGTGTGTGTGTAAGTGCGTGTTTGGTCTTTAATTTTGTGTGGTGCTGCCTTCAGGGGGCACAAGGTGATTATTTCCCCTGAGAGGCATCGAGACACAAGACGAGATGCCATAATCAGATTGAGAGGAACACAAGTGGGTTGCATGGTGCAAGCATCTCTCACTCTCTGCTCACACACGCACACATACACTTCAGCCTCTGGCTATTAAGCTATTATTCCAAGAGACACAAGGATCCGTGATGAAGGATTGTTGTGTGCTAGCTTCTGGTGTCACTCAGTGGTACACACCACTTACAATAACATCAAGTTATTTTGAGCGACCAGGCTGTTAACTGAACTAGTTGAAGAAGTTTTCTGTGTTTGTTAATTAGGCTACATTCATATTACATGCTGAAGTGGCACGAATTCTTATTTTTTTTGTCTCTAAGTGACTCAGATCAGACTTTTCTCAGGATCAGGAGAGTGTGAACAAACCAAATCAGATGTTTACATTGTGGTCCTAGATGTGATTCATATCTTCATATCTGACTATAGAAATGCAACTGCTGTCAGAATGATCAGATCAGATCATGTGTATTTTTTACTCAGCACCTCATAGCCCAGTAAACATAAACACAGAGGAGGAAACAACAGCGACAGGGTCTATACAGAGCCATGGCATCCATGTTCATGATGTGACTGTCACACAAATTATGTTATTGGTGTTTACATTTCAGAGTGTTATGTTGTTCTATTATGGCACTGACTTATAGACCAATCATAAGACTTTAAGTCATGGTTACATATTGTTCTGATTGTAATGACAAAAAAGTAGGTAGACACGACTTCAAACAGAGATATTTAAATTCAATTAATGATAAAACTTCATCTGATTTGATTAAACTAATTGATATTTTACAGTTCAACTGTTGTGTAACTGTCACTGCTTTCAAGAAAGAGTAAGGTGGAGCTGAATATGTGTATATGTGGCTTCATTCAGCTGCGTGCACACGCCCGTGTGTGTGTGTGTGTGTGTTTGTGTGTGTCAGTCTGTTTATACAACGAGGTCACCAGTTCTGTCTAGTTGCAGTTATACTGGGTTGAGAGTAAGATGTTTACAGATGCATTCACTGGTTCTCGAGCACAGATTTCTGCCTTTGGCTGGGTTACAATCAAACAACCATGTACACACACACACACACACACACACACAGTGTCCCACATGAGTGTCATCAGATGCTCTCGTTACTATGATTGGGCTGTCCTGTTTTGCTCATCAGCACATTTAGTTAGCAAATTTTAACAACTTCTTTGAGGAATCCTCCTCATGAAAATTCACATTTTAACTGATCCCATGTGTTTTTTTTTTCATTTTAACTCAAGTGCTATCTGTATTTCAGCTCTTTAGCTAATTTGGTCAATTTACAAAATTCCCACCTGAGAGCTGCCCTGTACAACCACATAATTAGCTGCTGTTGAACAGGGGGTTAACTCTCTTGCTCCATGGTAAACAAATAGCTGTTACTGAGAGGGGAGAGGGAGCAGTCCTGGTGATAACAATGGTAGGAGCAGCCCTCACCCTGGCAGTCTTAATGCCATGCTTTGAGCTGGAGTAAAAGAATCGCTCATTGAGGCGGTTGTGAGAAAAAAGCATGAAACAGACTTGTATCGATTGATTCAAACAGAGATTTTCCCACAGCATCAGTAAAAACGAGCTGTGGGTTCAGGCTGGCTGCTTTTTTGAGCAACGTCATTACTGTCTGGAAAGGCAATGCAACTTGCCACGAATACCATCATACTTTTAACTATGTAATTACATATTTGAACGCCAAGTCTTTCTTTCACCAAATAAGGATATGGTTTGGAATATCTTTTTTAAAGTGACAGTTCTCTTTTGCATTCATTTGGTATAACATGTGGGCTCAGGTGGGATTCTGTGGGCTTCTGACATAATCCTGACCTGCAGCTACACATGCAATGTGTGTGTGTGTCTGTGCGCGTGTGTGTGTGGTGTCCAAGTATTCCTCATGTTGTGGGGACATAATTCTGTTTACAGTCATGTTGTGGGGACTTGCCTCCTTTATGGGGACAACATGTAAGTCTCCTTCATGTAAATCATTGATTTTTAGTGTGAAGACTTTTAAATTTAAATATATATACATATATAGGTTAGGGTTAGACATGTCACGGTTATGCTTAAAGTTTAGATAAGTCTCTAGGAAATGAATGTAAGTCAATGTAATGTCCCCTAAAGAGATGGAAACACAGTGTGTGCGTGTGTGTGTGTGTGTGTGCACGTATGTATGTGTGTGTGTGTAAGGAGAGAGATAGAGAAAGAAAAAGCAATTGTGTATGCTGAGCTGGATCACTGAAAGCTATAGTTATAGTGTGTGTGGGGGGGTGCTGGTAGTCACAGTGCAAAGGATGAGCTGTGGCTTCGGGAAGCATAGAAATTAATGCACTTTCATATACACACAACACAAACCTTCCACCCTGTCTGTCACCCGTCCTGACTGCTCCATATTTGTCTGTCACTCCTTTGCCTTCCTTCCTTCCTTCCTTCCTTCCTTCCTTCCTTCCTTCCTAACACATTACATTAATACACAAATAAGCAGTCACTTACAGCTAACAGTACTTAGGAACAATGTGCTGCAACTGGTCAAATGTTCTCAACTTTTATGAGCAGAGGATCAACAACCAACATCTCTACTGTTGCTTTCTTTATTTCCATTGAACTGTCAGCTATAAATGAGTCATGGAATCTTGCCTTTCCTTATGTAGTAAAACTTATTAATTTGCATTATGACATATTGATGATATTGATGATTGATGATGATATTTCCTCCTACTGCATCCAAGCAACTTCTACTAACCCTCACTATGTTTGTCCTGTCGAACCTTCAATTCTTTCCTTTGCAAATTCTTCCTTAAATTAGCAATAATTGACAATTTTCAAAACAATGTACCAATGGCGGTGTCTGTTAGGTTTGGTTTGTACTGATGAACCTGCAGAGAGTTATCAGCGACTGTCTGGCTCCACTCAGTTTTACGGAGCCTTATAGAGAGTTTCATTGTTTAGCTGTCCAGCTTAAAAATCAGTTAATGCAGGTATACGTTGAGTCACGTCTCTTTCTTTTGTCCCTTACCTTCTTCAGTTTAACAACAGCCTCTCTGGTCTCGGAGTCAGTAGACAGTTCAAACATGGCCATTCCATCTCCGTCTATTAAGCGGTAGTTGACCAGCCCGTTATCTCCAAGGTCAGGGTCTTTGGCCTTAAATCGACCCACCTCCTCTCCCGGCACCTTGTCCTCTGATACAGACATGGGATACACACCTGACAAGAAAAATAAAATATGGTGATGTTAGTGTCAACGTCTGGTCACATCGGTATCGGTATTCAACACTCTTGAAGGGTCTTTAGAGAATCCCTGGCTGGCTGCCACTGTGTTTACTGTCTGACGCAGGGTCAGTTTTGGAGGGCAGAGAGGGATTATCATGACCTATACCATCTGTCTTATATGGCCCAAAGGATATTAATATCCCCTATAGTGTCAGGTGTGTGTGTGTGTGTGTGTGTGTGTCGGAGGGAGTAGACACCTGGCTTGCAGAGTGAGAGCAGTAGGACCATATGTCTACTCTTTCTCTCTCTCTTCCTTTATTCTTTCTCCCTTTCTCATCATGTACTCTTTCTATCTTTCACCTCAATCCTCTTCAGATCTTTTCTTCCCATTTCATCTCATCTGTCTTCTGTCTTGGCTCATTTTATCATGATATTCTTCTCCCTTCTCCTCCCTGTCTTGCTTCTGTCTTTCATCCTATTTCCACTCTTTTCCCAAATCAGTCCCTGCTCCTCCTCCTCCTCCTCCTCCTTCCTCGCCTCCACCTCCTGTGTGGTTCTAGGCTTTGAGCACGGAGCAGACTCATCAGTTTATGGCTTGTGCACTGTTAGTATGTTTATCATTCTCGTCCAGGACTTGCAATCCTGTGAATCATGAAATTCATTTGGCCACGTGGCTACCGGGCAAATGTGAGTCTCGGAGGAGAGCGATTCACAGGACTTGATCCATCCAGCTCAAATCCCTCCTGTCACCACCCAGCCCTCTAATTTTGTCCATCACAACTCCATCGATCCTCACCAAATCCCCCCTCTTCATCTCTGTCCCTGCATTTTAAACTCCTATCTATACTGTTGGACTCTCATTTTCTACAGTGTTTTCCTCTCTCTCTGTCTCCCATTTGCTTCTTTTCTTTTCACTATATCCTTCCAAATCACTCCATCCATCCTCACCTCTCCTCCCTCTCTCCGCCCTATTTCTCTCATAGCTATCTCTCCTCTCCTCCTCTCTCTCTCCTGCATGCTTTCTCTGGCTAAAAGCTCATTTCATCCCTGCCCTCCCTTTGCCCCTTTCCCTACCTCTCTTGTCCTGTCGTTCTATTCTTGCTTTTCCAAAGTAGCTTAACTTCAATGGCTTCTGGCAGCTGAGTTAAACATTGTATGACATAACACACAGTCAACCTGGCATACTTGGCTGCAGGCTAAAATGAAGAACAACTCATACAGGAAATGTACATTTACATGTAAGGACCACAGTGGATGTAATTGTGACTTTCAGTGAGTTATGCTCATAAATCACCCATACTAGTAAAAACACTAGTAAAACATGTTTTATTTATCTCTATGTCATTAAACATCAACATAAATGGTTTTGTTTGGGCTATTTGTATTCACTCAATGTCTAATCTTGGATAAGACCAGCACAGTTTAGATATAAACACCAATAAAGAGTCTCAGAAATGTTACTTGTATAATGACCACAATCTCACAGATCAGTAATTTTAATGTGAGGATTGAAATTAGAACAATAATGCATTTTACTATTCTGCTGTAAAGAAAATAAATGTCATCACGCGTTACTTTGTAATGTGTCCCTACTCTCACAGTGGTATCTTTGATGTGTCACCAAAATTTTTTTATTTTTTTATTATTTGGATCTGTCACTTATTTAAGTGACAATTAATTTGAGTGGATAAGTGTTATCTGGAGATTGTTATTCATGCATAAAGCTGACATATCTCTGCGGTATGTGTTATATTAGCAGTGGTGGGTGTGGACTTGTGGTTGGCAGCACTAAACAGATTCCTTAAAGGAATCTTAGTCAATATTTTGATCACATAAAACATGTTTGAGGAACATGGAGAACATAGTTTTGTTTTAGTTAAAACACTGTTACTGTTTCTACATGTTTTAATTTTCTGATATCTTTCTAGTAGTAATATACTCCACTCAACACTGTGTATGTTTAAAGAGCTGGATGTACTCCAAAACCAAAGCTAACATGGTTCTGCTTATACTGTACATATTTAGTTGTTGCATAGGCAGACATGGACACACATATGCATCTGGCGCATGTGGGATGACCAGCCATAAGAAGTCCTGTAGACCCTTGTGGACAACATTTACATTAATTGGCCCCCTGTGACTATGCAGCTATGAAACGTGTAATTTGAGTGTTACAGTAGCATAGTTCTTTGGCCAGAAAAATGTTTTATGTTATTAAGCATGCAGAAAATGCAAACTACACTTCAAAAGAAGTACTATATGAAGACATGCTATTACTTTTTAACATAAAATTGAAATGTGTTATCATTGAAAGGGCGAAAATGCTATATAAATAAGGTTTTTTATTACTATTATTATTGTTTATTTATTTATTTTATTGGACCATATGTCGTCTCGGTCTCAGACGCAGTTTCAACACAGTATTACTTGCATTTGTAACCCTGGGAGAAGAGCAACTAAAAGCTTGAAGATGGATTTAACATCCCTGCAGTAACACAGAAATGGCTTCTGAATGGAAATCCTCTTTTCAAGTTAAGTCGGGGCTTTTTACTGATAGATTCTGGTTTGTTTTTTTGGTGATGAGAAGAGACCCTTTTGTAATAGCAATCATACAAAACTACCAAGAGGTAATTGATATATGCAAATAGAAGCCGGCAGATACCTAAGAAAGTATCTTTCACAGCTTCAAATGGCTGTTATTATGTTCGTTCATGTTTAAACAAGAATGAGAGACAGCTATTTAACACATTTTGTTATGTCTAATAAAGATTAAAGTCAAATTGAATTTTAGAAAAAGAAAAGAAAAGAAACGTGCTTATGTGCCTTTTGTTTTTCTGCTCCACCTTCTTTATGTGCTGTGATTGATTTTCAGTGTCTTAACTGAAGGATGTTTGATAATGAGGTGACAGAGAGAGAATTACAAGGACAGAAAGTCAGTAGTAAACGGACAAAGAGACGGATCAAACTGCTGGAACACACTATGCCATATATCTTTTTCTGTCTGTATTTAGCTCATTGTTGTTTTCTCTCAGCTTGTCTCTTTTCTGCCTCTTGCTTTGCGATCTGTTTTTCTTTCTTGACTTGCTTATCTAATATCCCATTTCTGTCTCTCTCTCTCTCTGCTCTCGCTCACTCTACCCAACTACTAAATAAGTAATCACTGTCCTCATTCACACCATCTGGGAAACTTTTCTTGCAGGTGTTTGTGCTGCTTCTTCTTTTATTTTTAACAAAGGTTCTGACTACTACAACATCAGCTATTTGGTGTTGTCTTGTATCACAGATGTAAACTGTCAATGATGCAAAGCTGACATTTAGGTAATGCAAGGAGGTACTTTGTAAGCGCTTATGGCTGAAAACTGCTTTTTTTTGTTCTTGTTATCTTATTGCAAAATGTTTTATGTCCACGTTGAATATGGAAACAGAAAAGTGGAAATAAATGAGCTTCTGGAAGTCCACTAGGTGCCACAGTGGTGACTTTGGCAGCTTTTCTCTTGAACTTTTACCTGGTCGTGAATGTCACTTCATAGTTTTTTCCATTCATGGATATTATACTTACTTCAAACTGTTGTCTTAAATACAACTTAATATAAATACAATAGAAATATTCTGTCCATTGTTGAGAATTTTGCCAGTAAATTCTACTCACACTAAGACTTTACGATTTTCGGCCCCAGTTGACTTAAATGTGTTTCAACTTTACTTCATCCATTTTTATTTAAGGCACATTTAATACATGGCACCATAAAATGCAGATAGCGTGGTAAGCAAGTGTGAGCTCTGTTGCTCAGAACAACATCTAAATTCCCTTAAAATGTCCTTTTATCATGGCCTAAGGATTTTTGTTGCATTGCAAAACACTGAAACACGGTATGTTGGAATACGTAGAAACTGGAGTGATGGTTTTGACAGTCTCGTTCTCTCCTTCTCTGCATCTCTGTGTCTCCTACAGTCACTCCCTTTTCTTGCCTATTCAGCTTCTCCACAGGCTAAATCCTCAGCCCTCGTCTCCTCTTTTCTCTCCCCCCTTTTTCTCCATCCAATCCTGCGGCTACTCTGCTGAGTCTCTGCCAGAGCTCCCTATGCACAGAGCTACAGGAGGGGAGAGAATAACTAGGAAATAAAAATAGGAGAAGAAAAAAAAACACATAGAGGGAAAAAGAAAGTCTAAGCAGGAAACACAAGGAGAAAGAGAAGATGATGGGGGTGCTGGACATGGAGGTAGACTGGATACTGATTGAAAAAATGCAGTGGTATAAATCACTGCTGAAGTTTAGAGTTGAACCAGAGAGGCAAATCTTACCTGGGCAGATATAGATTTTATATATTAATATCAACAAGCACAACCAGCTGTCTCCTTAATCATCATATTTTCTTTTCGTATAGTATTCAGCATTTTTCAAATGCTGTTATCAAAAAAAGAAAAAAAAAAGTTTCTCGCTTTATCTTTAAACATCAAGTCTACAGCTCTTGACAAATTCAGGCTAAATATTTCACTACTTTTCATTGCTCAGCAAATCAGTAATTCAACAAATGTCCCAGGGAGTGGTTTTAACACACAGACACAAACACACGGAGATGCACACACATGCCTGAGGACATTGCAGGGGGACAGTGAGAACCTTTAATAATTGATTTCTTAAGTTATCTTTTGTGCCTCCTACAGTGACTTCCCCAGTTTTCTATATTGCTTGCTGGGTTATACACACATACACAGACACCAGCAGGCGTGCAAAAAATGATTCACACACATTCAGATGTACACTGCAGAAAAGGATAAAAAGCTGTGTGCTGAAAGTACACACAGACCATAATGTGGAAGGTTTGACACTTTCACTCCTTTTGAAGGAAATGTCACACAGACATGATACGCATAGATGGAGCTGGAGATGTTTTTACTCACTCTGTGGGAACTTTGGAGGGTTGTCGTTAACGTCTGTGAGAGTGATTTTAACCTCGGTGGTCCCCGACAGCCCGCCCATGTGACCGCCCATGTCTTTGGCCTGGATAACGACGTCATACTCCTGGCGTGCCTCACGATCCATGTTCGGCAACGCTGTGCGAATTATACCTGGGTGGACAATTTTAACATCAAATGAATGCTCTAATTACATCTTTCTTACATCCGTTTCACTGTTGAAGTCCTGAATAAAATGTTGGTACCTGAAAAAAAAAAAACTGAATAACTGGAGGCTTATGGATGAAGAAGTTTTATGGATCATTATTAATCATTAAATTTACCCAGCTTTGATAGTTCAAAACGCCAAATAGGGACATAATACATGTTACAGATATCTATACTATATGTATGCCCTTGCTCTGTAAGTGTGTCTGTTTACATATGTAATTCTTAGCTTTATATTTAGCTGATAGGCAAAAACGTACAATGTGAGCTACTTTCCCAAAATTGAATGCCATCTATTTCAAGATATTTCATTTTGGAAGAAATAAGTCATCACTCATCATCCCCACAAATAAAAACTCTAGTTAAACATATGTGAAGTCTTATTTTTCTCCATTTCAAGCCCCAGTAATCGTTTCTTTCTGTTTAATGCATCACCCACTGTTCTCTTTCCATCTCGCTCCTTCTTTCCCCACATCTCAAGCTGCAGTGTCAGGGAGTTGAGGCTTTCTACTGTCATATTATGCCAACTGTGTGTGGATATACTGTGTGCGTGTGTGCGTGTGTGTGTGTGCGTGTGTGCGTGTGTGTGTGACAGCATGAAAAGCTGATAATCTCCAAACCAATTAGAAATGTGAGCTATGGATTTGAGCCAGTCAAATACCCAACACTGGTTTGATTAGCCAGATTTACTCTGCCCAAATCTCTCTCCCTCTCCATGCCCTAACCACTCTCTTTCCACGAACTCACTCTCTAAACCAATTTCTCTTTTTTTTCTCCCCTAACCTCTGTCTTTCTGTTCTTCTTCACTGTCTCTGACCCAACACAGCTCCGTGTCTGCCCTAACCTCTTTCCTTACATCCAATTTCTTCTTTTAATGCAAACCATAATATTAGGCCTGGGCTCTGCAGAGACCATGCTGAATGTCCTCTGGGGACCTCTTTTTTACAGTGCTGCCTGCCTTCTTTTACTCACCAGTTTCAGTGGAACATGATCCTGATCCCTGCAGCAGTGAGCTTTTAGCTTTTTACATTAAAAAATGGTAGAAAGTAAAAATGACAGAAAGAAACAGGTTTTCAGTAGTCTAGTCTCTTATTAGAAAACAAGTCCGTAGAAGGACATGTTGCTTGTAATTAACACTGCAGTTAATAGTTATGATGTTGTGATAAACATCCATGCCTAAATCATATTTTTTATTATTTTTCTTAATGCTGAAATATATTTATAATAATGATTTGAAGATTTTAGGACTAAAATGTGTCTAGCACGCTGGCAGTGTATGGCAGCGGCCACTCTGGCTCCTGCCAGGCGTGTATGTTGTTTTGCATATTTTTCCATATTTTATTTGTGTTTTGATTTTGCACATTGAGCTGAATATACACAAGTTATTTAGCTGTAAACCCCTCGCTATGGTCTTGCTTTACCCTTTACCTTTTTGTATCGTTTGAAAAACAGGTTTCTTAGTAAAGTTGAAGAGTCGAATGAGCGTTGCATTGCATACCTCTAGTTGAGTTGCTAACTGAAGGTTAATCCCAAAGAGACACGTTTAAGGAAAGTAAATACTCAATGAGAGTCAGTTGCAGAGAAACAAAATGAAAGTGTGTTGTTCACAGAACATGACAAGTGTTAAATGTGTTGTGGTGATAAGTGGGTCTAGTTGTTAAAACTGAAAATGATATGTACAATTACAATTTGCACCACTGACTGTGCAGGCCTTACGTGTAACATGCAGCATCTACCCAGCTGCAGCAGTATGGATGTTTAGTGGCACTAACTGAACATGCAACTTTATACTGTTGTTTAGTTTATTGTAAGAATCGCGTAGGTCTGTGTGATACTATGTCAGCCATGTTGATAGGATTGTAAGCCTGCGTTAGGTTGTGTAGATCTATGTACACTGAGGGCAGGGCTCTGTTTTCAGCCTCACCTGTCTGAGGCTCCACAGAGAAATATGGTTGTCCTTGCAGTATGCTGTACACCAGTCGGGCACTGTTGCCGTAGGTCGGGTCATCAGCATCTGTAGCTGTCACCTGCATCACTGATGTACCTATAGGACAGATGCACACATGACATGTCAGACAAATCAGGAGATGACTCTACCGCAGTGATTCAGTTCAGGAATGGTTTGACCAACAAGGTGGTCACAGAGTGTGTGTCGATTCATCTGCTTGCACTGGAATGAATAACACCCTCCCCTCTCTGAGACAATGCAGCTGAACTCTTCCTGAGAGGCTGCTCTCCACTAATATTTCTCTACATTTCATCATTGTCGAGTGGAAACATCCACTCTCCAATTTTGCAGATTTTCACACTTTAAAGAAAACATTACATTTCCTTCATGCATTGACATGGTTTCACGGTCCCTGGATTTATGAAGCCATTTCAAAACCCATTAAATAATGTGAAAAATGCATAGTTGTCAAGCTCAAAAACAAGGTAGTTTATCTAAGTCCACCCAGAATTGATATTTTAAAGATGTGCTGTTTTTACTCGACAACTGCAATTTATTTCCAGCAAATTTCTCTTAACTGAACTTGACACAGGAAAGTTGATAGGACAAATAAATTAAAGTAGCAGGAGTGTGAAATACATTCTGCTAACTGCATAATTGTTGAAATCTCCCTTTTCAGGTGTGACACAATTCATTAGTCGCTCCAAAATTTACAAAATATTTTTTATTGGAAAGAAAGAAAAGTAGTGTCAGCAGCAGTTTATACCTGCAAATGTATATGTTGTGGCCCCCTATAGGCAAAGCAAGTAATAGCAGCCTTTGTCACCCAATACTTGCGCCATCTACAAGTAATGAGTGTTACAGCTGCAGTTCTCTTCTGTTTATAGAAGTTTTATAGGGTTTTCAAATCGAAATATATTTCAGCTTGTGCCTGTAAAATACCCCCACCTTGTTAAACTATGACGATTTTGTAAAATGTTCTTTCTAAACATATGTGAGTAACACTTAATGATCTTTTTGGAGGAACTTCACCATCAGACCATGTTTCTCTCCCTCTGTACTCCCTTTCTTCAAACAAAACCTAGTTAAAGCCTCATGTTCCCTGTAATATATCCAGGAGGACAGTCAGTGAGGACCCTGAATAACACTGTGCATTGACTATTCTTAAAACAAAAAACATGCTTTGGATAAAAATGTAAAAACCTCATAATAACACAAAAACCATTAAAAAATGAAATATGTATCTGGCTCATTTACAGCAGGCAGTGCAAGTTTTTTTTTTTTCTCATCTGAAAAGATGATTATCAACATGTTTACATCTTTTAGTTTTAACTGGAGCTGGAGTCTTTGCCTGGACTGGAAATGCAGATCTGAAACAGCTTGTGCTGTGTCTCTGCTACTGGATGGTATTGGCAGGGCCTGCTTTTGGGTGCTTTGCATCAGTTACACAGTGTTTACTTGTCAGTTTGACTACTTTACAATCTTTCTTCAGTACTGTACAGTATATGCTTTTAGGACATTTCCAGTTGCAGCCACCATCACCACCACCATCCTACTCCATATAAAATCCATTGGGTATATAACTGTAATCAAGTTTCATTCAGCCCTGGTCTCAATGTGGCAGCTACCTTAAGTGTACAGGATAAATTACCAGGAATGTTAATTTGAAAGAGATTGTCTTCTAATTCTGACATCCATGAGGGAACCTGGACCTAGTTAGTCAAATTGCAGCTTTTCTTTCTATTCTTCTTCTGTGGTTCAAGGCTGACAGCACTGGTAGCCCCTCCCTGCCAGACTTTTTTTTATTCAGGTTTTAGCTTAAGGAATCATTCAGAAGTCCTTTGAGAAGTTCTTTCTTTGAAAGTCCAGTCCATTCAAAGGAGGGAATTCTCTGGCTTTGAGTTTCGGGCGGCACCACTGCCAGTGTGGTTCATTTAAGGCCAGCCTTTAGGGGTTGAAGACGCTCCAAGACCACATAATATCTGGAAAGAAAATCTGTCAAGACCAGAGGCCCTAAGGAAGGAGGCTCTAAAGAGTTGGTAGGAGTTTTTGCTCATACCAGTGTAGTGTTAAATATTTCCTTGCTTCTGCAAGGTTGAGCCCAATTTCTTTTGCCTTTTAGGTACAAGAAAGAGCTTTTTAGATAGTGAATGCATCCGCTAATGGAGCTGTCTGTTATCCACCTCTGGGTCACACTTCCTGTGTTCAGATTTCAGTGATAATTAATAATGTATGAAAAAGGCTGACGATGAACCCACTGATGATGAACTTCCATCAGCGACTTCATTAACAAATGTCACTCAAGATACAATGGAGGGATTTGATTATCTCCTCTGAATCTCTTATCGGATTATATGCGGGAAGAAAACAAATCTGTTGTTCATGGATAGTTTCATGGATGGATTTTTAATTTGGTGTCACATATGACAAAAGCAGTCAGTCTTCACATTTGAGAAGCTGAGAGAATATTCTGTCTTTTTGCTTGAAGAATAACAGAAATGATTATTCAGTTGCCAATCCTAAAAGTTTAACTACTATGGACTACAGTTAACTACTGCTTCATTATCCACAAAAGTGGACATTTCCCTTCAGCTTTCCTGATTTGCATTTCACTTTCTTCTCATCCGTCTTTGGCATTTAAGGCTTTTGAACTATTTTCAACCTCAATCCTTGCCCTTTTCCCCAGCACCAGCCTTCCCTCCTGATCCCATTACTATACTCACCAACATTGGACATCTCAGGCACCCTGGCATAGTACGGCCCATGTAGAAACTCAGGAGGATTATCGTTGATGTCCTGAACTTTCACTATGAACTCAGATGGCGGCTCCAGAGGCTTATTTGTGTCTCTGTCCACAGCCTGGGCTGTTAAAGTGTACTGGGCCTGCTCCTCGCGGTCCAGGGTTTTTGTGGCATGGATGTTGCCTGTCTTGTCATCAATAACGAAGATCGTTCCTGCACCTTCGCCGGAGAGGATATATTTGATGTTGCCATTGCCTGAGTCTACATCTGAGTGGAGCTGAATTTGGGAAAAGGAGGAGACAAACGAGACAAAGTAGAAGAAATACAAAGATGTAGTGAGACTTTTATTCCTCATGTCTAGAAACGAAAGAAGCAGGAAGATGACGTTAGACAGGCTGTACTGTGTGAGACAGGCAAACACTAATAAGTAAGAGATTTAAAATAATGTCAACAAAAAAAACTGAAGAATGTTCAACATTTAATTAAACTGTTGTTCTACCTTTACAGCCCCTAGACTATGAAATATGACTCCTTGTAAACATCATTTGTTGTTTGCTATGAAAGCCGCTGTTTGGTTTGAGTGATGTCGTTGTTGTTGAGGAGCAGCACCAATCATCCTCACCCTTGAATGTGAACATGACCTCCCGCTCTCTTTTTTTTTTTTTTTTTTTTTATCTTTCCCTCTCTCCTTGATGAATGGGGAAAGCACATTTAAGTCTTATTGGAGCTAGTCATTTCCCTTCACCTTGCACCCCTCTGCTATGACTGTCACTGGAGGGCAATGTGAATATTTATTATAAAGCAAGTCATATTTTAGACAATTATTATGCCACTAGCCATGTTTGACTCAAGAGAAGAGATTTAACACTTTATTATACTCACCCTGCCCACCAGAACCGGGTCGGGTCCAGTGTACTCCTCAATTACGAAGAACTGATTCCAGACCCAACCTCGTTTGGACCTGTGGAGCACCTGCCCTTCCTTGCCTGCTCTCTGTTTGTGTCTATGCAGCGACAAGTGACCTACAAGCACAAAAACATCAATTCTGACATCAATACATCAATCAATACTGTATTTTTTCTGTTAACTAATTTCAGACTACAACACATTTCCTGTGGGCTTTCACTCATTTTTTAATGGTTAGAAGGAAAATGACAGGACTCATTTAGGCCACGCCTGTGTTGGATGAATGGATTCACTGCAACTGAAGTTCAATATCTGAGAATATTTTCAGTAGATGGAATTCAAAAATGGGTGGGCAAGCAATAACCTCATGAACTGAGAGGCCCACTTTCTAATTGTGGGTCTCCAGCTCAAATCCCAGCTGAGGAAACGTGTGTGAGTGGTGTTAACGACACACTCTTCAACAAGTAGCTTTTTAGGTGGCTCTTTGCAAGGCACTTAACCTGTGTTTGTTGCAGTGTGTAACTTAAGTATACTTACGTAGGCCTTAATTTAACTACATCTTTGCTATATAAATAAAAGAAAAACAAAAGAAAGACTGGCATTAACATGTTTCCTGAGTGATTACATTTTACTCAGATAAAACACAATTGCATAAAGTCAGTGTAAATATTCTCAAGATGCACTTAAATCCAGATTATCCAAACTGTCACAGGAGATCTTTAGAGTAAGAGATTGCATTGTTGATTTAAAAAACAAAAAACATTTGCTTTGCTTCTTGGATGTTAAAATATCTGTATAATTGTCAAAACAAATATCAATAGTTCTTAGTTTACCTCCGTCTATTGTCATAGAGTACTAAAGAACCCAGAAAATATTCACATTTAAGAAGCTGGAACCAGAGATATTAGGTATGTTTTCTTAGAATATGATCCAAGTTAGTGTCATACCTGGATGTCTGTGTCTGTGGCTCCTTTGATCCACGGAAGCATTTCCTTTTCGGGTCCCTAATGCAACGCTACAGAGCGCAGACACTCCCAGCAACACCAGGAAGGCCCTCAGCAGCCCCAGGCCCTGCCGCCTCATTATCAGCGTCACCATCTTGCCCAACCTGAGCAACCGTGCACTTCACTCCGTCCCCCTACACACTTTCTGCTTCCTCTCAGTGGAGCTCCGCCTCCACTGAGGTGATAACCTGTTTTTGTTAACTAAATCTTGTTGATGAACTTCCTACTTCATTAGCCGAGATGGTGCCTGTTGCCACGGATACTCATCACCAACTTTCACGTTACTGCCTGCCTTGTTTTTTCGTCTTCCTTCGTTCACGCCCTCTCTCCTCCAATCACACGGTCTAAAAGAAAGCAGAGGAGAAAGCAGTTTGGTCAGTGACAGTCATTGAACAAATCTACATTCAGTTTAATGAAGCTTTTGCTTTATAAACACCTTCTAAAATTGATGTGTTTAGTAATCATTCTTTCCTGTCTGTTATGGAGGGTGATGTTCATCGACCGCAGTTGAAGATCTGACTTCTCAAATGGTTGTGTTGATTAGGACCTTGTTCTAATTAACCAGACAATGCTGTCTGTAAAGTCATTAGCTTTAATTCAATTAGAGGGTGACTGATTCAATGTGGGAAGAGCAGCTCATGTTTGACATCAGGTCGCTGTATGGCTCTGTTTGCTGCCCTTTGAAATGCAATGAAACATAAAGTAAACATGAGAACATGAAATATGAGTATCATTAAGGTCAGAGTGTATCATGAGTCTCCCTCAAACCCCTTTAAGTGGCTTTCAATTTCATCCAAACAGCACACTGATCACTATACGGTGATGATTCAGGCATCTATAGTGAAGTAATCGGCTCGAGCAGACAGAATTTGATCCATACACAATGTGTCAACCTGACCTGTAAAGTAATACAGCTTGAAAATTACAAGCAACTCTAGATAAATAAATGTTTCAAAGTGGAATTTCAATGACAAGTCTTGGCATAGGATCTTAATGTAAAATAAATCTGATTAGCACAAATGTTGCAACAATCCGGTGAATATAGGACTAAAGATGATTCGGCCTCTAGCTGCCATGTAAGAGGTCATATGCTTTGCTCTGCTGTTCTAACCTACGATTTGATTGCTTCAACAGTAGAGAGCAGGCTTTAGTACCAACAAGTACCAGGTCGTTTGTCAGTCCCTTTAAAAAAAAAAGGTTCAGACACTTTGTAGGCCCAACCTTCAAACCGCACTGCAATAATCAACAAATGCTGTAGTTTTTCACATCAATGCAAGAGGTCGCTTGACTGGAAGATGTAAAGACAGTGAACCGATGAATGACTGAAGTTATGGGACAGAGACAAGTCAGAGGTAATGTGTGATAAATCCTTTGGCTGAATTCAAGCACAAGACATTAATAGTTATATTATATGATTACTGGAGCATCACGCGCATCCCTGTTAGCTATTTAGACCTTTGTCAAAGTAGAACCTTCAATACAAGATCAGACAAAATTCACCTAATTACACTTCACTCAGGGCAATAAAGCGTCTTTTTTCCCCCTAGTATAGTGGTGATGTATCGATACATCATTTGCACACTGCTGAACCTCCACAGTGAACCGTCGTCATGGTACCTGACGTCCTCCACGTTATATTCCACACGTGTTTCTCTACAAACCACTGCAGATACTGCTTCTTCTCATTCTGCTTCTCTGTTGTCCTCCATCTTGACCTGTACTCTGCTGTTCTTTTTTTGACTGGACCATTTGAAAACATGTGTACACTTTTGTGTGTGTGTGTGTGTGTTTTGTTGCTGTTCAGTAGCTCAATAGATGAGAAAATTCCCTCAGGGCTCATTGGCTCCTGTTGACCACATGACCAGCCAACCAGGCAGTGTTGACAGTTAATCTCATACCAGCTCATCATAGCTAATTATCACTGAGTCTTCAGATTGATGTGCATATCTGTTTGTGTGTCTGTGTATGTATGTGTTTGTGCCTATCACTTATCTGTTTAAACCTCAAAGCTATTTTGTCCTTGTTGCTGCTACAGGAAGATGGCTGCTTGACAAAGCATATCTGGGACTAAACTGAAATCACTTTGGGAAAAAAAATAAGGATTGAATAGAAATCTGTGGCAATTTGAAACAGTGAAGACCAAAGAATTAGAGAAGAAAGGAGGAAAATAAGACATAAATATGTGAGGAGAATCTTTCTCAGCTGGTTCTTTTAATCCAAAACTATATTAACTCACATAAAGAACAGTTTGGAAATGTATAACTTGCTAACAAATTTTGTAACAAGACAATAAAACAAAAGCTGAGAAAAAACTTTTCTTGGAAGTGTCACTTGCAGGTAAAATGTGTGAATTTGAACAGAGAATGTTCTAAAATGTCAAAGAAGTCTTAAAAACAACAACATCACAACAATTTTCGTCCCTGATGTACACTGCTTGTGACACCTGCTATGCAGAATCTATTAACCGGCTCTCAAACTGTCACTTTTGTGTCAGCTTTATTTTATTTATTAAATCCAAAATAAGATGCTTTTGCCAATACAATACTGATATCTTTCTACTGGTCATCTATCTAAAAACCTGTTGATGTGTCAAGTCAAACGCATAAACCCCCCCCCCCCCCCCCCCCCCCCAAAAAAAAAAACCCCCCCCAAAACAGATTGATAGCGGTGTACAGTGACAGCTCAGTAACATATTGTGATGTGGGACTTGCTTGATCACAATGAAATGACGGCGCTGTCAAATTCTGATTAAGCAATCACCAGAAAATAACATTTCCCTCACACAAGATGGAGAATTAAAAACACAATTTAAATTTCCTATCCATCTTTTTTTTTTTTTAGTTTTTTTTTTAGTTTTTACAAGAGACACATTTTGTGAATTTTGATGTGTTTGTCAAAAGCATCAGCAGCATTTGAAGAGGACTGGAAGACTTGAACACATAGTTTTCTATGGCTGATAATTTATTTTCTTGATTTTTATGAGAGAGCTTAACAGAGAAGCAGACAGAAAGAGAGGGAGACAGAAAGTACAACGCAGAAACAGACGGTAATAATGTCTCCCCAGGGTGAGCATGCCTTTTGGCCAGACCACTTCCTCTGTCTGAATACATGACTCAAGAGTCACATTAGAACAGCGTACGTGTGTGTGTGTGTGTGTGTGTGTGTGTGTGTGTGTGTGTGTGTGTCCCTTGGGCTCATAGAGATGCTGTGAATCCATGAGTCAAGTGTTGGGCTAGACTACTGTGATTCATTGGCTAACATTAGAGGGTAGCTACACAAACTGTGTGTGTGTGTGTGTGTGTGTGTGTGTGTGTGTGTGTGTGTCACACAGAGGTCAGAGCGGGAGGGTAAAAATGTGCACCGCTGGCTGTCATCTCCGTACTACCCGACCAATCACACCACATGTGTGTATTTGTTTATGACTGTTAATCAGAGTGTGTGTGACTGTGTCTTTAAACATGTGTGCATCCATATGAGACGGTTTGCATGTGACGACGACAATGTATATGCGAATGTTAGTCTGTGTGCACCTGTGATTAATTAGCTTTCGTCTGGTTTCATCTGGTATGTATTTGGTACGTAAACAGGATTTATTGTCTAAAAACAGATGTGAAATTCCCACCAACCCTCTTCTCTTGTACCGAGTAAGCAGCTGTGTAGGACACACTCACAGTTAAGAAGCTCTATCAGATTTTGTTTTTGAAAGAGTGAGTAATTTTCTGATATTTACTGATAGCCCTGTAATCTCCTTCTTCCGTCTTGTATTACTTTGCTCCAAAACCTGCTATAATTTGGAACATATGATGATTATCATTCAGTTGTTCTAATTGTGTTTAACAGAGAATCATTATCAGTTATATTAGCAGTAAGGATAGACATTTCTTTCTTTCTTTCTCTGGATGTGTCTCTTCAGTCAGAGTAAGAGCCGTAAATCTGCAACCACAGTGTTTATCTCCAGAACCCCAACAAAGCACATAGATGTATTCCACCAACTTTGATTGGAGACTGCTTTTTTAGCTTCTCTGGCTTTCTTTCACGGCATCTTTCCATTCTGTCTATTCTGGGTTTTTACCAGTCTGTTTCTCCAACCCATCATCTAAATTTAATTTTAGACTATGCAATCCAATGTGTATGATCAAAGGTTGTGGTTTTAATTTCTGCCACTAAAGCCAAACTCTGGAAAGTTCCACATGTCATCTGCAGTAAAAAAAAAAAAAATGCATCAGAGGTTGTGGGATGGTTGACTAAAAGCTTGCTGTTTAAACGAGTCAGCTTAAATAATACTGATAATGCTTTTGAACTTCATTTCTCAGAAACCACGACTGTGTGGGAACTTTTTCTTACAGACAAAGACGACAACAACCTTCTCAAAAGTAATTTCAAGGTTGGAATGGCTCTTAAAACAAATATTTCAATAAACACTTCTTGCCAAACATAAGTTGGATTATCATTGATGTCATTCTGATTCGTTTTATTCTGTCTCTGAGTCTCTGTCCCTTTGTCTTCCTGTCAGTGTCTCAGCTCTCTCTGCTGGTGTCTCTCAGGACTGTTCCTTCATTTCTCTCTCTCCTCTGTGAGCCAAACGTCCAACAGCAGCTATTAAAGCAACATTGGAAAATGCCTGGAAACAAAATAGAGAAAAAAAACAGACTTGACCGCTCTCTTTTTCCCTCTCTGCTTCAACTTTCTCTGTCTCTGTCTCTCTCCAGGGGTCAGCAGTAATAAAGGTGATTCATTTATGTACGAATGTGATATCCCCGTCTGCCTTGGACACTGTGTATGATGTGTACTTTATGTGCCTGCGTGCGTCTTTTCTTTTTTACTCTCCATCTCCACATATTGCCTGTGTCAGGGATATGTAGAGAAACAATGGTCTTACTGTACCTTGTCTACACAATGTGTACAAAAGGAATAATACATATATGAGGAATGAAGGAGAAAGGAGAGGAGGGGAGGGGAGGGTGAGAGTGTATTGTCATTTTGTCACTGTGTTTTCACATTGGACAAGGCCCTTCAAACATAGACTTGGTCTGATCTTGAAAACTAAATGTGATCTTATATAACTCCTGAGTTCATATACAAAGCAGGCTGCGGCTGCTGTTGGGTTTTTTTTTTCTTCTTCTTTTTATCCATTAAGATTGTACGTCACAAAGGTGAATTTTCACTTCTATCCCCTTGAATATAATGGATGTTGACCTTTATAAACAATGGCAACAAAGTGGATTTCTGACTGATCCAAACTCAAATGCTGACACACAGTTTGCAAATTGCAGTTAGTGTTGTGAAATGACCACAGTGCACGTCAACCGTCCCCGAGCCATGGAACTAAAGGATTATGTCTGAATTAGCTAAGCAGCCGACATGAACGGGAAATGTAGAATGTGTTGCCACAATGCAGCCTAAAGGCGACATGTGTCTCTTCTGTGTTCTCACAGCTGCTGTATCATCATTTGTTCCTGCCACATTTGTGTCATTTGGCATGGTGGCGACTGTGTTCGGACATGAACTGAGATGGCAGTGTAGCAGGGAATTGTGGGACGTTGTGGAATAAATCTGTATATTTCAGAGTCAGAACCATGACATTACTGTTTCGACAGAACTGCATTGCGTTGATTATAAGGCCATGTCCTGATCATAGAGTGTACTTAGAGCGATTTATGGTAAATGAACCCGTATAGGTTTAAGCTCTTGCCTGAGGAAATGCACTCAGTGACACCACAAACGCATAACAGCTATTATTACCAGGACCAAACCTGTAACTGTTCACTCACACGAGAGCTCCTCCAACCACTGGACCCCTCTTCAACTCTACACACTATTTGAACCAGATGGGATATATTTTTTTCATGTTTATGCTGGGATAAGAAAGGGGTTCATGTGAGGTTTATAATGAGATTTTCTGTTACTGTAGAAATCCACTCCTACTCTCCAAAACAAATCCCCAAGCTACTCTGCTATAGATGCAAAGCTGTGGACTGTAAGGTTTCAGTTTTTTTTTTTTTCTTCTTTCTTTTTTTAACATCTGGTTGCTTCAAGTGACATGTACTCCAAGAGACATTTGATAAGACGAGGGGTGGGTGAAATAAACCAACCAAACAGTAACAAGAAGGAGGGAGAATACAGGAAAAAAAAGACTAGTAACTGAAATGAAAAGAAAGAGTGGCCATGTTTCAGTCTAACAATGATCAGGTGAATTTTACACAAACAATTCGATATGTTGGAAAGATTTAACCATAAATGGTGTTTGTTTTCATCTGCTGGGTTGAAGCAAATATTTTAGATTTCTGAAAATTAGGGTGAAAAAACCCACAAAAACCTCTATGCTTGTTAAGTAGTCATCATCCATTATTTTTTGTTATTCTGGGAAATATGATTGGATGAAAAAGTGACTGCAGAATCAAATATCGATAAGACGGAGTGTGACACAGAAAACTAAAAGACACAAAGATGTACTGACGGACAGAGAGTCGGGGTGTTAAAGTTCACTCTGGGTGTCTCGTTTCGGTCACCGGCTCTTTGTGGTCTGTTAAAAGCTTAAAAACAGAGCGGTGCTGAAAACAGACACCCAGCGTTTAGCTCACACCGCGAAACCTGAGGCTTAATTGCCTTTCAATTAGAGGAACTAATAGTTGTGTGTGTGTGTGTGTGTGGTGAAGCGATTACAAAGAAAGCACTACTAAGCTTTCTCAGCATTCGCGAAAATGGGTATTAATGAGGAGCTAGCAGCTCAGATCCACACACACAAACACAGATCCACAATTACTGCAATTAGTATTTGCTGTGTGTGTGTGTGTGTGTTATATTTGTTAGTAGTCTTGGTGTCTGTGAGAAATTGAGAGTGTGTGTATATGTGTAGAGGTTGCTGATTCCTGTTAAGCCATTAGTAAAATTCAAGTGCTAATTATCACTAATTAGACCCCATGTCTGCTGTTTTCACAAACACATAGGTAGACACAAACACACACACACACACACACACACACACACACACAAATAAATAGTTTCTTCATGTAGTAATCTCATTAACCTCAGTTTAACATCATTAGTATCAGTTTAATGTCCAGAACATAGAAATGTAAAAATAAATAAATAATAATAATATGTAAGGGGTGTATTAAGAAATTTAAATGATTATTTAATCTAATTTTAGTGCAGTTTGACATTGCAGCTGTAGAATCAAAAGCACACGGTACACATCCCAGATAATATAATACCAGAAGCCACTTAAAAAAACATGGTGGTCATTGGATGAATACACTACTAGATGCGGTAGGGACTAGCATTAGTCACATTAGTCAAATACTGTCATCCATCTCTGTAAAGGTAATGCGTCTTGTGTCGTGGAGCTTTGATAGGATTTAGGTGATGGAGCGAAGAGTCTGAGGAGGATCAGTTTCCTCAGTGAAGCAGATCCATTTCCCTTCGGGAGACACAGAAGCATCTCCCATGAGAAAACGGCCTTCATGTGGATCGTCACGAGTGAATATGGACTCACTTAGCGAGGACGGAGACAAGCACATTCGTGTGTGTTAAATGAGTTGCCCTTGGAGAACAGTTAACACATATATGACCCAAGTCAGTGATTTCAGAGCCGAATACAAGTTGCTCACAGGGACAGTTGAGCTACAGGAAGTGTTTAGTTTAGTCTATTCATCTGATGACATACAGCATATGTCATTCATATAGGCCTTCAATACATCCACCCATGTGAAATATTCATGTCTCTGCCCAGTTACAGCAGTTACAATCAAGCGCCCCTGCAAAGTAGCCGCCCCACATTAAACTGATATAAGAGCCTCCATGAGTCAATTTTCCAGTAAGACTCGTGTTTTAATGCTGTTGTTCATCATCTGTGATGTGAAAACGTAAAATTTCCACAGAGTCAGAGAAGTAAAAACTGTTCCCATCATAGTTATGTATTTAGGTCATTTACTGACAAGGATCTGTACAAGTTTACAGTCTGTCATGCTGTCACCTTAGCGTTACTCCGCGTGTAATGACACGGATTAAAAAAAGGCAGTGATTCAAAATGCGAGTCGAATCAGAAGCTTATGGACAGTGACTTTCAGAAGGCGGCCCAAACTACAGTAATGCCATTCCTACAATTTAGAGGTCATTCTCATTTAACACACACGATGGTAACGAAGAAGACGATGTGCTGACAACACACACACAAACTTCGATTTGTTGCATTCAGCTAACTAGCACCTAATTAACTCCAGCATTGTTGGCTTTGGGGAAAGTCTAATTCACCCGCAGAGCTAAGTCATTATTAGTAAGTACTTTACATCATGCAAATAAACAGTGTTTACATGTGTATTTTGAGAACATTTTTGTCTTGCTCATTTTGATTAGCTGCCTCATTTGCTGAAAATTACACTAATTTGTTTGGAAATAATATCAATCAGAACTATTTTTGTCTACTCATGAGACAGAGGATGCTTTTTAAAATTATTTGGGAAACATGTTTTGTGCTAGTAGATTTCTAGTAGCGCTGTGACGGTGGTTCACCTCTATACATTATGTAAGGTGCTGCATGATTCATTCATATTTTCTATATATTGAAAATTATATTTGGACAGAAAGTAAAAGTCCACTCAAAGATTTAAACTAACATCTTCCTAAAAAGAAGCTCAGACACTACATTTGGGGAAGAGAAATATGCTTTTAATGCAGTGAAACAATAAAAACATAAATAAACCCGTAATGGGGAGAGGATGTTTCAGCAGGATGCTTCACTCTGCTGCTGGTTTTGCTTTTAAAATTCGTAACAAGCTGACGACCGAACCAGTCAGTCCTCTGTAGCCCTTAAAACGGGTAGCCGAAATTGACGGTCAAACAACGGGTGAGCTGATGAGATTCAGTTAAGCTCAAAGCAAAACAATGCAGCTCTAATTAACCTGTTGACCACTGTAGAGGTTTGCTCGTGAATGTCCTCTTTATAGACCTTAACTCTGCCACTATTAGCCCTTTCACTCCCGAGAATTGGACTGATGAACTCCATATTAGTGACGTTCACAGTTAATTATGATGAGTAATCTCCAAAATGCTTAACACTAGAATTAGAAGTGTGAAAATTGGAAAGAAAATGTTGCGTAAAGACTGTTTGAATTGGCTCTATTGACTTTAATGGAAACCTTATGAATGCAGCGTTGAAGGGCATCCTAACTGGCAATTTAATTATTCCTCTCTGTCTTGCTCTGTCCTTCTTTTTCTCCCTTTCTGTTGTTTGTCTTGACTTTTTCTTTTACTTTCTGCTGATTTATTTATATGAAAGAATGAATAACAGTATGGTAGAATGACATTGTAAGCACTGTGGATAATCACAGTATTTTTTTTTAAAATTCCACATCTTTGCATAACTTTTTTTTTTCTTTTTAATCTCTCGCTTTAAGAAAAATGGCTCCTTCAGTACACATTCACAGGAACGACTCATTGGGGACATCTGCAGAGGTTCAGAGTTCACAGTCACACACACTCTCACCATCACAAAAGATTCATGACGGTGTCACTAACCCTTTTAAACTGAGAGAGAGAGATAAAAAGACAGATGAGTACAACAGGAGATATGCCAAGTCAAACACAGAAAGAAGAAAACAGTAATCGGGAAAAGATGTTTCTCAATCATTAGAATGGACACACACAAACACACAATTCCTGGAATAGGAATAATGTGTGAGGGTGGAGGGAGGAAAGTTTGAGGAATTTATGCTATGGAAAAGCAAGCAAAACCTGAGACCCTCTATGCCTCCTGCCCACTCTGTCTTTTTCACTCTATTTCTTCTCTCTCTCTCACTCTCTCGCTCTCTCTCTCTCTCTCTCTCTCTCTGAGTGTGTGTGTCTGTGTGTGTGTGTGTGTGTGGTTTTGATCTATAGCCCCTAAGGGAGGGAGAGAAGGAGAGAGGTGGGGGAGCAGGAAACGGTGGCGTCTGGAATTGATTTGAGGCTAAAGGAAAAATAAAATACTTGAGATTCTTAAAGGCTCGGGGAGCAGGGACAGACGACCACAAAGAAATGAGGGAAGAGAGGAGAGAGAAAGAAAAGAGTGAGGCCACATAGCCACAAGAAAAAAAGCAAAAGTGGAGATGTAAAGCAAACATAAAGGAGGATTACTACTTCTGTACTAAAGTCTGTAGGTGTCTTAAGTACACTACTATGCTGAATCTTAGGTGTAGCTCTTCAAAACTGCAATATCACACAGGGTCGTGCAAGTCACATGTTCAAGTGAATATGGTGAGAATTGTGATTGTTGTGCTTGAGCCACTTTATAATTCTTTGTTTTCAGTACTGGTACACGTTATTGATGGGACAACGCAAAGACATAACATTAGGGCTGCAGCTAATGATTATTTTTATTATCAGATAATGGTTTTGTCTATAAAATAATAAAAAGTAATATTTTCATGGGGTCATCTTCAAATGTCTTGTTTTGCTGAGTAACTGTAAGACTGTAACTGTATATTTCGTGAGCAGAGAACCTTCAGTGTGAGGATCATTTGAAGAATTCTTATTTCAGCCTTGCAGTCAAGCAAAAAGCCCTTAAAGATAATCAATGTGTAAAAAACAAATGTGATCGTGAGGGGTTTCTACCGGCAAACTTTACTTTGGTTAGAAACCTCCACTCTGGCTGACTTTCAAATGATATTACATTAATAATGAATAAACTTAACCTTCAGTTCACTGTTTTTCATGTGAAAAGTCTGCGTTGAATTACTGCGTTGCGGAGAGGACCAGCGAAATTGCCATTAACTGATCAGCAGGAAACTCATTCATCTTATTAGCAAAGCTCGTTAAACCGACCACAACAATGATGAGCGCTGTTGTGTGTTATTGGCCCCTTGCAACAGCTAAACAGCTGCCAAACCGCAACAGATGGAGGAGAAAGAGCCAGGTGAAAAGAATTTATACTGACTTCAAGTCCTATGACAAACAAGTGAAATCACGAGGAAGCAAATGATGGGCGATGGTGGCTGAGAAATAAAGAGATCAACAGCAAAGTAGTGAGGAGAGAGAGGACAGATGAAGAAAGAGAGCAACAGAGAGGGATTTCTGTCCAGCTAGGTTAGCTATGTGTGTTCATGCTTTAGCGAGCTCAGGGAGTCTGTTCCAACATGATGAATAGAGACTAAAGATATTAGAATATGAGACAGAAAGAGAGAGAGAGATATCAAAAGGAGGCTGAGGGGATAGGAGGGTGGAAATCCTCTTTTTTCCATTCTTCCCCGTAGAGAAATGAGAGAGTTAATCCTCAGGGGCTTACATTTGTTTTTCCTCTCTCTATCTCTCTGTATTTTAGTAGCTGTGCCTTCTGACATCCTCCCTGCTCTCTCCTGATCTTAGCCTTCCCTCCCTCTCATTCTGCTGTTAACCATCATCCATATTTGCATCTCTTCTTCTTCCCGCCCAGGTCTTTCCATTGTTAAATTTCCTCAGTTTCTGAATCCCCATGTTTCCCCTCTCTTCCTTCTTCTCTCCTTCATCCAACTCTCTGATTTCTTGCAGGGTTTATGGGTTTATGATGCACGGTAATCTCACCACAAACACATTTATCTACTCATTCTTTGTCTTCCTTTTCTGCTCTTTTTTTCTTCCCTTTTTTGCTCAGCAGAGATTTGAGCTGTGTCATTATGCTTATAGGATATTTACATTTGGTTTGTGTAACAGAATTGAGTGAAATGTATATGATGAACAGAAGAGGCCTGAACAGAGCAAAATGGAGCAGAACAAAGTAAAGAAGATCTCAACAAGAAGGAACAGAGCAGTTAATACAAATTCAGAGCACAGCACCACAGATAAAGGCCAGAGCAGAGCAGATTTAAATTAAATCTGTGGACTAGGGAAAAAAAACTCTTACCTGACATTAAAAATATATTCAAAAGAGAGAAATATATCACTTTTTTTTGTCTAAAAAGCAGTAAAAAGCATCATTTTTGGGTCAAAAAGTATTGTTTGTCTAGTTCACATGGAAATCCTGTGCACTGTAATCTCATTTTGGAGGATAACTCCATATCTTGCATCCTTTGAGCCCCTCAAAAAGCAATTTCCCTCCATTCTGAAATGCCATTTTCTTCTGATAGCAGATCCCTTAAGCTTTGAAATTAAACATTGTTACCTGATTTCATCGCTCGGTGTTCCCAAACCTCCGACGATTACATCATCACCTGTGTAGCTATTTAATAAACATCTTCTTTCTAAAAAGAAATAAAAAAAAATATATAGAAAAAAAGTAAGACTGTAGTTTGACCCTATTTGCTAAATGATACTCTGGTGTCTTCACCGGCTTGACCACAGGAGGAGGAAATCAAAGTTTGAGAAAGAAATGGAAACTGTGTCCTGAACAGCAGGCGCTTTGCCTTTCTTCTTTTTTATTTAGCCCATTTCAAAACACTGCAGAGCCCCGGCGTTGTCTTAACTGGCATGGCATTTCAAGATTCCAGGGTCGCGTAGTTCAAATTTCATTTAGCATTTTAATTCACCAATCTCTGAAGACACCTAGTGCATAAAAAGGCAAGAAATGTCAATGACTTTCAACTGTAAGGGTTAATTTAATGCCAGTGTTCGCTTAGTCGGGGGTGGGAGGAGGTGTGTGTGGGGGGTGGTTGGGTCAAATGATGCCATTTTGTAAGTGCATCAATCCACATAACAGTTGTGTTATTGCTCACTACTTCCCGATCAAAAAGAAAAGAACAAAAGACAAAATCCTCTCACTTTGGATTTTGAGTGCAGTTGAAAATTATCTAAAGCTGAACAATTTTGTCTCCCAAAACTTCTGATATAATGTACCTCACACTCATTTTAGGCATTAAGCTGATGCTCTTATTCTGAATGTTGAAAGGCTGAGTGCAAGAGTAGGACAAGCTTAAACCAGTACATTGAAAACCTACCATCCAAAGAAGAGGTAGTAATGGATCTCCAGAACTGATTAATCGCACTCACTGCCAGTTTTTATATCACTCGAGCTTCACGGCATCTTCCTCTGAGCCGCCCCGAATACTGTGACCAGCACTGGAGGAACAAGTGTCAGACTACTTCCTGGCATCTTGTTGCACCTCAGTGGACCTCTGAAATAATTCATTTGCATGTCAGCTCTCTGCGTTTGTGTGTAGGTTTGTACCTTTAAAGCTCCTCCCAGGTTTTGTATTGATGTGTGCTTTTCTATATCTAGCTCTCAATCAGTCAGACTGCTGGGTAATCAATACTGGTAGAGGGCATTAAAACGTACTCTGTGTGTGTTTGTGTAAATCCCTGAGAAGAAAATCGTCTCCTCCCTAATTCCTGCTCCTTATCTGTCCTTCCAGACACCCGTCAGTGTCCCATTTTTCAAGATATATGAGCCTGATAGTTAACGAGTCTTAACAGTATTTTCCTACTCTACACACTCGAGAAAAGCTCATCAACACTGTGTTGCATCCTCCACTGGCTGTATGTGTTAACACTCTATATACACATGTCATTTCCTGCAACCTTCTTCTTGTGTGAAATGAACTCCAATTTTAGAGAGATGTCAACTAGTTCTCGATATTTTGCCATGGCTAGTGTGCTGACAAGTGTGTGTCTTACTGAACCTAAAACTGGCATGTTAAAGACTGTGCAGCTAAGGTTTGCATCTCTGCTGCCGGATTAATTCTGCCAAGCCTCAAGCCTTTGGCTAAGGCAAAGCTCTGTGGTTGGACTACCTATAAGCTGACATAGAGAGTCATCTCCTGTATCCTAAAAAACACAACAAGCAGAGAGAGAATGGGCAGCTAGTCCTAATGTACTCCTGCTGTGTCTACGTGTGAAACTAGTATAGACTTGAATAACATGAGAAACATGTTATTCAAGCCCAGGGCTGCCACATGCATGGACACACAAACACATGAACACACACACACAAGACAATAAATCTGCACTAATCTGAGAGAGACACAGAGATACACAGTGAGTGACCAAAGCCATGTTTCTATTTAAATGTAGTGCATATTTCAGGATAAAATGCACATTTCCATCTGCTTCTGCTGTGTGAATATTAGCAGTCGGGCTCATCAGGATAAACAGTCGGTGGCACAAAGTCAAATGATGGAAAACTGTGTGAGAAATGTTGGCCTGTTGTATTGATTTGAGGAAAGTTGCCTCCTCACCTCCTCCTTGTCATCCATACATTGGACGATTCTTAACTTCCGCGATTATTAATTGATAGGCAATGCCAATCATTAATCAATAAATAAATAAATATTATATTGATGAAATAAATAAGGCAGAACTCAACAGCAAGGGCAGAAAAAAAATGTGTTGCATTTTTAATTTTATTATTAATAATAATAATAATTTAATTTAATAATTAGCTTTTACAGATGAAGCTGAGATATTTTGTGAATATATTGTACCCCATTAACCAGACAGTATTTGTGCAGTGAAGCACTAAACTACAGCGCAAATAATTAGCTGTTTTATTTCTGAAACTCTGCTCCAGTCGGCTGTTCTGGATTACGATGGCTTTCCCCAGTACTGGTCACTAAACAGTCATTTCATTATCCTCATGCTTCCAAAATAATGCAGTAAACTTTTTATATCAAAAAGCTGCATACCTTTGCACACTTTCCTCTGATTTCAACAAACTGATCTGTAAGTTATGTTTCATATTGCAGTGTTTGGCACACGGTTGCAGAAGAGGCTGAAAACCGTTTCTATTCGATTGAGAACTAAATCGTGAATCGATTCTAGACCGAATCGTGAGCTTTCCAAAGATGGCAGGAATGTTTTCATTTGTTGCCATTTTTGGGCTCTTCAGTGGAGAAACTTGAATGATGTTTATCTCACACACTGACAGAGAGAGAGAGAGAGAGAGAGAGAGATGATGTGACCTGAAACTGGTTCAGATAAGCAATTGTGTTTCTATTCGCTCTCTTTCTCTACAAAGCAAAGTCACACACACACACGCACCACAATACACATACAATCTCTTTGTCAGTTTGCCTGCCACTGAGTTGTCACGGTGACAGAAGAGGTCATCTGGATGAATGCCTCCTATTATAGGATATGTGCTCATATCCCGGTTTGGGGGTCAAAAGGTTAAACATCCAATCAGCACACAGCGTAGCTAAAGCCTTTGAAACCGAGAATCATAATAAGTTACCAGCAGAATCAATAGATGTCAATGAGGACACGTTTCATAGGGAGCTACAGAGCATAATCCAGGCATAACCAGATGGAGGAAGAGCTTAAGTTTTCATTTATGTCTGACTGATATGAGTTTTTAAAGGACAACATTGAAGTCTGACACGTTGTCTGTATTCAGTATGTATGAATTTCACATCACCTAATGCTGTTATTGTTGAAACACCAGCTGATTTTGATGGCAGGGTGAAAAAGGAAAACCAATACATTGATCAAACCACAGTACTTACTGTATCACTCTCACTTAGGAAATGCAACTTCACAATGTGTTTGCATACACAGAATCACAAAAAGTGTGTTAGTTTTGGTGTTGGAAGAGTGGATGGTTCATTTTAACATTAGCTTCTTTAATAACGGTGTTGATAGGATGTATCTGTGTATTAATCTAGTTATCTGTCGATGTCTGTAGAGTAAAAATCAGCAGTTCTTTCAGACTTCTTCCAAAACAAAGGTGTTTTTTTCCCCTCTATGGTTACTGTCTGACCTACTGTCTGTGAGTCTTTCTACCTATTTGTCTTTTTACAGTTTCTAGCCTACACTTGAAGGATTAGAATGTGCTGTTCTGAAATCGTCTCGTCAGCCTGCCAGCCACTGATAAGCACACTCAGGATCGATTAGATCTGCCTTTAATCTATTCAACTTTTCCAGGCGAATGGAAAAATGCTTAGTATGAGAGATGTGAGGTGCGCGATACGGTGACTTTGGGAACACGTGCCCAGAGGGCAAATGCATTGTAAGCCACATTTGCAGGCATGAGATCATATTAAATATGTATTTTTACAAGTCGTCTTTAACTAGCTGCTGTAGGCAAATACAGACTAAACAATTCAAAATATTTTTTTTTCTATTAAGAGGAAGCGAGAGACAGGAAAAACAGGAAATGCCTTTTATAAAGAAAGAAGGAAAGGACAAGAAAGAGAAACGACTAAAAAAAATATGGTGGAAGAGCAAAAGAAAGAAGGTTTGATGAAAGATTGTGTCCTTTCACCCATCACTCCCACTTGCTTTCTATCTCTCTGAATGAGAAGGAGCCAGTTTAACAGAATGCTAAACAGGTCAGTGGGGCCCGATGTGTCAGCGCCAATTCACAGGCCTTTTGATTCCACTCACACACACACCGTAGGAAAAAAATGTCAGAACGCACCTTTAGCTCATTACTGGTGTCAGATATGATGAGGGATTTCTCCTCTGCACAGCGACACCGATCTGCCTGAGAGAGAGAGAGAGAGAGAGGAAATTTACATTAATAATGAGAAAAAAAACAACATTTATTGAAATGGATAGGGTTCACTATATATTCTGTATTCATTATGTAATTATGATGTAATTAAATTTGTCTTAATTAAATCACATTTTGCTGTGGATGTAATTATGCGGGGTATAGTTAAAGGATACATGTTTGGCTTGTGTATGTCAGAATATTTATGAGAAATATATGAAAGTAAAAGATAAACTAACATATTTTAAGTGAGGCGTTCAATTTTAAATGAAAGAGCACAACTCAAATACTTCTGGTCTCAAATTGCAATGCAAATTTAAACATTAGCAACTTCACAAACAAACCTCCTGAACCTTTAATTAGACGTAAAGCTGTCAGATATTCCTTCTAATCCTCCTCTTCTAACCTCTGATATTGATTTTTCCAAGTTTCAAAAAATGTTTTCAATCCCCTAAATAACAGCATCAACAAACACTGTTCATATTGCCCTCAATGTCTTCCCGGGTTTATTGCATTTCACAAGTGCTCTGTGGTTATGCATGACCGAAGTGAGTAAAATATGACTGGAAGATATTTAATTGCGTTGTCAATTCCCGGATTTTACAAAAATATGGTACAAATATAAGGAAACAGAAAAAAGACAATTTGAACTGGATGTGAGCAGGGGTTAAGGGGTTAACATTGCACCAGATTGTTGCAGCCCTTTGCTTAGCGAAATGTTTAACCACAAAGCCAAGTTGGTACCTCATAATATTAATAGATAAATCTCAACTTTAAATAACTCGTTTAAATAAACAGTTACTGTTAGACAATAGTCACTTCATTATATGTAAAAAAACAAAAAAAACTCACCTAGTTTGGCTAAATGAAAACACTTACTTCCATCAGTAACTAGTATCAGTACAAACAAGGTATTTCCCTCATCCTACTGCCAAGTCTGGGTTGGGACCCAAAGGTAGGAAGATTGAAGATTAGAATCGGTCATGAAGGAAATCTGTAACAGACACCACTGCTTTTGTTTCCGTTGCATTCCCAGATCACCTGAGGTGTTATCTGGGCAGGGAAATGAACAGGGCATGTGCTCGCCTCCATCAGTAACTACCAGTAAGAAGCCCTTGAGCAAGCTACTTAACCCTGAACTGTCCCAGTGGAGCCTCTCAGGGCCTGTGGTGGTGCAGAGTAGCTGTGTGAGTGTGAGGCAGGGCCATACTAATGAAAATTTGTGATTTGTGCGAAAAAAAAAAAAAAAGTTTAACAAGCGGAGATCCGGATAACAGATACCAAGTCTTACGCAACTTGAGACGGTCCAGACTACATTTCACCTAATCTCTATAAACGGATATATGAATATGCAGATACTTTTACAAAAAAATTAGTTAATAAAAAGAAATCATTGCCAATGATGAATACCGAGTGTGATCTTTATCTGCATGTAGTCAAACATGGTCAATACTACTTAGACACTGGAAAACAGAACATTTCTGTGTCCAAAATCTTGTCCCGTACATATTCTGCATTCAAACGCGGATATCTGTTTATAGAGATTCCATCTAGTAATTATGTGGGTGAGATGGTACATGAGTAAAGAGATGAAGAAAAATACTGCAACTGCAGAGATATTTTATATCATAATGGCTAAATATCAAAAGGACAAAAATGGCCTTTATCTTGTGTGCCACATTTCTTTCATCCACATCTTTTTAAATGTGCAGTGAGAGATCACACAGCTCAGGGGACTGAGACACTGTGATAATTAACCCCCACTCCATTTTTTACAGGACTTAAAGATCAGCGCAAAAAGCTTGAGCAGCCAAACCAAAAAATGTCAGATTCTTAACACTGTTGTACCTGCAACATTTATCGCCCCAGATATCAAGTTTTTTTTTTTTTCCAACAGATAGAAGCAGTTTCCTCTCTTATATTACTCCAACTATACGTACGCTGAATTTGTGTCTTCGAAATTTTATTTGCAGACACATATTTTACATAAGCAAGATGTCAACAAATGGAACAGTGCTGCTCAAATAGATGCAAAAAAAACGTCTTCATCTTTTGCAGAGCATTATAACAAATCATTATTATCCCTGCAGTACAACACCAATCACCATCATGCTATTAGTATTATCATGTAGCAGATTGTATGATGAGCATCCCAGCTCCTTTTCATCCTATTTAAAGAAGAGTGGCAACACGTGCTGACAACAGCACATGTCGTTAATAGCGGGCCAATAACAGAAATGCACTACATTGTCTGCAACTACAAAACAGATGTTTTAAAAATGAAGCACTGCACTAATTATTATGTCACTGTGGATTTATACCAATCACTATTGTGTTATCATTCTTATCATTCTGCAGTTAAATTTGCCTGCTTTGTATGCAGAGATGAATTAGCTCATTCCAACCAGAAAATGACAGCTCGTTATGTGAGAGAAAATGGATTTCACTATGCTGTGGTATTGCAAGGGACCCTGAGACAATACAGTCAATACTATAAAGCACTGTCTGAATTGGTTCTTGTGTGAAATGTGCAATGCATGGATAAAGGCCTATTGATTGGTAGGCCACTGCCAACAACTGTGTTGCACACATGTTTCACTGCATACACAAGCTTCCAGTAAGTGATAATATTTAGTATTGATTTGTTTTGATGAATTGCATTCATATCTGAAGAGTGATCTTGCTCACGATGAAACTCACAAATCTTTTGTTTTGTTTTGGCAAAAAAATAACTATCAAGAGAAAAGCTTCTGATACAAGTTATGATGTGTGAGTGCATTCCAACATAGCTCAGGGTGTACAGGCTTTTGTGCTGTCTATAATAAACACAAAATACCTGTAATATTGTCTGCAGTGAGCTTCCCTGTGCGTCAGACTGTGTTATTACGTGGATCTATATGCTGAAAGCACTGCACTACTCTCTTGTACTGCACAGCAATCATCCACAGGCCAAACACCAGCAGTTAGTGCTCAGGTTTTATTTCATAATGCAAAGAATTGAATATTTCTTTCGTAGTGTGATATGTTGTCTTCTGTTCAATAACAACAAAAAAGCAGGTATGAAATAATATAGGCTGCAGCTGCCAGGAACATGGTCATTTAAAGATACAAACAGGCATCATCTCTCAGCTTTGCAACTCATTACTGCAGAATATCATCAGAAATAGTGCTTATTTTTTGTGTTTGCAATGTCTACAAATGTGGTAGGCATGCAGACCTATTCACTTACACACACACACACATGCACACAAAATATATATACACATGCAGCAGACAGCTTGAAATCTAGCCATTAGTGTTGTGTTGGTCATTAGCTAAAAGGCCTGAAGCTGGAGTCAGACCAGAATAATTATTCTGATTATAGCTGAGCTCCATCCAAACACATTACACTCTCTCAGATTAAAATCTGGTGTTTCATCTAGTTTCTAAATCAAGATGCTGGGATTTATTCCATGATAGCAGCCAATTGAAAACTCAACATTACTGTAAAAAAATGGACAAAAGCCAAGTTTCATGCAGTCTTATAAAGGCAAAGAGACATTTTTTAAGATTTTGTTTGGGCTGGAGTAATAGTTAGAAGCTATTTTTTTTTACCATTTGACTCCTCACACAGGTACAATACTCGGAGGCTTTACGGGGCAATGTAACAGATGACCTTTACATGGGGAAACTTGGCAACATCCAAGGGCCCTGAAGTCATCCCTGACCCAGAGTTTAAGAAGCATTTTGGCCTCTGCAGACCTCCTTGACAATAATGGATGTTTACCAGGAGGTCCTTGTCATTCAGGACTGCCCACAAACATAAACATTTTTCTCTCCAGCACTCAGTGACCGCTTCAGGCAAATATGAACCATCTGATCCAATATTTTCAAATGAGGTATGCTGTATTTCAGAGGCTTGCTGGGATACCATGTGGTGCAAAAATCAAATTTATAAATAGTCTGTTTGATAGCAAGCAGCTGAAAACACCCGTGGTATGCAATCATAATATCTCACGTCACTGAGTGGGTGTTTATGTGAAACAATTATATGCATGGATGTGAGAGTTAATATGGACTTGTAACTGTGAGAATGTGTCTATGAGTTTGATGCGCTCAGTAAGACTGAAGTGAAATGATGCAAGCAAAATATGATAGCATCTTTGAGGATCAGCACAGTGGGCACAGCTGGTAGCCGTACACACACACACACACACACACACTGGCTGGCAGAGACCGGTGGATCCCAGCTGTGTCAGTATTATCCGTGCGCCAGTATGCATACACAGGTGCATGGGCACACAGACAGACACACACACAAGTACATTTAATTGTGTAAGTGTATACAAGTTGCTCCGTGCACTATTTACTGTATTTAACTTTGAGACTCTCTTTCAATGCATTTTTGGTGCACAATTCCTTTCATATATTTTCCCTTCAGGTAGGCCTCCCCCTCTAACTCTCTTCCTCCCACTCCCCACCCTTCTCGTCATCATCCTCCTCATTCTCCTCCTGCTCACTCTCCTCCTCCTTGTCCTCCTCTCCCTCTCTCACCGCCTTTCTGACTCATTGCTGAGTCTAAAATAAAATGCTACACAGGAGATGCAGGTGCAAGTTATTTTACCGGGGATTGGCTGGTAACTATAGGCGTTTTTTTTCCCTTGAGCTCAGATGTACCACCCCTACAGCACTTGCTCCAGACGGCCATGTATTTTTCCACTTCCTCATCTGAAAATGTGAGCCTGCTTCTTCGTCAGATGCTCTGAAATAGCTCTTTGTGGTTAGATAAGCCTGAAAGATAGAATTGGCAATAACTTACTGTCTACCCTTGAAAACAATAGTTCTATCACTTTCTTTATTCTGATATGGACTTATAATGAAGACAAATAACTGTCTGAAATATACCTCCAACCTTGGCAGTATACAATGCTAACAATTTAATACTATTTAATACTAGTACTCATGACTTCTTTTTGTTTTTCGACTAGTTCGAATTAAGATTAGGGCTGCAAATCGCTTGTCAGACCAATAACTGCGGGTAAAAATACAAATACTCAAGTTTGTAGCAGTAATGCGAATGCGACAACTATGAATATTTGGCATTTTTTGTTTGTGAACTGAATTGTTTGTGTGGTGTGTTACAACGAAATGTTCTGAATTAATAATAAAATGTTGTAAATACATTAAGTAAACCCAGGGCTCTCTGTTGCAATACCATTGCATTATTCTATGCATCTCAATGGAAACAGACTATACATATCCCCGGACACATCTGGCAGACATCTGCACTCTTCTTGTCAAATGTACTTTTAAACTGTTGAAGTAAGCTGCAGTCACTGGAAAGCAAAATGCCAACAATGTGTGCAGGCGTGGGTGTAAGGTCACCAACAGACATGTTGATGCCGTATGTCTTTCAGAGCAGAGTTTGATCTGAACATCCGTGGCAAGATGGATAACCTCCTGTAGTTGGAAGAGTTTGATCTGTTTTTTCCCACTGAGAGCCAATAATTTGTTCTACAAAGATTCTCAAAGAACCTGATTAAACACTCTTTAAACAGGAGAATAATCCCTTTTGAACAAATCGTTAGGCCCAAATATCACATAGATGAACACTGTCACCCTAAGTGCCATATATTACCATAAGTACATGAAGTATATTGTCAGCATAAGTTGGCATCAAAGCCAGAAAACTGCTAATCTCTCTGTGAAAATGTGTTGCTCTACCAGCATGGCTGCACAACTCAGCAAAATGTCATTTTTATCTCAATGACACTTGCAGGTTGATAATCATGGGAAGTCTACAAGGCCAGCAGGATGCTTGTGTGATTTGATTTTACTGGTTAGACTTTATAATTACATCTCAAGTCCACAGAACTTTGGAAATAATGTGAAGGCAACATGTTGTAGATGGGTAATCTGGCTAAAAATCTGTGAGCCATGAGTATTGTCTTTTGTTGGTGCTATTGTAAAATGTATCTCATTATATTTTCCACATTGATTTCTTCCTTGTTCCGTTCTGTCCTTGGGGAAAGCAGTGTTGCTCATTTACAAAGAAAAAAAAAAAGCTGCCCATGTTTTAAGATCAGTGAAGCCATTTAAAACCTGTAAGACATCAGCCTCAGCCTTCCCGTAGCCACATACTTCATTATTACTTTAAGGTGAAAAGCTGTTATTAGCCCCTCAAGGTTCTTCATTTTGTCATTTGCATCTTTTGTATTCAGTGTTTCTTCACATCTAATTCTGCCATTAATGTCTCCTTTCCACTGTGCAAATAAAATAAGGTAACTAAAAAACTTGGCGTCCTCATTTTAGGATTTAAAGAAAACACATTTTGAGGATGCAGCGCAGATCGAGCCAGAGAACACATGTGGTAACCTAATTTAGAGTCTGGGATATGAATATGAAAGTGGGGGGGCAACCAAGCTGGTGGAAGAGCAGATTTCTATTTGCTAGGATGATGGACCTCAGGCTTTTTTTTAATACCAACAAACAGCCCATATTGCTACCTGCTGTGTGTGAACTTCAGAGCAACCACAAAGCATCCTGTGTCACAAGTTGCCTCCACAGTGATACACACAGAAACACATCACATCACGTCTTTGCGGAAATACTAAGTCAATATTTGTTTTCAACAAACTAATTACAGTTTCAATCACTAAATTCGACCTATGTGCTGATAAAACTTGCGAGAGAAAACTCAAACACCAACTTTACCGCCCACACAGAGAAGGCAGCACACACTCAGATAATGATGCTGTCTGTTACCAGCGACGTGACTGAGGGAGGAGAAATATTCTAGTTGGCATGTTGACTTAGAGAGGCAGAGAGGGAAACAGTCGTTTAACTGACAGCATTGGGAGGAGGGATAAAGAGCGAGGCAAGAGATAGATGATGGCTAAAGAGAAGGAGAAGAGAGAGAGAGAGAAGAGGAGGAGACGGCAGGAGAGAAAATAAATAAGCTTTTCACATATTCAGCTCTGCATGGCTGCGCTGCTTATGTATGTACGTGCACACTCAGTTATGACTTGCCTCACTTGTCAATGATTTTCATTTAGATAGTTTGTTATTGTATGACACGCTCTCTTACTCATATAGCAATTCAACCTGCAACATACACACTCACACTCACACACACACACACACATGAATATATAATGATCGCTCACATCTGTATGTCGACGCAGCTTTGGCAGCGTGTCTTTCCTCTTTAAAGTCTGTTTAGAGTGTAAAAACAACCAACCTCACATCTTTCTTCAACATCAATTACATACACTATTTTGGAGAAAATGTCATCATGATCTCTCCAATATTAACCCAGAAATGTTCTTTCTAATTTGAATAGTTCCATTTCATGTGTTCCCGGTTGAATAGGTATTTAGAAAGTCTTTCAACTGGAGGACATGCTGAACGTTCAAAGCCTGGAAAGCGGCAAGCACACACTGTGCTCAAGTATCCTCCAGCAAGACTCTGAGTCACTCAGCTTTTTCCAGCCCGTGATTCTTTTTATTGTTCTAATATATATATGAATATACTTTTTTATCACCAATATATGACAAAAATTGAAAGTATGTAATAAAGTATTTAATAATCACCTGAACACCAAATATCGAGAAACTCTTCCCGACCAGACACCGTGCTCCTGCTGATCCTGTGCTGTCTCTATAGATCAATACTGTATTAAATTACTTTTCCACCATGTCTTTTATAGCATATAACCCAACAGTGAAACAATTTTTAGGTTTTTAAACAACTAACAACTAATACTATATCTTTCCTGAATAAACCATGTACTGTTGGAATATGAAGTTGATTTGTGGTTATGTAGACGTTTTGTTTTCTTCATGATGATCTCCGTTTTGAAATCTTGGCCTGCCCTGCTCTTTATTTACCATACCGCCACATGGGTTCATGTAAACACAGGCTATCATTGTCCTTCCCACTAATTAATGAGTCCAGTCAGAGTGCTGGATGCCTGCACGCTCAGTCCGCCTCCTCAGAGAGGAAAACCACTGGCAGCCCTATGAATCACCGCATTCACATGGACTCATGGTAAAAGAGCAAAAATGATTGAAAACCAAAAGAGAGAAATTCATGAGGCCGGATGAGCGAAGATAAATGTATTAGCACCAGATGACATTTCCATCACCACCTCATCAATCACCTTGGGGACATTTTAAATGGTGGACTGTGTGTTTGTGTGTGTGTGTGTGTGTGTGTGTGTGTCTGTGTTATATGCAGAATTAGGAAGATGAAAACAGTTCCCACCCCCTAAAAAAAAGCACACACAGAATAACAAATATATTCACAAACAAAAACAGAAGAGGATAGGGACATTTGAGACGCTGACACAAACATAAACGCACACAGAACTGCAGACGACAAAGTTGTAACTCGATTTTCCTACAAGTTTATTAAACTATAACGCTGCAACTCCCCTTCTCCATTATGAAAAACGTGTATATTGTCTCTGTGTATTATTACTGCTCCATTTTCCTTCAAATAAGCTAATTCAGTGCAGCTCTCTGTTGTAGCGCACTCGACATTGATGTGTTGTCACAGAGATTTATATTTGATACAAATTTACTGAATATATCATCTATCATCTCCTCCCAAACACATCATGTCCTCCTTCAGAAAGAAATCCACATCAAACTAATACCAATAGCATAAACCGTTGTAAATCCAGCTGAATGCACACTTAATATATTGCAAATGTGTGAAGTAGAAAGCTGCAGAAGCCCCAGTTCATCCATGACAAGCAAGACGAGCTGCAGGTGACGGTTAAACTGCATTTGGAGCCCAGTGAACCTGTTTGATACATAACAGGAACGAGTCTGAAACAAGGTGCAAATGGCTCAGTAAATCTGGCTCTGGCTCTGCTCCGCTCTGGCCTCCTCTGTCTCCATCGCTCGCTTTCTTCTGGTCTGTCTCTTGGTATTCAGAGGCTGCTCTCTTGCAGCTCAGAGTCTCTTATCTAAATCTCCTTTCAGACAGAGAAAAAGACAAAGCTGGGGAGAGCGAGTCAGAGATAGATAATACAGGTCACTCTCCAATGACGACTCTAAAAGGCATCTGGGGAGAGGATAGGAAGAAAAGCAGGGAAAGAGAGAGGAGGAGAAGAGAGCTGCTGCAAAATGTTATATTATATGTTATTTTCTGTCCTAAGCTGGGACCGTGAAAAACATGCAGACTTAATAAGTAGCTTGATATGAAGGTCACTGTACATCTGGTGATTTTCTAGGCTCACAGCATCTTAGCCGTTTATTTTAAGATCCGCTGAAAGCCTGTGGCAATGATAAATCAGCAAAAACTATCCACCACATGCCTGAGTAATGGAAAGTTAAGCCAGACAAAATGTCATCATTTGTCTCCTTTTTGTATCCCACCAAAAAAATAGTCAAATTTTTCTGTTTGCTGCCAGAGTTGTTTCGGTGTATTTTCGAGGTGAAATGTCAACGTTTTAAGGCTGTGAAGAAGTTTGATTTGACTAGAAAGTATACTTTCATTTCATGTTTGAAAGATTATGGTGCACTTCTTCAGTCAGTTGAAATAACACTCTTTTCCTGCGCAAGCGAGGAGACATGAGAACGTCTTTGTCTTTTAAAAACTTTACTTAAAAACGACAAAGTAAATTACATATCCGACGCACGGTCAAAAGAATGTGCTGCTTCCACCATAATCTGACAAAAAAAACCCAAAACCTTAAAATATACACAGTCAGTTACCGTAACCACCACTATATATTAACATCCGTTTTTACACATTTCTAATTCTGTATTTTACTCTAAACCTTGTATGAACTACAATGAAATTATCATCAACAATTTCTAACTCTCTTCAACTTAAACCATCACTGCTTCACTGGACCTTATTGGCCCTTACATTGTGATTGTACACAAAACATAAGGGGGGGTTATAGTTTTGAATTTATCTTTCTTTATTTTTATTACCAATCGTCTCTACCTCCTTTTCCATGTCTTCTCTCCTTCTCCCGCCATCGCTCCCTTACCTAAGGCAGACAGTAAACTCCAAACTATATTAAATGTGGCTTGTACTTCAAACTGTTGAAAAATACAATGCTGCAAGCAAACGCAGGTATTCTTTATTTGGACTCCTGATCTTTTCATATAACAATGCCCGTACCACATCTTGGAAGCTCCAGCGGGAGCTAACAAGGCTCAAAGATAGTATTGTGAGCATCTTAGAATCAATAGGATTCAATGAAAGTCAGTTAAAAAAAAACAGTTTTAACAGAGGATGTACTGAGAGATGCTAAAAGAGGTTGTGTGAAAACAAAACACAAAATCCACCTTGTCATACTGTTTACTTTTATTGGCTGTGTGAGTGTGTGTTGAACTGATCTACACCCCCAACATATCTATCTTTTTCAGGTCTCTTTTGAACCTACTTGTTATATATTTAGCTGTTTCTCCTTTTCCTGTACTCTCTCTTTGTCTCTCTGCCCACCTCTACATCTCCCTCTCAGCACTTTCTCTCTGTTGGTGCTATCAAAAGATTGTAATGTAAAGTCAGCCTTGATCCATCTCTGTTGCCTCTCTCTCTCTCTCTCTCTCTCTGTATGTGTATGTGCTATCAGATCTAGTTGGTATAGCTATAGTCAGCCCTGCTGTCCAGGCTAAATGAATGTTAAAAGCCTATTGAGTTTCTTTGTGCTAGCTGCAATAGCTTTGTCCTTATATAGGTAATACGATGTGCTGTGTGTGGGTGTGTGTATCTGTGCTTAGTGTGTTAGTAGCTTGTATGCATGCGTGTGTGTGTGTGTGTGTGTGTGTGTGTGTGTGTGAGCGCTGTATGTAATGTGATGCAGTCTTTTAATTTAGGAAAGGAGACACAGTCAGCAGGTAGAGGTTATGACCTCTGCTGGAGGACATACATTGTAACCTAACGTGAAATTGATTTCAAGGTAAAGTAGCAGAACATATGAGGCTGCAGCTGGTGGAGTGTGGGATTGCTGTATTGCACTCGTTGTACAGTGGAAAGGAGGAAGCTAATTTAATCATACTCACTGATATGTTTGATGATGCTATATTACTCACCACAAATAAAGTAGGAAATGTTTTCTTCAACTATCAGCTCCAAATGTCAGCTCATTGGCTTTAAATATGGACTTAAAGACCACCCAACAGGTCTGAACAACTCTTTAGATCAACCCGTTTTACTCACTAAGAATTGCTGCAGAGTTGACTGAGGTTTTGCATTAAAGTTGTTTTTGAGGCCACAGATAGAAATGGCCTTCTTCTTGCCAGTAATGACTGGGAGAATCACTTTGAGGAGAAGCGAGCACCGACAGTAACTGGATCAATGAAGAGACTGCAGTTAGAAAATAGGGGTCGCCGTAATCAATTAGACTCTTTGCTGTGGCTGGAATGGTAAAACAACTGGTGGTGGAGAATCTCTGCTTTTTTAAGCTTCTATGACTTTCATTTTTTCACTTTTTACGTTTCATGTGATTTTCATTGTGCTCTTTTATTTCTCTCAATTACCCAACTTATATATTTTGTTCTAACAACCTCAACCACATTCGAAACTGAAATAATATCAATGTGCACACAGCCTCAATTTGTGCTGCCTGGGGCAAAGCTGAATCTGTTTGCGGTTTTGTCTTCTATTCTGCACTGTTTCTAATTGTTTTGAGTGATCGTATGTCTGCAAGCTGGGTCCAAACAGCCCATGGTAAATATGTTTTCTGTTATGCTTCTTCGAGTCTCTTCTTTAAACATTTCTTTCTGGTTATCTGCTGCCTACATGCTTAACTACCTGTTACCTGTTACCATCCATAACATCAATGAAAACCCAATGCTGTTGCCATGTGGTGACACAGCAGCAGCAGGTGTGAGACCACCTTTGTGTAAATGATTGAGCACATTTTTTGGAAATGGACAATGGTTGTTTTTTCCACTAGTTGATCATTTTGTTCATCCAGTCATTTTGTGTCAGATGAGCTGAAAAGTCCTTTTTAGACACTGATTATGTATTAATGCAAATAATATACAGGGTACATACATAACTCTCTCCTCTCCTCTCCTCTCCTCTCCTCTCCTCTCCTCTCCTCTCCTCTCCTCTCCTCTCCTCTCCTCTCCTCTCCTCTCCTCTCCTCTCCTCTCCTCTCCTCTCCTCTCCTCTCCTCTCCTCTCCTCTCCTCTCCTCTCCTCTCCTCTCCTCTCCTCTCCTCTCCTCCCTTCCCCTCCCCTCCCCTCCTAACTTCTTTTTTATTTCTCTCATCATTGTATGTGCCCTGCACCACACTGACTTCTACATTCAAACTCTAGGGTAGCACTATAAATGGTTTATGTCATATTCTTTGTCAAGTACCCCCCACCCATCACAGTATAACACACACACACACACACACACACACACACACACACACACACCTCAAGCATCAGCCATGGAATTGAAAAAACACTAAAGAAAAAAATAATGGAGCTGTGGCAGCCCCGCAGCTTGTGTGTGTGTGTGTGTGTTTGAAGAAAAGAAACAGAGAGTAAGAGCAGGAGATGATGCAAGCTGTGATTTGCATGTGCACACTTGCAAAATGTGAACTCCCAAATGAGGCTGTAATTGGTTTTAATGTCTTCCCATATGGATTTCACATATGGACTAATTAATTTTGTTTTACATGGAAGTGAAAGTGTTATCCAGAATGACTTATAATGAGCACAACAGCAGACAGGATCTTTAATTCATTGATCATTAACATTAAAAGCAACAAATAGTAAAATGTAACGGTCAGAGCTGTAGTGCACTGACAATACTCTGTGACTGCAGAAGGTCACAGAGTCACTTTTAATCTGTCATTATACAGATGCACTACTTAGATAGATAGGTATATGGATAGATGGGGGGGCGCAGAGACCTGGCTGCTGTTGAATAACCCCATCTGCCTGTCATTACTAGTAGAGCTGCTAGTGCTACACACACACACACACACACACACCGCAGTATCTGTCACAGATTCCCTCTAAACAGCCTCAGGGGATCCAGGGAGAGAGAGAGGGGGGGATAAAGAGAGGAGAGAGAGAAATGCTGGGTGTGTCCTGATGATGTAGATAAGCACAGAGAGGTTGCGTTAAGGAGAGGAAAAGCAGGACAAAACACACTAGGAGGGTAAACACCTGTTCCTACTCTCACATTTTCAGACAAACCACCTATTTTTAGTGTGTCATTAACCCTAATATCAAAGGCTCCTTAGCCAGTTGTGACGTTAGCTGATGACGTTATGAATAATTTGTAAGCCCAACAGGGTTTAGACACTGACACGGTGGTGCTATTAGTGAGTTAGTGATGTCTCCCAGGAACCCTGATGGCTTGTGTGGATCTACAGCCTTTTGAAATGAAGCCCTTCCAGTAATCGATTGAGGTAAAGTGTTGGAGGTTGATTAGAGACATGACCAGAGGTCAAACCAATCTAACTGACGTCCGAAGCACGTTCACAGGACCACAAGTTCAGGCATTTTCAAGGTGCACAGTGAAATTAAGGCTTTGATTTATATGTGTCAGTGTGTGTAAGTTTTTGAGCTACAAAATACATTATTACTCAAGAATCCCAAACTCAAAAGTGAAATTAATGAATGCTTTGTTTTTCACTTTTATCAGATGATCTGACCTGTAGAAACTTTGTCTGTTAAATACTAAACTTACATTAAGGTGAGATCATTCATGTCAACAAGTAACATTTTGTTTAAGGTCCGGGCAATAAGCTAAACCCCTTTTAGGACGACAACAGATGGAACAAAAATTCATCATCATATAGACACTAAACTGCGGTAAAAATGCTGGTAAATGAGCTGGGGAAAAAAAATTGAGCAAGAGAACGGAGATGTGATTCAATGAGACTTGCAGGATTTCTTGAGGAGAATAAATTTTCAACTACCAGAAACTAAGCCCTCCACACAATTTCCAGGGAAACCTGCCGATTGTGTTTTGGACTTTTTTTTTTTTTTCCTATTTGTAGCATCTTGCAAAATTCAAATCCCTCAAGCTGTTCTTGCTTTTACACTTCGGTCTGAAAACCAGAGCTGAGGGCCTTTTTCTTCCAGTTCAGTCAAACCAGCAAGTGGGCAGCTTATAAGCTCTAAAATAGTTAACAACTGGGGGTCATGCCAAGTGTTCAAACTCTTATGCTGGTTGTGTGTAGCTTGTGAGAGACAGAGGAAAAGAGTGAGACATATAAAGTGTTGAAATTATTTTTTGGTCCGATGATAATAACTAACTGGACGTCAGATGGAACACTATATAGATGTAAGTATAGAAAGAGAAAGACTAAAACTGAAAAGGAAATAGTGGCAGAGAGACATAGAGTGGTTTCTCCAAGGATACAGTAATAACAGACATTTCACTGTGACTCACATCTCTACATCTCTAACTGTACCACCCATACACCTGCAAACACACAGGCACACACCTCCCTGCTTTCTCCCATCCCTTTGTGGTTGCTGCATACACACACTTTTTGAAATGTCTTATATGTGTAGAACAAGGCTACTTTCCTGACAAACACCGACACTTCTACACACACAAAGACTGAGATAAAGGGAGAGGCATCATTACCTGTGAGCACAAGGGGATATGATGACACCTATATGCAATACGTAGACATTCAAAATCCTCCAATCTCTTGTCTCTCTCTCTCCTGATAGCTATATCGACATCTTTATATAACTTTCATTTGGATTCGTGAAGTATCTACCACACAGTATCTACAGAAGGAAAGTTTCAGTGTTTGCACTGTGATCATTTGATTAAATGATTAGTTGTTTGACAGAAAAGCTACACAAGAACTTACATTCTTGCTCTAAGATTATAAGAGTTGATATAGTGAGGCATATCCAACCTCTATAGCTGGTGAAATACATGTTGGAAAAAGTCTTTATTGTTGTATTCAGCATCTAGTTGTATCTTGCTGGATAGCCGGGGTTGTCCTTTTCAGTACTTGTTTGGACTAAGTGGAATAAATGTCCACCTCTGTTCAAATCAGCATCTGTGTGTTGTGAAGCACCAGGATGTGTTCATTCCTGAGGTGTGTAAACAAACACAAAAAATAAAACGGGCAGAAAATACTTTTCGTATTTATACGCACATTCCCTTGCATCCTAATCCATCAGAAAGCAGTCTGCCTGACCTATTGCTCTCTGGCTTTGGGGAGGTTAAAGTTTAGGGTGAAAAGGTTGAATAGGAGAGGACGCAGCATGAGCTGCTCAACAGGAACAAACATCTGAGATAAAAAAAAGACAACCATTTACATCACACTCACCTCGTTTGTCAGCCATTCGCTCTCTCTCTGTCTGTGTGTGTGTGTGTGTGGTGTATTCCCTAACCTCCTACTGTGCAGACTTCCCCCCTGTGTGTCCGGCACACACACACCGTTAAAATGTGTGTGTGTAAGCATCTCCTTTACTGCAGTTGACTGTAGTGTTATGTAAATTAGTAACATTACAGGGCCTCTCTCAGAACATTTTACTAGTTTACAACATTGTCTCTGACATCCACCCTCCATTTATATGTAACGGTGATAAATTTTTTACCAACCACTGTTTCCATAACGATAGCCCTGCCCTCTTCAGGACCACCCAGACTTTACTGTCACCACTGACTTGATGAACTTTCAGTTACTAGAAAGTTCTGATTAATACCTGCACATATATTAATATATTACTGCATGCTTGAAATTGTTCTAAACATGTGTGTGTTTGCATGAAGCACCACCGTTGAATATCTAAGTGAGACACATTGATGATGTTTATGCTAGGAAGGCGACCAATTGGTCGATTGAGGTTGCAAAGTAAATGCAAAGAGGAGGATATGAAATACAAATCATGGAGAAACTTACAGACAAACTCCAATTTCTACCTTTGTCATTCAGCACCTCCACAATGTTGAAATTCTTGTCTGTAATGGTATTAACCTCGGCTTCAGTTATCTTGTCTCACTCAACAAGTATTCATTTTAATGTGGTATAATCAATCATTTAACAAAAGATTGTGTCTCACTGTACAGTATTCAGAGAACAAAAGTGGTTTAGTAGAGAGGTAAGGAGAAATAGAGGAAAGGGAGGGGAGGGAGGGAAGGAAAGAAGTACAAAAAAAGCAAGAGAATATATGAAATATGAGAAAGAGTGGTGGAGACTAAACCCAGACTTTGCTTAGCATGTCCAGCCAATCAAGAAAGCCAGAAATAGCTCGGCTCTTTAGCCAAAACCACACACAACCTCATGCACGCTGAGGAACTGGGGGCCCCTGCCATGGAAAAGTCATCAAATTAGGAGTCAAGGAAGGCCAGAAAACATGTATGCAAAGAAAGAAAGAAAGAAAGAAAGAAAGAAAGAAAGAAAGAAAGAAAGAAAGAAAGAAAGAAAGAAAGAAAGAAAGAAAGAAAGAAAGAAAGAAAGAAAGAAAGAAAGAAAGAAAGAAAGAAAAGCATCCCCTCAAAGCGGGTAGTTTGTGTGTGCGTGTGTGTGTGTGTGGTGTGTGATTGCTGTCAGACTGAGTTTGTCTCAACAGAGCTATTCGCAGCTGGGAAACTGGCATCACACACACACTCAGATGAACAAGCAAGGTCTGCACCACTGGTTTCCATTCCTTGTTCTCCTTTTTATCTCATTTCTTCTTTTTATTCTTTGTCTTCTCTCTTTCCATTTTTGTATTCCTCTTGCCTTTTCTTCCTCATTCTCTTCCTCATGTTTGTTTCTCTATCCTCCACGTAGCCTTAAATCTTTTATAAGCAACGAAGATCCCTGAAAAGATGTTGACTACTAGTATAATCTAATCACAACTCCAGTCAATCATTCCAGCCTTCATTTATGCTTGAAAACTAGAGCTCCGCCAATACATCATTGTGCCAATTTCATCTGATGATTTGTACTCATTGCAGCTAGATTTGTATCTGCTTTCTAGCAGTTAACACATGATAACAAATTAAAGTAATGTTGAGCAATAAGTAAGAAAATTCTCTGAAGTAATACATTTTAGCTACAAAGCTAACCAATGCTGCTGTCTTGTGTTAGAGTGAAACATAACTAATGAGTTGTGTAAAGTTTTATTCTCATTATTCCACTGTTGTAATAGTAAATATATCTGTGACTCACATTGTACTACATGTTGGCTCACTAACAGGTGGAAACATTTTGATTTTCACCTGAGAAATTATTATTTTTTCTCAAAAGAGACACGGTACATTTTTGGAATTACAAATCCCTTTAACTAATTCCTGAACATCTTATTCCAAAACAGCTGGCTACAAACGCTACTAGAGGGATTATGAGACCAGCATAAAAACACTGGAAATAAACATGTGCACATTGAGACGAGTAAATTGACAACTGATTGTCTCCCTTCCTCTGGCTGGTTGTCTCTGCAGCAGCGTTTGCTCTCGGTTTACTGCATGATTAAAGATGCCATGTCCAATGCTTCAAACTGTTGACATCAATAGTGGTTGGAAAATTATTCCATACACACATAAATGAAGTAATTTACAGAGTAAATGCGTAAACTGGATAAACAATGCAAATGTCACTGGTAGCTTTTGCAACTATCAAAAATCAATTTAGCCTAATACCTATTGTATATTTAATTACTTTTTTGTCTATAAAGAAGACTCCCAATTGCAATTAACAACAACAGCACCAATAATAACAATAATAAAAATAGTAATAATAATTCCAGTGATGTTTACTGTTCAATAACTGAATGGAAGGGATCCTTATCAAAATATTTGTTATTGTTGTGTGTTTACATAAAATAAATGAATATATTGTTAATCTGATTTTTTTAAATTTGAGTTATCAAACATGGTATTTGCCTTAAATATCCAGTATTCAGTCTCTACTGAGAAGAACTGATGAAGTGTTTTAGCCCAGCACCTCTTTTCCCACCTGTACTTACCCTAATACGTTCTTATCTCACAGCGAAAAAGCTTTTGTACTTTACCGCTTTGCTCCTATTTCCATCCTGTATTCCTTACTCCTGCATGACGCTGATGTTTGTAATCCATGAACTTTCCTGCATTCTGCTTTTGCTATAAGAGTATCATGTATAACATGTAATCACACACACACACTTTGGACAAGAAATAGTTTTCAGAGCATTTGGTGGATTGAAATACTGTGATACCAGAGCCGCCTTTCACTGAAGTGTATACAGATCAAGGCACCTGTGTTAATGGTGAGATAGGGAAGCAGGTATAGAAGCTTTGCCTATATTGACTATTAAAGATCGTGTGTGTGTTGATGACGTGCCAATGACCTGAATTATACAGCTGTCTGTCTGTCTGTCTGTCTGTCTGTCTGTCTGTCTGCGTATCTTCCCGCTTTATGTTTATGTCTGTGCCTTCAGGCTTCCATCTTTTATTGTTCTGGACAAATAAAGAGATTGGGTTGCACAGAAAAGAGGCCACAATCACACAGAGACACAACAAAGCATTCACGAATGTGCGCGCGCGCACACACACACACACACACACACACACACACACATACACACACAATCAGATGGTTCATCAGATGAAAGCGTCATTGTCATGGCACAGCTACAAATCCTTGCAGCTCTCAGCACTCGGCAGCTAAAACACGCACGCACGCACACACATGCCACAAAATTCTTGTTGGACAAAACGTTCCTTGTCTTAAAACCTGAGAGCCCGACCTGCCTAAACACACACACACACACACACACTGCCCCGCACACAAGCACAGGGACCCATAAAGGTGGATTACCCTCATTTACAAATGTATGGCTTTGTGACTAACCCATTAGCAAAGCTAGTGGGAGAACAACCGATGAATTATTCAGCACCTCCTTAAGGGTTAAAACAGGCGGAAAATATGCTTGTTAAGATATCAAAAGAACTGACAGAATACACATTTAAAGAGGAAAAAAGAGACAAAATACAGAAAAGAGAAAAGAGAGGCGAGAGAACCAACACTTGTTAGAAGTTCCAGAAGTATTAAAAAGTTTCTTCTATCAATCACAATAAAATAATGATTAATAAAAGATACACAGCGGATACACATTTAATGTTTTTAAATGAAAGCAACAACAAAAAGGCCTCCTCAAAAAGTTAGAACACTATGTCAGTGAGTAAAAAATGAATTATTCAGAGCCTCAGAGTGAAAACATGCGGAAAACACAATTGTTCGGAGTTTATGAAATAATTAAAAAATAGTAAAGGAACAAAATGCATTTCTTTATAACCCAAAAGCCCTTATTCTCAGAGGTTATGAAAAAATCAAAAAGCAATGAATAATGCATGGCCTCGTTTAGCGTTAAAACATGTAGAAAATAAGCTTCTGTGTGTTTACAAAAAATGAAGAAAATATTGTTTATCGTAGTAGTTCTGTGAATATTTGAGAGCTTTTATGAGTATTTAGTTATCACGTCAGAGAAAGAAAATGTGTGTGTGTGTGTGTGTGTGTGGGTGTGTGTGTTGCCTCCAAGCAGACTAAAGAAATGACACATGCCTTCCATAAAGAGTGCAGATCATCCAGAGCTCCTGATGATTACATGACTCAGTGGCCTTGGAGACCGAAGGAAATCAATCAAAAGCAAATCTCTCCTCTGATTCCTCCCCATGCACTTGTCTCGCCGCTCCCCTCCATCTGTCCTTCTCCTCCCTCTTTCTGTCCCCACTCCCCGTCCAACTCAGCCAATCTTCTCTTTTTTGTCTCCATCCCTCTCTTCCACAGACCTTCGATTCTCTCTTTCTGTATCCATCCAGGCGTATATAAGTGACTGTGGCAGGCCCGGTTGGTGTGTCTTTGTGCATCACTGCTTTAGACTAACAAACCCCCACCCAATACCCTCCTTTCACACACACACACACACACACACACACACAAACTTCATCATACAAATTCAAAAGGCCAAAGAACTTTTTGAGAGTCATGCCAGATGTTCCAAGCTTCATATTCATAGAACAACATCCTCTTCTCCTTATTTTCTTCTCGTGTCTCCTTTTTCTGTCCCATTTCCTCCCCTTTCTCACTCATTCATCTTTTTATTATTTTTTGTCTACTTTTTTTTACAACCACATCTTCATCTCTCAGTTTCTTTCTCCCACCCTTATGTTCCACTCTCGTGCCTTTAGAACATCTTTTTATCTCTTTTATTTATTCCCCCTCCATTTTGTTTCATTTCTGTTTTTGTTCCCTTCATGAAACTCTTCCCCTTTTTTGCTTTTGCTCTATTCTCCCCCAGCTTTAAGATGTTTGGTTGTTTGCACACCACCCTCTCCTTCCTTTCTTTTCTTTTCTCTCTCCACCTCCTTCTCCCTCTTCTCCTCTTCTTTCCCCCTTCCTTCCTGTCCCTTTACAGTCAGTTCAGTTCTATATTGTATAGTTCTACAGTCCATTCACTCTAAGCTCAATCAGCTCCAAACATTTAAAGGAACAGTAGCTTTTTTTCTATGGAAGGCATATTCAATCTCAATAGTCTGAATATGACAGCCTTTTTTAAGATATTCATCCTTCCTTTTCCACTCTGCTCCATGTCTCCCCTTTCTTACTGTTCTATCATTTCTGTCATTTTTATTATTGAAAATCAAATGTCTAACTTTAGACTGTATTCATGGAGCCTCCACATCTTACCACGAATCCTTTCCTTTTCTTTCTTTCTCTCTTGAATTTGATGGCATGCTTCTTTATTAACCATCTGCATCCCCATGTTCCTCTTTTATCTGATTTCCTCTCTTTTTTGCACCATGTCTTGCTAACTCCCTCTCCCCAAAGCGCCTCACATCCGCTGCCCCCCAAAGCCTCCTCCCTCCCTGCCTGCCATTCTCCATCTGAGGCCTATTGATTCTCTACTAGGGCCTTTTTTTTCCCCTCCACTCTCAGCTGTCAGAAGAAGATGGGATCTTCTGATGTCCCCGACCACGATAAACACATTCTGTGTCTCCCACAAAACTCTTTGGAATACAGAGCACACACCCGCAAATACGTAAATGCAAAACAGATGGGGGACAGAGAGAGATGATCAGGAGGGAGAGAGGGGGGAATGATTTGCACACCTATTCATTTTTAACGTCTCCTGGGGTTGCGAGCGAATGCTTTATTATAGCACCAGTCTTTATTTATCTCTCTGGATCCTTTCTCTATTTTTGCCAACATATCTTTTTTCTAACTCTTATATCCTTTCTCTCTCTCTCTCTATCTCTCTCTATATATTTCTCTCTCTGACATTTTTGCATTATCTCTTCCTGCACACATTTTTTCTTTGTTCATAACCAAAATTTTAACCAATTTTCATTGGTTGATTACTGTGACTTTATGAGAAGCAATGTCTTTATTTAGTTTTGAACTGTAATGGATTAGTACAAGCTGAAAAAAGAAAGCAGCACATTCAAAAGCTCATCTGATCTCTGGTCTCCATTGTCCGTTTTGCATCCTCTTTTCTCTCTCCATCAGTTTATCCCTCCATCCCAGTCCTCCCTCACTGCCTGCCTGCATCTGTTTTCGTGTGTCCCACCTTCTCTCCCACCCTCCCTTCCGTTTATCCAAGTATTGATCTAGCTGTCCGTGATATGTCACCGTGATTGACAGCTACTAATTGGCTTAATCCCACCCCCGGGGGCATGTAGCTCTTTGGCTGATCTGGATACAGCTGTCCTATTGTCCAACAGCTGACACCATGACCCTCGGGACCCAGTGGAGGCGAGAGATAGAAGAGATAGTGAGGTGGAGAGAGACGGATTGAATACATTTACAATCCGCATCTTTTATTTTTATTGAAATATGGACATTTTCAAGCAGAAAGGCATTATTTCAACAAGTAAGGTGAAGAAAAAACCCAGATTTGTTTGGTAGACTTGATATTTTACAACACAAACAACATAAGTGTCATTGGAGCTTCATGCTTATGCTTGAGTACACAGTGCAGCATCAAGCACTAGGAAAGATAATTTTGCCAATAACTCTGCAGCTGTGTCCCAATACATGGCAGCCAAATAATACAGGATGGTGAGGGTAAGAGTGCACAGAGGCAGACAGACAGGGCTCGATGGAGACCTCTGAACAGTGGCAGCAGGTTTTTGCAAACTGGTTTGACAGACAAATCTCTGGCTCAGAGGACAACACTTCTCTGACTGCAATACATGTGCATCAATAACCATGTGTCCAGTCAAAGTGTCTTTTAGTGAGACAGTGAGTCACTCAGGTTAGGATACAGACGTACAGAAAGAAAGGAAAACGGTGAACAAAGGGGAGGGAGACAGTCGCCCTAGAGACGAAAGAAGCAGCCCTAAGCAGACTCAGATTAGCTTTGCTCTATTGAGGAGGCAAGAGCCAGAACACAAGGTCTTAGTGGATGCTACTAAGCCTTTAAAGACCACCCTTCAGCCTGGGATGTACACCCCCCCCCTCTCCCCTCTTCCCCTCCATCCCATTTATCCAGTAACCAACACACACCATTTACATTCACATTAGCCCAAGGAGACCTTAATGGCCGAACATTCAGGCTCAAAGGCGGGTCATGATCTGTTCAACTATCGGCTGTGCATCATCAAACATTTTATTCCTTTGTAAGCAATGGCCTCAGGATGTCCAATAACATCATTCATATCAAACAGCAAGTTCTTATTTCGTGTCAGCTGTTCAATGACATCCTAACATGGAATTGAATTTACGTAATCTAGGAAATAAAAAAAGGCAAATGAATCAAAGACATGCGTTTTAGGTTTGCCCTAAAAACATTAAGCCATTTTGTAGTCTGGTTGGATTGATTTGACCTTTTGATCCTGTCACTAATAAACCAAATACAACACTTCACAAAACAAATGGTTCAAGGGCTTCATTTCAGCATGGTATTGATCTGCATGTGACATTTGTACTTGCATGGTTTGAGATAAAAATACACACAATTTTAAGCAAATATCTCGACATCCTGTGTCTTAAATGATAGCGATCAGAAAATATACCATTACTCTTTATTACTTTGGAATCCAAACTATGAAAATAAATAAGTTATGCAGAAAATTGATGGGAACAAGGGGGTGGGCATGGAGTTAAGAAAGAGGAATTGATCAGCAGTGTTGCGGACCATTACACTAAGCATGCATGTGTAATGACCCTAATTACCCCTCTAAATTGTCCCCTCCCACCCCTCACCCATAAACCACCCGACAAACACTCAACTCAGTGGAGCACCGGAGGACACAAGGGTCATTGTGCTAAAACATCCTCCCCTGCAAAACGATCCACTCTGCTTTCTCCCTCCCCGTTTTCTGCTTCCCCCCTCATCCTGCTCCAAACCAATGCCTGAACGTGCTGGATACTTCATAATAACCCCCTCCTCCTCCATCCCCACAGGGTTGTTGAAGCCAAATCCCCTCCCTTCTTTCTTCAGGTTGACACAGAGAGCCCCTTGTTGTTCTGAGCTGCAATCACATACCTCAATAAGTTTCTTCTGTTGGTTCTCAAACTTCCCTGTAGCCCCCAGACCCCCATGTGAATCACATATCTCAATGAAAGAAACCGAGTTTGACTAAAGGCAGGTTTTGCCCTTTTTGTAGATTTTTTTTTGATGGCCACATGTTGCTTTCGTGCTTATTTTGATATAAGAGCAAAAATCGTTTTTAAGACCAGTTAGAATTGGCTTAAAAAATATCCGTTCGTCATGATATTGGATGCTCCATTATATCCTACAACTGTCTTTGTGACAACTTGCAGTATTAAGAAAAAAACTGACATTAAAGATTGCAGTTGAAAGTTAAAATTTCTAAACACAGGACTCACAAACACCAGCGGATCTGCATTGTCAAGTGCCCTTAAGCAGCTGCACCTGTTCATCCACACTCACTGTGAGTTGCTTTGAATAAATACATCTGATACATACAGCATCTGAAGGATAAATAGAAAAAGGAAATCCTCATAAATGAGAGGAGTCGCACCTCCAAGTGTCGCAGCAAGATATTTTCTTTGATATATTTCTTTTCATCTCGAGAGTGAAATCTGGTGACACGCAGCTCTTATTGCTTTAAACTGCTCTTAAAGAGTGGTGCATCGCCTCGTTGAATAAAATATTAGCATACTCTGCGAATAAAACATCAGAGCTATTTTCTTATATAAAAAGGTCAAAACAGTTGTCTGGACTAGCAGCAATCTATTAACCCCCATTTGTCTGCGCCTGTGCAAACAAACATAACTGCTTACACACGTACACACACCTTTCTGTCAGTATCACAGTAGACTTTTAAGGACTTTCCATATATTAGATCTACTTCACAAACTCCTATTAAATGCTGAATCCTCAACCTAATGCTTCAGTAGCTTTAAAATAACTGCAGAATCTCCTTTTAAACCTGGTCTACACTTTGGAGGGTTTTCTGGGTCTTTTTATGTTTGCAGAGACATCTGGTTCTCATAAAGACAAGAACACAAGGCAAGGTACATGATTAAACTTACACACACACACACACACACACACACACACACAGCCCAGGGTGACCTTGTATATCTCACCTTTAGGTGACACAGACACATGCAGACAGACTGCCTGAAACGACTTTTATTTGTTGTTCTGGGGATGCTCATGCTCAGGTGCACACACATACACAGATCATACACGCTGACCTTGCTTGCTCAGCTTTAGCATTAGTATGTGAAAACACCCACATTGGAGTGACCCTCCCACACACACACACACACACACACACACACTGTGACCTTGTTTGTTCAACCTTGCCACTAGAATATGAACAATGCTGGTGACACTTGCTTTTATAACATTGCAATAAAAATAAACATGGCTGTGACAAATTTGATGTCACTCCACATAACCACTGAAAACACATATATTGTATGAAAATAGCTCAAAGCAGCTGCTACTTCAATGGATTTCAAAACAACTCCAACTGGATTATCTGTGTACATTTTAAATGACAACCTCTGTTACTTCAAATGTATCCATGTCGTATAGTAAGCACTATAATTCTGACATGTCTTTGTTGTAATATTAACAAAAACGGCAACATAACAATGTGATTCACCTTCATTTAGTTGAATTGAATTGAAGTGTGCAAAGTGCTCTTTTCATCTATGACCTCATTTACACATAGTGTTAACATGTGATCTGTATCTGTCTATATTATCTGCGTAATGACATCCGATTCACGGGTGGTTGCATTTACACCTGGTATTCTTTCAATGAGAAGGTCAATGCAGTTACAGCTGCAGATGAAACCTAAAGAGAAAGTGGGAAGAGTGAGATAAAGACACACGGAGAGAGAACGAGAAACCCGAGATACAAAGAGAAGAAAGAAAGAAACGGATATACAGACAAAAACTGAGAGGAAAGGGGTAGCTTTATATAAGCGCTGCTCTATAAATCTGAGTCATGGTCAGGGATTAAGGCATCGAGCGAGCAAAGAAATATACTAGAGTCAAGCTGTTCACTTGTAAAAAAAGAGAAATTAATACTGTCCAGTGAAGAAGCAGCAGTCATATTCAATCATATTACACTATTAAAAGTATCACAGTCAATGAAGCGTGGATAGTGAGGAGGAAAAGGAGAATGAGAGAAAGCATGAGAACGTGGACTGGAAAAAAAAAAAATCAGAGGGACAGAAAAAGGAGGACAGATGCAAAAAGGGAGTGTGAGAGTGATACAAGGGACATAGAAAAATAAAGAAACACATTCACATGGAGAAAGAGACAGGGAGGTAAAATAGAGCGAGGTTATTATGGTAAAGAGGTCAAGCTTGCAGTAATGCTCTGTCTCGTAGAAAAGAAAACAGGCTTTATGTGTGTGTCAGCGTGTGTGTCCGTATTATCTCCCTCACTGTGTCTGTGCATGCGGGTGAGCCATCATCTGCCACGGCACCATCACTTTAGAGCCTGTAACATGTGCACTTTTATTTGTGTGTTTGGTCTAGTGCTAATCTCAAGGTTTCCACTGTGTGTGTGTGTGTGTGTGTGTGTGAACTTACACATGAGACAGAGACACTGTTATGTTTCAGAGCACACTTTTATGTCCGTAGAGCTGGATCAATAAGGACCTTGTTCACACAAGGAGTTTAGGAGTTTTTGAGAGTGGCCTATTAGCACACCACTGTCTGATGCTTATGCATATGATAAAACGGCAGTTAGTCATTATGTCATGTTGTATATTTATCAAAACTCTCTTTAATATATCTGTTGTAGTCAGGTTTATTGTAGGAGCCTTTCCAGGGGAGAAGCTGTTTTCTGTTCATCTACAGCACAGTGGGGATAAATACAGCCGTGAGGGAGATTAGACATACTAAAGAGGAGAAGAAAAGGAAGGACAGAGGAGAGACGAGAGGAAAGAAAGACAGGTAAGAGGAGGGAGGGAAGGAAAGAAGGAAGGAGAGGAACAGAGGACAAGACAGGAGAGGATGAGAACTACTAATAAGTCCCAGTGTGATCAAAGCATTACTTTGACATCGAGAGCAGGCCTTGCCAGCACGCTGATTGGTAGTGTTAGAAACACACATACACACTTTGAAACATTAGAATATGTGTGTCTAAGAAGCCTCTTCTCATGTGTAAGTGATACTGATATAGTAAGCCAGCCTGCATTCATTAAACTATAAACATTTTTAACCCGTTATGGTTTGGATTCAATCGTCTCCTACCTGTTTAGACACAGACAAAAACATGGATGCTTTCATTTGCTCTAAATACAGGTAAATTGTTGGTAAAAATCCAATTACCTGGCACCCACATCGACTGTACCGCAATGCAAGTGAAAAAGAAAGAGCTTCTACTTCTTACAGTCGGGCTGTCATAACCGGCTCCACGTTCGGCAGACAGGACCAAGAACAATCCCCTTTTTTGAATTATTTCTCAAAAAAATTCAACCTTCTGAATGATTTTGCTGGTAAATCAGTTCAAACTTTACAGCAGTAACCTTAATGTCTCCATGGACGCACTATGGAAAATACTGAAGGCCACAGATTCATTTTTTTTAGGAACTCAGAAACACATATTAGAGAATGCTCACGACTGGGAGCTAAAGATGCTATAGATAGCCGCTACTTTCTGGAGAGAAGCGTGTATACAAATAGGCGCCTGAGCCCCTCCTCACACCATGACATCGGATACTACACATCATAACAATTTCTCAATTTGTTCTCCCCTCAAGCTAAATGTTAGAGATGTTCATTATGCAGCTATTTCTGTCCTCTGTGCTCTGTGTCATCCAATTCAATTTCTCACTTTCTTGTTAGTGTAAACTGTGGCAAAACAAAGGAAGAATGTGAAGGGGAGAGACATATGACAAATGTTATCAACCAGACGGATGTCACGATTACATGGTTTTCAGACTGGAGAGCCACCAGGACGAGACTCTTTAGTTAAACTATTGGTCTGTTTATCTGCATGTCTCCTCATCCAGCTCGACGATGAGTCCTCTATCTAACCCTGCTCGTAATCAGATAAGCTCCATGCAGCATTTGGTGTTTTGGCTGACCACTAAGGCTGTGCGTGTGTGTGTGTGTGTGTGTGTGTGTGTGTTTTGGTCCTATGACTGCTAAATGCATTGCTTACATGTGATACACACCTGTTTGGAACCGATTTGTCATCCTCAACATGACATAGCAACACATATACCGTATAATGCACAAACAGAAACTTTCACAACACACACACACACACACTGCATCCCAATGCCGTAGACATCTGTCCACAGTTCACCTCTACAAATATGTTCCATCAGCAAAATGAACTTGATACAATTAACATTATCATGTTAATTATGCTAATCAACAGCACGTCTTCTGAAAATACACACTCAAACCTGTGTAAATGTGTGTGAGAGTGTGGCATTCTTAGTGGACACGGATGATAGAGGAAGAGATGAAGGTGTCAGAGGGAAAGGAAGATAGATGGAATAGATGCGTTGAGTTATAGAGAATAAATGAAGAAGTTTGATAATTGATAATCAACCTTGGGCTTTTGTTGCACTCCTAAAGTAGAAATAGGTAAGAGGTTGATGGGAGAAAGACTGAGCTATGAGTGACCGCTTCACTGCCGGCTCCAAAGAGGAAATGAACACACACACACACACACACAGTTAATTATTATCCAGAATAATGAGAAGCAAACGACTCATTAAATCTCTCCTTGACCTGCACACAGCAACTAGCCTTTCTTTCTTTCTTTCTTTCTTTCTTTCTTTCTCTCTCTCTCTCTCTCTCTCTTCCTTTCTTTCTTTCTTTCTTTCTTTCTTTCTTTCTTTCTCTTTCTCTACCAATCTGGAGTATTTTTTCAAACCTATGGCAAAATGCAAAGAAAACCTCCTGAAATTCATACATGAGCTGAACTTTGTTGTTCTCTCTATCTCCCTCCGGCACTTCTTCTCACTGTTCTCCCTGCTGAACTCTGTTCACTAAAGTAGAAATGTAGTTAAAATTAGCCGCAAAAAATAAACAACCTTGCTTTTCTTCCTCTCGTGTGACCACTGTCATGAGACCAGAAACCACCTGACTGCATCTAATGACTGTCACAGAAAACAAATTACACTGAATTACACAGATATGCTCTCGCTCTCTCTCTCTCTTACACACACACACACACACACGTGCACACACACACACACACACACACACACATGCACATAAAAAGCACAATATATACATTTAGCACCTGCAAAAATACACACAAACACACACACACCTATCCCTCACCACACTGTATTCTGATCATCAATAGTGAGATCAATGAAATTGCTCATCAATTCTTGAATTGACATTGATCCAAGATCCACTGTTATCACAATGACACCACATTCTCATCATCCGGCAATAAATCTTCATCCTGGTCGGTACACACTGCGCTCTGGTGTCAGGGACAAAATGTCACACTGAACAGTGATATTCAGCTACTCTTCCAGAACAACTGACAAAGCTCTAAAATTACGAATCTACACATTTTGGCTGCTGAGTCTTGCTTTATGTTCCCGGAATGGGCGGCAATAAAAAAGCAGATCCGTTTTAAAAGTCGACATTTAATTAATGCTGGAGTGTTTTCGTGCTGCCGGGTATTTTTGTGTAATTGCTCTAAGTGGTGTCCTTGTTGTTTTCTGTTTTTATTTGCGGTGCTGCTTCCTGTCTCCATGTCCTCGTGCATCCATCCAGTTTACCCCTGCACTTACTTAAATGACTTCAATGTGACTTTCCTCATCACGTAACGAGAGCTTGGGACATGTCCAATAAATCACGCTGCTACTGGTTGTGTTTCTCTGCTCCAAAAAAATTTGCTTTTTCCAGCTCACTGACTTTAATTCATGTATTTTCTTTGTTCTTTCAGAGTTACGGTGATTTGATTAAATCCCCAGTCCATAAGGCTAAAGGCAAGGAAACACCCTCAAAAGGTTAGAAAACACATACATAATACATGACATAAAATATCAGTCTCAGACAAAATTTGGAATAAAAAAACTGTTTTTGGATAAACAATGACAATGAATGGCTGAATACATACTCGACATACATCCGTTAAGACTGTGCCAAACTTTCTAGTGTAACTTTCATGTCAGTGGTATGCAGAACACTGGAGGACTAACTGAAACCACTTGAGCACAAGGGAAAGAAAACATACAAACTCTGCCTAAACGTAACTAAACCCGGGACATAATGCTGTGAGGAAACTGAACCACCTGTGCTGTCTCAGTCCTCCTCATGTTCACCGATACCCAGGAAATCATTTGCCCACCCACCATACCCCTCGCTAAACGCAGACAAATCAGTCACTGTCTTTTCTCCCCCTCTAGAGGGCAAGTAAAGGGATTAAAGTTCAAAAACACTAATTACAGACTCCGTCATTTAATCTGGTTGAGGCCATGAGATTAGAGTTATAATCCCATCACACTGCCACAGGAAATTCTAAATCAGTGTAACATCTACCTGCAGCTTCCCTTGTCTCATATATATAAACAAATGGAAGGAGAGTGAGACTGATTTTAAACAAGAGTTGTGTGAGACAGAAATAAGGCAGTTATAGTTAACCTAGTAGTGACTCAGCGTTCTGCTTTCTATCAGTGGCCGTGAACCAGGGACTGCAGGAAAGCTAAACAAAATAGTGCAGAGTCAAAATGGAGAAACAACTCAGTACTCCCTCCCTCCCTCTAGGAGGTAATGTGAATCTGAATTTAACAGAAGCCAGTCATGGTGGACATGCTTACCCAGACAGAGTAGACGTGTGTGTGTGTGTGTGTGTGTGTGTGTGTGAGGTGTATGGAGATTGAATCCTGCATCCCTGGGGAGTTACCTCCCTCTCTCTGACTGGCCCTTAGAGAGAGACGGGGGTAGAGAGAGACAGAGAAGGAAAAACAAAAAGAGATTGGGGAAAAGAATTAGAAAGAAAGAGCAAAGCAGTCAGTGCTGCAGCAAAGCCCAACAGCTCCCTCTGTCGTCACGCAGATCGAATATTTCTCATTCACCCCCCTCTCTTCTTTTTTAATATTCTTCATCTACATCTCCCTCCGTTTCTCTCTTTACAACCTCTCTTTTTTCCTCTTTCACACTTTCAAAGAAACTAGTTTACAATGCTGTGAGTTATGAGAATGAGCAGCTGGCAGTTAATTAAATATAAATATAACGATTACAGTGTAATAAAAAAATCCCTCTATATCGCCGCCTCCCTGGTGGGCTATGTCGGATGCCTTTAAACTCGTTCCAGGAAGTGAGGTTTGTTTTTGTTTTTTTTGTTTGTTTCTTTCTTCAAAATCTAATCCTGCGCAACAATGTGCAGAAATCAAAACAACGTTGGCCACACTTACACTTGAACAGTCTGAATGCTTTATGTAAGTCATCCATCCCTCACCTGCATCTATCAATGTAAAGAACATTAAGATTTCAAATTATTATGTTCCTTTACTAAAAGATGAGAAATAATTACGGAGACAGAAAATGCAGAAAGAGGAAGAGAGATGTGGATTTAATATGTAAAATCAATATGGGATTGTAGCTGGATCCAGCTGTCGAGACTCTTATTAAACGGATCAGGTGACTCTGTGGTATTATGCACTTAATATATACTCATAAGAATAGTAATCTATAATCTTAGTTTTTCAAACATCGCCGAAGGGCACAAATGTCTTTCTGCTGGCTGTTTTTATGTACATGTTCACAGGTTTAATTATATCTTCACAAACTCTACAGGAACACCAGATATTTCCATCGCCAGGTCCTGGAACTGCCTCGATGAATCCAACAAATCTGACGACATTTCTGTGTCAGTTTCTGTGCGATTTCTTGGCTGAGCATCAGTGAAAAATCTGATACCTCACCCACCCCGCTTTCATCTGTCATCCAAGCCAGGTTTCTGTATACCGCTCACCCTAAATAGCACAGAGATGTACTGGTACAAGGAGATGCTGTGTTTCTGTTCTGCTTTTAAAGTATACAATCACTTTCCCCAGACGTAAAACCTGTGCTTCAGTGGGAACTGAAAAGGAGGAGAAGGTATGTTCGCTCCTGAGATAGTGAAGTGAAGACGGGCAGGGTTCTGGCTGCTCTCGTTTCAGCTCCAGACAGCAGTGGCTCTCATAAAAGAGTGAGACAAAATATACTGCTGATAGAAGTCACGCTGCCCTCCTCTCCTCCCCCGCCTCCCCCCTCGTATCCTGATAGGAGTCATGCTCTATTCTTCTCAGCTCTGCTCCTCCGATCCTCCGTCCTGTTGTTTCTCCTCTCTCCACCTCATCTCTTCTGCAGACTACATCCTCTCTAAAACTCTCAAACATCCAAAAGCACAAACTGGGTGATACTTTGCCAACATGTACATGTTATTGTCGTGGAGCCACAGTGAGGAGGCTCGTATGTACATCCCTGCCATAACGAGAACAGAAGAAGCGGCAGAAAGATGAGGGGTATTCTCTTCTTGTGACGTGTTTCAGAACCTTAAGAAGAAAAAAACAGGGCACTTCTTCTTTTCTTCTCTGCAATGTTGATTAGTGTGTAGGCTAAATAGCAAAAATAAGCAGTGAAGCGCCGTCTGAAGAGTAACCACATGAAGAAATGTGGAGAAAAAGCACAACCACACTGTTGCAACATTGGCAACTAGAGGAGAGTCAGTGTAGCTTTGAGTCTGTGATAATGTAACACAAGAAAGTTAAAGATATTTAACAAACTGGAGCTAAACGCATCTTTGTCCCCAATGTTGCCTGCAGATTTTTTCTTTTTCTGAAAGGCCTCTGCAAGGAGCAGCACTACAAACCAGCCTGTCTGTCGAATAAAATTCAATAACAGCAAATGATTTTGTCAATGGCTCCCACAAGACTGAAGAGTACAGAGGGAGCCAGGGAGAGGAGAGATGAAGAGACCGAGGAAAGAGGAGAGTGGGGGAGATGAAATTCAAAGCAAGGAGAGAGGGGAGACATTTCATAGCGCAACAGTGTGGGAGACAGAAGGAAAGCAAGGTGGAGAATGAGAGTGAGAGAGATTATTGCCTGCTTGAGAGCAGCAATCTTGAGCTGTGCCATGAATACCAAAGACTGAACCCCCCTCCACACACACACACACACACCCCGTTGAAAACGCAGCGGAATTGCAGCTGCCCAAATTATACAGCGATATCTCACTTAGTCTCCCGTTGAAAACGACTCTGAAACAGCTCAGTACTCCATAATTATTCATATCTAACCGGCGCAGTGACTCAATCAGCGAGGACTTTTCAGTAGATTTGTCTGTGCAACATAAAAAAAAATATAATAATAATAATCTGATGTGGCCCTGCAGGGACAATAAGACGCACGGACCTAATTGAGTGCAGAATGAGCCTACAGGCGAGTGATCTGTATGCAATGTTCATACAGTTTCACCGGCGCTGGCGCACACGGCGAGCTGAACTGCGCACATCTAAGTTGAAGTATTCAAACGGACTGAATACTAAACCGTCTGCAGGAATTCACAATTCAAGACCGTTATTCTGTACGGCGACAACGAAGCCCGCAAAGAGCAGCCTTAAGTAGAAAGACAAGAAAAAACACAGAGGATGTGGTTGGTAATTTAAACTGTAAAAACACAATACACTTATTGAACGGAATGGAGGTGATGGGAAACGTTTTCTTGAACGAAAAGGCTGATGTACAAAATAAATGCAAGTACGGTAGCTCACTTCTAAAACTAAAGACTGGGTGCCGCGTATATGGTAGTGATGGAGTGACTGATCTGCTTTAGTGACCGCTGTGATTTGATCATAAAACACAAACACACACATATTTATTTTGACGCTCATCCAAAGATCCAAAAGTTGTGCGTCGCAGCTTTAAGAAGCCGCCGGACTGCACAGAAAGCGACATCTAGATTATCCCTTATTATACGTGGCCAAACACACACACACACACACACACACACAGCGCAGAGACATAGCGATACACACTGCGCTTAAAACCTGGGAAAAAAATGTTAATGTGAAAACCGCATAAATCTAACCGTCACCCAGTGGCTCTGAAGACTGAAGAAAGTCTGCTCTGTTGCAGCCAGCAACACAACAAACACACCCGAGTCTAAATAGTGTGTTACCGTCGCTAATGCGCAAAAGCTCCGTGGGGGTTTACTCGCGTATTCCTTATTTTCTCAAATACAACGACATCCTCCCAGAGTGGCATTTTTTATATATATGTATATATATGTGCAGTGTTTGTGTGAAACCCCAGTGTCTGGATTGACCCAGAGGTGAACCAGAATCTCCCCAGCATCCCGGGAACCGAAACATGTCACTTGATTCTCTCTCGCTGGTTTTACGCTCAGAAAGGCGCCGGCAGAGACGCGCGGAGAGAAGCAGTCTGAGGGTGAGAAGACATGAACGGGACTGTGCTGAGATAACAACGGCACAACCTCAGTCCTTTAACTCAAGCGGTCCTTACCTTGCAAGTGAAAGAGTCCGTGCGCAACCCGCCTCTCCAAGGAAATGTCCCCAATACATACAAGCCAGCTGACAACCGTCACTTCTCTCAAGTAGTGTTGCTTCTCAGATGAACACATCCACTGATTGAAACCCCAGTGTTGTCGCTGTTTGAGTGCGCGTGGAGTAGAGGGGGTTCACAAAAACCCCAAATGTTCTTTCTCCCAAAAATATCACACGAAGATGAATAGAAAGAGATGGGTAAAAAAAAAATGATACGAGCAGTTTCTTTATACTGTTCCGAGACTGGAGTGATGAAGAGGGGTGATGGTTGTGGTGGGTGTCGGGAGAGAAATCACCGCGGCATCCCTCCCTCCTCCAGGTAGCAAATCCGGTACAGTCAGCGCCGTTTATGCGTCCTCCCTCCAAGAGCCTCGGAAGCGGTGTGAGGCTGAACGGGCGCACAGCAGCAGCAGCAGCAAGTAGGGAGGGGGGAGATGTCGCTGCCGATGGAGGGCGTTGGAAACTAGAGTAGGCTTCTCTCTCCTCTCACTCTGTCTTCTCTCTTTGTACCCGCGCTTTCTATCATGATCCTATAATATCTGTGTTATTAGGATCTTTAAATCTCCTCTCATGGGATGCTGGAAATAAATTGTGGCACCACTGCACACAAAAGCAAATCACCGAGTGCAACTTTTGACTTTCTCCATGAGGGGTTATTAGAGGCTGCTTAGTGGAAAATACATGCATGTCCTTTTCTCTGTGTGTGTTTATAAAGAAGCACTTGTTAGGATGGCTGCAGTGTTGAGGTCACATCGTTTTCTTTCTTTACTGTGTCACTCTGCAGCCATTCAGATCAGAATCCAGACTGAGAGGCTGCAGCAGAAGAAGCCCCGCAGGATGGGAGATAGAGCAACAGTTGCTCTTCTCTCATTGGCTGAAAGCAGCAACCAATCGGCTGCCGGAGCAGATTTAGAATCTCACTGGCAGCCAATGAGAGGAGAGAGAGGGGGAGGCGTGAGGGAGGGGTGGCTTTGGAAGACCCATCTTTCACAGAGGCTACTGGCCTAATGCATGTCCCGTTTAAAATATCTCCAGGCCAATGAAAAAAAGGTTTGAAAAAAAACAAAAACAAACAAAAACCTCTTCAGTCAGGTGAGGCAGCTGGTTTATGACTCCTCCATTCATGTCTTCCAGTATTCAGAAAGCAACGTTTTTTTAAATTTCATAATTATTTAATGTTTTAGCTCCATGATGTAAATATTATTGTCTTCTAACGTGTGCCTTCAACATGCCTACGGTATGGCTCCTGTCATGTGAAAATATTGTACTTCTTTTAGTTTGTCTTGCACTTGAAGAAGATTTGCATGGGTTCTTGTTTTTGACGTTTTGATCTGATGAAACACTTTCAAAAACTTCTCGTGTAAAGCAAGCCTGTAGTCTTTGGTTCCTGAAAGGTTTAGGTGACATTACATCGGTTACTTATTTCAACACCTAACATTAGATTTTCACAGGGAAAATAGCCCGAATTCTCTAAATGATCACAGTAAAGTTTGTGTCTGCACACAACTCATTCGCTGCTACCAGAAGGCAACATTCACCATAGTTTGCAGTAAATGTGCTGCTCTTCCAAAAAGCAGAGCGCATAAATGCTCCTGATAAAATGTAAATAAAACAAATAAAATGCAAATCAGTTGCTGATTGTGCAATAGAGTCTATTACAAAAAAGTTGTTTGACCATATGGAGCACTGCAAATGGTAGTTTTTCCCCCCCCTGGATTTTTATATTATTAGTGTTTAAAATGAAAATACAAAAAAATAACTAGGCCATTTAAAAGTTTCCAATCTCTTTACCTTAAATAAAGTATAATAATGTTTTACTTTCTGAGAAGACTTTTATTTTTGTGTTTCATAGACACAGGCCAATTACGATTTAGGTTAGCTTACCTCAAAATCTGGAAGCAGATATTCTATTTCCCCCCAACAAGTTATGCTAGCTTTATGCTTTATGAGACAGCGCTGTCTTTAAGGTCTGCTTAAGGTTAGGCATCTGTCACTTGAACATCACTATAAGTCATTTTTTGGATGTGACATTATGACCTTTTGTGTTGTTTTTCTTATTATTATTTTATTTTTTTTTTGTCAAAGGTGCATTGTCACACTTCCAAATATATATAGTATACGTTTTATGATTGTGTTTTACAAGACCTAATGGTTTATTGAGCAGTTAGCTTACACACTGGAGCTCTGTCTTTATCATCAACAGCTGGGCCTCGTAGCTACCAGCAGCCTCTCGGAACTCATACATTGTCTACGACCCCATGGCTTCACATAGTTTTGTACCTGTGAACAAACTAATCTGTAAATCATATTCTCATTGCCTACTATAGAGCCCACGCTGTGACACAAATCATAGCTCTCTTGTGTAACATGTCAGGAAATGTGTTTTTTTCTTTTCAAAAACAGCCATACCTGAAATCAGCTTTGTATGAGCCAAAGTTTAAAGTGCTCCTTTTTGTAAATCCCTGTATGTATTTGGGGTTAATGGCAGAGGCTTGAAAAGCTCTGATATAGTGCTCATTTATAAGAGGGACTGCAGGAGCCTTCATTCAGTAGGGAACACTAGATGATAATACACATTTTCATTATGGCATTCACCAGGCTTTTATTACTCTGGATGCAAAATGACATAATTAGATTAAGATAAAGGGCAGGTTGTCAAATGTAATTACAGGGTATTTTTGGCCATAATGAATGAACATGTAAACAACTGCAGCCTTTTTTGCACAGACTCTTCATTTCAGGGTGTATAGCATGCAGGCTGATTAAAATTAGTTTCAATGAATGAATTAGTCAGTCCTCACATGTGTTTAAAATTCTTACACACTGACTTCTAGTCCGTGACCCAATCCCCTCATATCATTTTTCTGCGTCAGAAGCCTGCAAATGGGAAGAACAGGCAATTCTAAGAACCAAAAGAGGAAAAGATTTTCTTTTCCTCTTCAAAGACAGAAGAGTTTCATGGTTTTTAAAGCTTTATGCACACTCACCTTTCTCGCTGGTGCTGAGTGAGGATAAAACTGTTTTTGCCAATTTTTCATCCCCCTTATTTTTTTAAGGTAAGAACTGTGAAGCAATGTTTGTTTAGACTGATATATATCCAAACAATGGCAAATATTCTATTTCTTTAAAATTCAAAATGTTAAATACAATTGGAGTACATGTACGAGAGGACATCACATCAGGGCCAAGGACTGCCTTTCATGATGAATTTATTACTGTCGATTGAGTAGTTCTACTGGAGCAATTTGGAGAACTCATTGGTAAAAGAAAGGGATAGTAAACCAACTGTAAGTGAGAGGATATCAGTTTGACTGGAGCACACTAGACAGTCAATTTGGCTTCCCAGAAGGGTCATTATAAAGCTGTGTTATCCCCCACTTTTAGTTTAATTGCTTCTGAACTAGTCCAGGACATCTTGGTTGGTTCTTAGGGAATGTTGCCTAGCAAATAAGATACAACTGATGGGACTAATATTATGGCAGAAGTTGTTCAATGAGTTTATTGTTTAAAAGAATGAGTTTATGGTGCGTTTCATTTAAGTCGGAGGTCGGAAATTTCCAAGTCGAGAATTCAGAGCGCCAAGCGTTTCATAATGCAAAATGCAAAGAAAAGGAAATTAAGGAAGGAATCTGCCACAATATTTTACCTCAATTTAGTCAGAATATTAGACACAATGGCCTACCAAGTACTAGATGGTACATAGTCACATTAACAGTCTTCATGTATTCAGTCAACGCCATTCAAAAAACGTGCTTTATTTGGTTGATGCCATACTGAGTGACGACGGAGCATCTGCTTCTCAGTGAAGTCGGGATGCATGAAATTGGTCTGAGTTTCCCAGTCAGAGCTCCAACTTCAAGAGCCATTGGAGGTGAAAAGGCTTCATTCCACATGATATGAACCTTATTTTTCTGATCCATATCTGTTAAACTAATTGATTCTTGTTAAAATCATTAAAAGCATTCTTTTTTTTTTTTAAACATACCTCTTCACATGTGTATGTAAAAACGTGAAGTCGTGCCTCTCTTATACTGTTTTAATGCTGCCTTCACTGTGGCGTTGACATGTTCTTATTTACTCTTTGTTAACTGGCTAGCTGTCAACATGCACTCCATAGTAAAGAAATGACTGTCAGGTCATGGGTAAACAGAAAATGAAATACAGATATGGCGTGTTAGAGCGTCAGTATGCTGAAAAAGATATGGTTTGTATGCCTTTGGGCATTTTGATTGTCTATTTGCTTTAAAGAATTTCATTAGGGAGCCATGGGCCATGGCAAGCACTCTATGGTTAGCAATACTCAGATGTTTGTCACCATGTTTGCAATTCTCAGGATAACAGAGGAAAGAGAGAAAACAGAGAAATGATTTAAAGGTGGAGATAATATTACTCTTATGGAATTGCGTGTCAACCTTCTGACCACAAGCTTGCTCCGTAGGCACGACTTGTCTATTAATGTATGTCATGTAGAGCATTTGAAACTGAAACATTGCACAGCGGGGAGAAGTACAGTAATACAATAATGTGCGGCAGCTACAGTGAGAGCCTGCAGTCTCATGTTGTAAACATTCAGCTGAGGCAGCAAGTTCTGAGTAACTGAGAGTCGAAAGACAACTGACCCACAAACCCCAAACAGTAAGGACAGAATCTTTACCATGTGCTGGGCCACACACACACACACACACACACTCTCTCTCACACACACACACATACATGTATAGACACTAGAGCATAAGCAGAGGCACACATGGAAACAACCAAAACACAAGACAAAAATCAATTTAAACATGAAGAAAGACTGCAACAGCCTGCAAAATAAAAGATGTGGTGGGGAAGCGACAGAATGAGACATTTTTCCCTCCTTCTCTTCTCCTTGATGTTGTCACGGCTCACTTATAAAGTATTAACACCTCTAACTGCAGACACACAGCAACGCTGCATCCTGCACAATTTTAGACTGACTCTGTTAGTGTGTGTGTGTGACTGCAGATATGCTTGTGTTTTATTTTGTAAAATGTTATGCATAATTGTGTTAGTGGGGGGGTATTTGAGTGTTTTTATTAAAGTCTGTGTGTGTTTTCTGCGCAAAGATCTGATTCAGTTGTGACTAAGAATATCCATTAAGATGATGTTAACATAAAGGTTAGAGTGATTGTACAGAAAGACATGAGTGTAAACAGTTAGATTTTTTAAACTAAATAGTCTAAAAAGTTTGAAAAGCTCACATTTCATGAGTGAATCTGATTGGAGCACACTAGCAGACTATTAACGGTAAATGTTCTTTGTATGCCCCTTTAAATTGAACTGGCAATCATCCTTGTGTGGCTCAACAGCTTCAGTGTTGACATTAATCTATTGATCTTTGTAACCTATTGAGCTGGAAAAATGTTTGGCGCTGATTGGTATTCACTTGATAGATTGGCTACATGTTCAATATTGTCACTAACCCTTGGATTTGTATCTGAAACTGTCAATTTGCTGACAACTTGCTAATTCAAAACCCAATTTGCCTCAAAATGTTCAACACGGAGTCTTTCCTCATCATGGCCTGAGAGTGGAGTAAGTGGAACTGAAAAGACTTGTCTCCAACTTATTTTTTTATTCCTTTCTTTTCTTTTCTTTTTCTGGGTAGGAATTACATTTTCAAAATTTCATGGTATTGACAAAAGTAACAATGACACAAACAGTCATTGATCACAAAAGGTATTTGAGAAGCTTTGAAAGTTTATTTATTTTTATTTTTTTTTACAAACTTTAATTTAACAAACAGTAAATATTGATTAAACCATCCAATGTCAAAAGATTCTACAAAAATACAGACAAGAATCTCGTATGAATTCGTTGCTCCTCAGTAATACACATATAGACCTCACCAGTATTTTACTGCCACCGTGTCCTTCCGCCTTGCTCACCACTCACCCGCCTACATGTGCTCTAAATAAAACCCACAGGATACAGGGTGAAAAAATGCTCTATTCTCCAGATACCCAAACAGGTGTCATTTTCACAGTTGGTGTTGTTGATGGAAACTTGATAGCTCAGTGTTTTCTTGTGTAAAAGACGACCAGTTCCTGGGAGTTTACAGAGCGACCTCATAAAACCTTCCACTACATTCCTGAGTTTTTCTATCATACAGGAAATACGCTGGTATGAAATTATCATAACTCAACATGGCAAAACAATTCGTTCTAGATGTGTTCTCTTAGGAGTTTTGTAAACACTGTAGATACAAACTTCTTGCAGCTTTCAACTCACGTTCAGCGTAATATATCGTTTAAAGCTTTCAATCTTTGATGTGGAATCCTGCTAATTCCTTTTAAACAAAAAAAGAAAATACACACACATACACACACACGCATATATATATATCTTGTCCACATGCTCATGTTTTGGTTATGTGTGGTGAGGCTGTCTGAGTGATTACACAAGCATTATGGACGGGGCTTTTAAGGGCAAGGTTGTTTGTTTTAGCTTGAGCCTGAAGGATACCAGGGGCTTTACGGGGATAAAAAGAGCAGGGCATATGTTTTATTTTACTTTTTTAAACTATGTCTTAGTTTTTTTATATCTTTCTTTCCTCCATCATATGACATATTTCTCATATTTACCACACTTATTTTTCCTATGTATTAACCCTCCCTCCTCTTGCTGCCTCCTTCTCAGGAAAGCAAAACTGACCCAGAGAGTAGAAATGGTGAGGCAAAGGGGAAAAGTTAGGTAATTAAAGAGAGATCTAGAGATGGAGATATGTAGAGAGAGAGAGAACAGGGAGCAGCCTTGTGTATGAGTTAGCAGTGAGGAGCAGAGCTGCATAGCAATCACTTGTTTGCTATGCTTTAATCAGCCAGGCGACGCTAAACATTAGCTCGTCTCTTACACTCTAGACTCATTTAATCAGATCTCTAACTCTGTGCGTTAGCCTACTCTTTATACAGCAGTGTCTGTAGCAGTGGAGGGGCGAGCGGGCTTTCAATGGATGCATTTGGACAAGAATGTAGAGGATGGAGCCAAGGAGAGAGAGAGAGAATAGACTTTTACCCTCCTTTATCAGAACGTGTCCACCAATAGAAAAAGAGGGAGGTAGAAGTTAAGAGAAAGGACAGGAGACTTGTTTTGGGGCAGTGGAGATGCAGTAAACACGGGGGGCTGGGGAGGGCTGAGTCTGAAGCCAAGTGAGCAAAAAAACACAATCAAAAGTTAATAAAGCAAATTAAAACAGTCCAATCAGGTGGTAAATAAAAACTCGACATCAGAAAATAAAGCAGACAGAGCATTAAAAAAAATAGTTATTGAAGTTATTTATAATACTTCAGGATGGACAGACTATAGACACCTTAGCTTTCACCCAGCAATGTTTTGAAACTGACAACAAAGTGGAGCCAAATTTTCAGACAATGAATTATGGATGAATTATGTGGTGTGGATGAAATGGCCGTTCAGTCTGACATGTCTTTCTTGTTAGCTGCTTCCCTGTCTGTCAGGGGTGGATTGTATTTTGTCCTAGCTAACGAGCGAACACACACACACGCTGTTAACAGCTTCTTGGCTGTCTGAGGTGCTAAAGGTGATGCGACAAACTGGCATTTCAGCCAGAAGAGATGTAGAAGTAAAACTTTATTTATATTTATAATACTTTTTAAAGCAGCAGTTTTAGAGTGTTTCACAGTTGATAATAAAAATGCAGAATAAGACAAGAAGATGTATATGACACAAACTGGAAGGTCAATGGTTGAATTAATTTTATGTATGTTGATTGAGTTTTTTAACTTTCTAATTTAAACATCATCTTCACCCATTTTACATGACCATCACGACAGATGTAATTCACACCCCTGTCCAGTTGGTGGCGAGTGTGCAGATTAATTGGCTATTGTCTAGTCATTTCATGACCTTGTTGACCTTTAGCCATCACATTGGCTCTGTCTTCCAGCGTTAACTGTACATCCCAGCGTGGTCGCTCCCGGCTGACTTGGAGTATAACATTAAAATAGTCAGGATTCACCATAATGGAATACTTTTGTGTATTAAAGTATTATATATCCCATAATGTATGATGGCCAAATACATAGAAAGGGTTTGAGTTTATGAATTTGCAATATGTTAAAATCAAATAAACAAAAACAACATGAGAAAATCAATGTGCAGAAAGGGGGGAAAAAAGCCTAGTAGCCTTTATATATAGTCAGTAATATACATACATAAATATAAATGAAAATACGCCCTAAAGCAGTCTTAACCCAACAACAATACTCGTTCCATAAATTTGGATCCTTGTATATGATTGGCTGGTATAGTGAATTGGAAAGTTAGTTTAAAATAAGACCTGGAATGATAATTAGTAGGGAATATTTTAATATTTGTTTCGTATATATAAAAATACATATTTGGAAAATATGTTCTACGCTATGGGTCGAACATTATTTGTACAGTACTTGATTTTTTGCTCTTCCTTTTTTGTTTTGCTCCACCCTTTCAATTTCAATCTCGTTCCAATATGTTTCTCTTTCTTCTTCTTATCTCTGATAGCACGTTATGGCTGGTTTGACAGTGATGGTAACTAGGCCAGTGCTTTCTGATTCAAACAGCGGGATGCAGCCCTTTGATTAACATATGTATCCTAACACGCACATGCACACAGATCAAAGTATTTAACAATAGCAACTCTTTTCAGCATTCACCACATATAGCACTTATGAGGCCTCGTTATTCAAATTGCTACAATTTTATTCATTTAGAATTGAAATTTCTTGCAGGAATGTAAAAACTTTGACATGATTTTATGACCAGTGTTGGCGTTGTTCCAACATGAAGCCGACATCTAAGAGGGAGAGAAGATGCATGCACATAATAAACACACTCCCTACACGCGCAATCGCTCAGAGCAAGCAAAACAGACCACATCATACAAAACAGCATTCTCACGCACTCCTCAGTCATAGGAGATTAGGCTTCTGACAAAATATTGACTATTGGATTTCACAGTATCATTATGTGCATAGCAACCCTCCTTCTCTTTGTCTTAATCTCTCTTTCTCCCCTTGTTTTGTTCTATACTTCTTTCTGTCTAACTGTCTTTGACTCTTTCTCCTTCTCTCACATACACAGACACAGCATGCCCTTTACCACTTTCTACCTCGATTCATTACAATTAGAAAATATTGACAAGGGCTTGCTGCTTTACACTGCAGTCAAGGAATGAGTTGGGTGGGGTGGGGGGGATTTTAAGAAGTCCCCTGCGAACGATCTCTAACCATGATCATTGTTTTGTCCCCCCGTACTAAAAAGCACACATTTATTCAGCACATCCAAAATGTTTTCATGCTGTTGTTGTTGTGCTTGAGAATTTGGCGGCTGTGGCCTATTAACATTTGGTAGTCACAGTCAATGGGGAACCAAAGTATTTCTGTCTTTAAACTGCATGCAAGCTGTTCAGTTTACGCTCTTCAGTTTCTCCTCAATTTTTCTTTAACAAAGAGTGACTTATTTAAAGGATGTGGGCTTTCTGCAGGAGACCGGCATTTCTCTAACACAAGTCAATGGGGATCCAAAAACATTTGACAAAACTAGATGTAAATGTTTTCCAAATTGATTGAGTCACAGTTGCCGACTCCTAATTCCTGCTGATGTTCCTCGTGTTCTTGTTCTCAAACTTTTTTGCTTCACACAATGTTTTACCCACCTTGAAGTGTGTGTGGAAGATTTAAGCATATGTTGGATGCATTGAATACATTTCGCAAGGCAACACTTTTCCCAGGTTATTTTGATGAAGTACTTCATCACTTATCTTTTTTTTTCTTCTTTTTTTTTTGCACATTTTTGTTTTGAGTTTGCTGATGATTGAAGTAATTTCAGCCTAAAATATGATCTCAATGCAAAACATAGACGTCTCCAGTAGCAGCACAAACAAACGACGTCCGGCTTTACAGCCAAAATACGTAAGTCTACGGCTGAAAAAATAAGCAACTTTTTGGGGGATGTTACTTGAAAAAACTTGAAAGCTGAATATGTAGCATTTTGCATACAGTAATTATTGTTTGTTAAATACATGAACAAAGTAAATTACTAAATACATATATTTGTGGTTTAACGTATGTGTTTTTATTTAACAGTTTAGTTGCACAAAAGGTTATTTGAATTTATGTGTTGTTTTTTTTTGGTCACACCCTGTAGTGTGACAGGCCCCCACTCGACCAGAAGGACTGATTCAATTTCAAACTGCCCTCCCCTCCCACGGAGGGGCAGTAACAACACATTAATTAAAAATAAACACAAATACTGTCTTTTTCTTTTTCTTCTTCTTCTTCCTCTTCTTCTTCTTCTTCTTTTCGGCTTTTCCCTTCCGGGGTCACCACAGCGAATCATTTGCCTCCATTTAACCCCGTCTATGATATGTTAAACTATGTAGTCAGTGGAAACATGCACCGATTCATATTTCATTTTGCTAAAGTTGCAAACATGTATTTAAAAGTTGTGAAGTAGTTTAATGGAAAAATATCTTTGAAGTTTGTAGCATGCTTTGTAACACGTTGGTAATCGAGCTCTAAGGAGATCGGTGCAGCGTACTGTTCAGGCCAAACCAATGTTACACTTACTAAGAGTGCACCCTACTCTAGCTGATGGTAAGCAGATTTTCTTTTTAGGCATTTAGCTGATACTGTAGATCACTCTGTATAAGTGCAAGTCAGTATTTATGAATCCCGCCATCACAAATAGCCTGGAGACAAGGACCGAGAACTCAACACTCTTCACTTTAGGGAAGATATTTTGCCTTCATCAATAAATAACAAGCAGCTAAATTCAAACTCTACAGCGATTGCCAACCCTGGTGAGCCAGCAGACCTGTCTTTCAGCTGTCACACAGCCGCAGGTCTTGTATCAAACCTTTCGGTCAATCAATTTGAAGGTGAAAGGTGTGTTTTTGTTTTCAATGGGGGGTAGAAGATTTTGTTTATCTTGAGATTTCAGATCCCTTTTGAAAACAGAAAATGTAATTAAAGATTTAATCAATTTTCCACCTGTACACACACATAAGCACCGAAGCAAACATTTTAGGTGGATTTAATGATAATTATTATACTCAAATTGATGCTATTATTGTTGCAAATATAAAGTAGAAGAACTACTATATACTCCAACGTACTGGGGTCTGTTAAAAACAAACAAAACTAGCGATTTCTGGCATGTCTGTCTTGTGTCTCTTCTCTTATTTGTTTTTTTACATGGCAGAATATCCTTTAAATCAGGGTTTGTTCATGTTTTCCTCCTGTGTTTTCTGTGTGTGCATGTGTTGTATGCTGCTGGCTAATGTGTGAAAACCACTTCTGTTTTCTTTAGCTGTAACCCCCTGTGGAGCACAGGCCAGATAACACACACACACAGACACTCTTGTGTTTTTTCTGCATCTCCTTTCTCAGCAGGGCTTCTTTCTCTGTCCATCTCCTGTCATTATCTTATCCTTCAATGATGACTAAGTGAATGAGTAAACACAGACACTCTGATTCATTTCTAAAGCCTGAACTGCAACACTTTTCTCCTTCACACCATCTGCATCTTTCTTTGTGTGGTTCTCTTTATACAGTTGCTTTGTCAAGTCGTACTTCATGTTACAGTTATGTACGCTCTTCTTTACAAGACTGATTATTTTCTGGGGATAAAGTTGTGATTTCGCCTTCTGCTGCTCACTAAGCGACTGCACTGTATTTTTACGATCATCACCTCTTGTGCACAAAGAAAATTAAATCAGTTAAATAAAGAATGAAATACTGTGAACGTCAGTTTTAAGTTATTGAGGATTGCTCTGTAAAAACAAATGGAGACTGGGACCAAAAAGAAAAATCATAAAAAACACTGAGACCAGTACTCTATCCCTACATTTGGGAGTGATTGATTTGTTTATTTGATATTTGAGGGTATTGCATCTTTTCTGGTGCCCAGCCCATATGGGTTTACAAGACACTAGAGATCAACAAGAACCAGGATGACCACATGACACAAATGATCCAATAATTCAACAATAGGACATTTCAAAAGGTTCAGTTTACATGACAGAAATGTTCTGTTGTTATTATTATGTATTATTACTATCTTAGCTGCAATGCATTTTCGATAACAATCTCAAGAAAAAATTTTTTCACATCCAGTAAAACAAATACCACAACTGAACGTCCTGTCATTTAACACTTGTACATGTTAGACCTTATAAAACAGGCACCAGTTTTTTCTTTCTAGTAACGATAAATGATGCAATAGATTGAAAAATATATCACTCTGAATTACTGAGAAACAGGAGAAAGCATGCCATGCTCTCTCACGTGGCAAAATAAGTTTTAACAATACAATAAGAAGTGTATCAGAACCTCTCAGTATCATACCAAGCGATGATCATATGCATTTCAATAGCACTCTTGCAACAGGAGATAACAGAGCTGTTTTTTTGTTGGGGTTTTTTTGTGCCATGTTTTGTACAATTAGAAACAAAACGCGTTTGTTCATCTGTTGGTTTTATGTCAGTGCATGTGCCGCATCATGAGCTCTGATCGTGTCTGCTCCCAGCATCAATCGACATGGGTATTCCAACTAATTACATGAAGTGTGAGACACAAGTGAAAGGATTGCATGTTCACAACATACAGTAGTAGCTCGTCTACAGCAGAGAACTGCACACTGTGAACAAAAGGCAGAAGAAAACTGAAATCCAACAAATCCACCTCTCTGTTAGCTTCAGGAAATGGCTTGGATCTATATTGTAGGGATAGTACACCTCTGGAAAAGGTGGCATGGTGACCATTAAATACTTATGTAGCAAACTCTGCTGTACTGTATGTACAAATATAACTCCTTTTGATCCAACCCTATGTTTTAGTTTATTCTTTAATTAGAGAATTGCACCTTTTTAAGAAGGGGGTCTGTGTGGGATGCCATGACAACAAATAATTAATGAGGTGACGAATCAGACGGATGCTCTGAGGTTCACATCTAGAGCAACTAACAGCAAGACACCACCAAATTGTTCTCACACACATGCGCACATATGCATACAGATAGAAACGCTTATTAACAACAACAACAAACAGCGAGACATCTCAGGGTCAACATTTACACTTGAGGAAGAAAGAGAGTCAGGGGAGGAGAGACAGCACGAGGAAAAGGAAAAAAAAAGGATGAACAGTGACAGAAATATACGAAAGGAGAATCAGACAAGAAGAGATGGAATGAAAAATAGATAAATGTTATTTTGATCCAAATACAACACTGTGTTGGCATTTGCTTATGTGTCTGTGTGTGCGATTGTTTGTGTGCTTGTGTTGTGTTTTTAATAGATGCATAATTCAGCGGACGAAGGTTATCCCTGTGACACATAACCAATCACAGTTGCATTTGGGGAAAAGATTGGAAGATTAAAATTTTATATGTGAATATAACAGTATGTCTGTCTTTGAAGAAAGAGTACAAGAAAAGAGACAAAGGAAAGGTAGAAAATATCACATCTGAAAGAATGGTTTCCTTTGGTTCTTTCCTGGTCTAGAACTCATGTGGTCTTTTGCTCGTAGAGGATTGGAAATGCTGCCAAATAATATAAGACTGTTTAGAAAGCTAAGGAGACATTTCATACATGTACTAGATAGTTTAAATTACAGGGGACGTATCAACATTCACAGGTCTATATTGTTATTCTACTGAAATCTCTTCAATGTAAACAACACATGGAACAACTTAAGCAACAAAGGCCACAAAACGGCCAGCTGTTACTTTGCAAACATAATAATCAGAGCTGGCTGAGGCCCTGACTTTTGACATCAGGCAACATTTTTACATACCTTCACCCCAAGTTTTGGAACTTGGACTACGTTTAACATAGACATCAAACAATATAACAGTATATAAATGACAGAAACTCACAAAAAGCCTGTTATTACCCCTTTACAACTATGAAGCAGGCTGATGCCTGTTTGTAGAGGGTATTTAAGTTAACTATTCCTAGTTCCAGTGAGGCAGCTCCCATTGGGCGACACATAATTGCCACTTTAGACGACTCAAATGAGAGTGTGAATTAGATTAGACTCTTTAGCTGACCTCAACTTCAATGAATTTTTGAGGGTCAGTGACTCCAAACCGACAGCATTATGTTCACAGCTTTGAAGAATCTATTAGATCCCTTGTAGATTAGAGGTTGATATCTGTTTTCAGGTGATCAGTAATCTATTATAGATTGGGTTTTGATAACAGCGTTTCATCCGTGTGCATGTTGTTTCAACTTCACTTCAGTGGATTTGTGCATTCCCTTTGGGTGACAATTAGCTCACAACAAGCGCTTGTATTCCAGGCTCAAGGGACAATTAGCGAGCAGCGAGTTAGCGATTTGTCATGTTTGTAACACAATAGCATAACACAACCACCCACTGTGGAATTGGTTGACTTATGAAGCTGCCATGTAGATCTTCATAAGCACACACACACTCTCTCTCTCTCTCTCTCTCTCTCTCTCTCTCTCTCTCTCTCTCTCTCTCTCTCTCTCACACACCCAAATAATATATAAATAAAAATAAAAAAAAGTCCTTTTAGTGCAACAAGCCACTGACCAGATGACTGGCCAATGCAAAATCATCAGACCAGTCCTCTGTACAGCCACTCAAAAATGCTTTCTTAAATATGAAAAGATAAGTCATTTTATCCAAATAAAACCCGTTTTTGTGTTGATATTTTCTGTGAGACACAGAATATTCCAGCGCAGTGCACAAGTGATTAGCATTCATCCCTCTCGCTGCAGCCAGTGACTGTGAGAAAATGTCAGACAGCCACTGCTAAAGGTAAAAGGCCAGGATCGCAAGGGTGTCAATTGGAAAATCGAATCAAAAAAAGTTGATATTATTTTCAAGCCTCATGAGGCGTGAGAGAAGGAGTGAAAGCACAACGCATATGTGTCACATTTACCTGAATGAAGCTTATCTAACAAGCGTCATGCTGCTCTTCAGGAAGCAGTTTTACGTGTTATTGAAAGCACAACAACTGTTTCTGGTTCACTAACACAGCATCACCACTGACAGATGGGTGAAGAAAAGCCAAAGTGATTTATAATACATTACAGGTACATTTGAGTTGTTATTACATATCTAATGAAACACACATTCAAGGGCGATTTGTTTGCAGGCTGTGGAAACACCTCAGCAGGACTTCAATCAAGGCAAAGCTAAAAATACGGCAGAGCCAAACCAGTTTCACAGCAGCATATACATTTTTAATGAATGTAAATGTGAACCTTTGTGTACCTTTGCGTCCTGTTAAATTTCTCTCTGCTTCTTGAACTGTGAACTGTTCAATTAAGACAATTTCCCCCGTTAGCATTAAAACAGCTGGGTATGTTGGTATGTTGCCTTTTAAGATGAACACAACAGTAACATTGTTGCAAATGTTGTGGACAGCTATTTGTTTGTGTATGTTTTGTTTCTGCAGACAACAGCTGGAACATAGTACACAGACACGTTTTTACAGCCTGACATGAGAGATGTTGATATTTGATTTCTTAATCATGAAACAAACATGACCCTCACTTCCAAGCAGCAGTCGTCAGGAAGAAATACACATGCTTAAAATGAAGGCTAGTGTAAACAAAGTGTTTTCTCTCTTTGTCTAATCATTCACTCTCACTATTTGGCTATGTGTCTCTAATGCCGTCTCCCCCTGTCCACTCTCTCTCCGTCTCAGTCTATGTTTGGCTTTAACTCTATCTTCTAGTGATGGATGGTTCAGGGTGAGGGCCACTGACTTCAGCTGGACACAAAACAACTGGCCTCTCTCTCTCTTTCTCTCTCTCTCTCTCTCTCTCTCTCTCTCTCTCTCTGGCCTTTGGGTGGTCCTTTGTTGTTGTTGTTGTCAAGCCAGTCATCTAAGTGATTGACAGCTGGCATCCAGCTGCCTTAGATATAGACCATGCACAGCCTGGAACACAGTGACTGAGCGACAGAGTGCAAATCAGCATTCTTTTGTTTTAGATATATGTTGTATGCTGAATCGGAAAATCAAAACGTGTGTCAGGGTTTTATTGTTAGGACTGCAATTTAGGATTATTTTCATCCATTTTTTTTTGTGTGGCCCTAAAAAAATGTCAGATAACTATGAAAAATGTCCATCCAAAATGTCCCTGAGCACATGGCTACTCTTAAAAAATGGCTTGTTTAGCCCAACCAACAGTCCAAACAGTTTATTATCATCATATTTTCATCGAAATATGAAAACCAGAAAGGTTTCACATTTTGGAAGCTGGAACCAGTAAATCTTTGGGATTTTGGCTTAAATGATTATTTGATTATCAAACAAGTCAGTATGATTGACTTTTCAATAACACAGTTAAATCCAGAGTCCTGGTATATCTGGCCTTGCTACTGACAGCCGTGTGTGCGTGTGGTCATGTGATTGCAGTCAATGTGTACTGTACATTTAATCAGTGCCTATGGTCATCATTATGCTGCTTATGTAACAGGCCATTGGGAGTTGAAGACCATATAGTAAAAAACACATACGCGCATACAAACCTGCTGCAGATTCGCCCCGAGGAATCATGTTACTGCCGCTTCAGGAACATGTGATTGAATCTACAGCAGAAATCTGATCAGTGATTCTTTAAATTCTATCCGCATACAACGCGTCATCATCGTCTTTTTCAGATGACTTATGGTATGTTTGGAAAGTATATATCGCAAAGTTCACTTACAATTTTGTATACCAATATTGCTTTTGCATGGATAAACAATATTATCCTCCACATAGACTTGTAGAAAATGCTTTATTATCTTGAGACCAAGCTGATCCAACAATACTTGAAGCAAGCTGCAGCTGTCAGCTTTCAGCAGCAGCTCCTGAGGTTCTCAGAGTTTCAGAACTAAAATACTTTTTATGTAGGAAGAAATCAGCATTGTTTTTATTTATTGAGTCATTTATTTCTCCATTGTGCTAGGGGAATCTAACAGGGAACCTGGCAAGCCCATAGTCACGCAGGGAGCATGATCATTGAGGACAGATACCATTTATAAATTCACAAAATATTTTCAGTGGGATGATTGTATGGTTTTAACAGGTGTCTGTGGATAGTATGCTTCACTTAGTGTGCCAGGAAAAAAAGCAGGCCTGGAAGGGGATGTATGATAAAGTGTATCTGTTCCATGACTTGGACAAATGAGGAACCTCAGAAATGCATCTAAAAATGCCACTGGACTATGTGGATTTGCCTTTAGATCACACGTATCATTTAAACACATAGTTCATCAGTGCACTCCTGCAATCCTTATATCGGAGTTTTTCAAGAATTCAACTTTTTTTCTGAACCCAAATCAACTCTCATTGATTGGCTTGACCAAAAGTGGTCGTTTAGCATTGCAGATTCACTAAGAGCAGATGATCAATTGAATTGAAATGGGACCAATGATAATACATGCAAAGCTGTGCAGAACACCAACAGCACATGACAGCTATTAATTCCAAATAACATAGCCAGCATTTCAGAAAACTGTCACTGACAATCGAGTGAAAGCTGGCTCAAAAGTAAAATTCTGTTGAATATGATTTGCATGGATCAGATCACGCGTTTAACTGAAACACAGACAGAGAGTTCGAAAGCAAATTTGAACCCACCTTGTCTCTCTTTATGTAAATATTAAAAGTGTCACTTAAAACTGGGGCCATAATTCAAGTGGTGAGGTTCAGTTCCTCTGTTTGTTCAGTGTTCGTGCCTCTAACTTATCAAGACACGCGAGACCAGGGTTTGCATGTGGTTAGGCTTAGTGAACAAAACACCTAAGGTTAAGGTTAAAAATGAGGTTAAAAAATGTTTTGTCTGTTTCTAAGTCACTGTTGACTGAAAAACAATCAAAGATAAAAATGTTTATTATTGTAGAAGTAAAGATAATTATTGGTCTGTGGCGGATGTGAAGGGTTAATCTTTGGTATGAAAGCTGGGTGTCATACATTCCCATCCACCACCCTGAGCTCCACACCCTTGCTTTCTCGGCTTGCTACATAAATGCCGTACTAGTTCCTGCATAATGCAATACGGATGTAATTCCTACAGGGACACTGGGGCTGACAGGCAACACTGCCCGTGTCCAAAAATGATCTGCATGTCATTGCCCGTAATTTGCACTATTACACTATTATAGTCTCTATATGAAGAGTCACTTCTTCAAGGTGAATTTTACCGTTGAGAAATAGTTGTCCTACCAGGTTTCAGGAGGGATTTAGAGCCAAGGAGAAGTTTAGTCTATTCAATGGTAGTGCTGGATTTACACACATCAGTGCGCTGGGAGTAAGGGGGGTGAGGAGGAGGAGAGAGGGGTGGAGGTTTTCAAATGTCAAGTCCAGAGAGATTAACAAGCTAGCGAAAGAGTAGTGAGCTCGGTACGACTCTGCTCTCTACCTCTCCTCCCTCTGCCTCCTCGACTCCAACATCCTCTTTCTCTGCACACATCGACTCTCTTTCTTTCACTCTTCAACATTCTCACTGTCTCATAAGCATTCACACATTCTTGTCGCATTACCTTTCTTTCTTTCACTCTCTCTTTCTCTCTGCCTCCCCTGCTCTTTCCTCTCTTCCTCTCTCTCCAGACGCATATTTTAATACCTATACAGTGTGGGGATTTGGTGAATGAGAAAGAAAGAAAAAAGGGGGGGAAAAAAAGTCTGAATACATTTTAGAAAGGGGTTAGTGGTGGGAACAGAAACGTGGTCTCTCATTGTTATGCATGAAAAGTATGGTAGGCTGAGGGCAGGGGATGTGAGAAAAGCAGAAGGGTAGAAAGGAGGAAAGCAGAGACCAGGAGCTGTGTTTTCTTTTATGCAAACTGATAATCAATTGATAGGAGTAATCGATCGGGATAAGAAATAAGGCTGTAAGGAAAACAGTAAAATTAACTCTTTCAAATGTCTTCCTTCTTTTCTCTTTGCCATCCCTGTGAAAATTGAAACATGAACTTGTATTGTACACCGTTTTGTGACTGTAAAGACAAAATCTCTGTATATTGGTGGAAATTGTGTTGAAGCTATGTGTGATCTGTTAAGTCTCAAAGTAGATTTCATATGGCTTGTTCCGATAATAGTATTCTGTTACAATCAAAAACATTTTCATTAAATTGGCTTCTTAGATAAACTAGAAGCCAGAGAGGATTATTACAGGCCAGGCATGAGCAGGACAGCTAAGGAAATACAAGCCAACCACAGCCAAAAATGTCTCTCCAGAGCTCATCAGCACTGGCCTTAGATCTGACCTATCATGTGGTCCAACATTTGGCAGTCTGTGCACTTTAAGTTCACTCTGCCACTGGAAGATGGTTTTGAGGTTTTTGAAAAGTAAAAGCTTAGAGAAGTAGCAGCGAATGATGAACAGCAAGGTTGGAGAGGCAGAGGAAACTCTCGCTCTCGCCCTCACATCTCTTCATCACAGCTTAGCTCCTCCCAGTGGGGGATGCAAGACGGATGGACGAGCTGAATTTACCAAATCATTTTATATAAAGCTGTAGATGGATACAGTAAGCAGTTGGTTGTATTGAGGAAATGTTCGGATAGACATTTTGTCTCCTGAATTTGCCAAACTGCACTAGGGACCGAAAATAACGAATGCAATCATGCAATAATAATCAGCTGACCAATCACTGAATAGATTGTGATTGTTAGGTGTGTTAACGTCCAGTAAAACAAAAAAAAACACCACATAAGGAACAGCCGTGGTTCCTCATTTAGATAATTGCAACATCCTACATATTGGCGGGCCGTGATTGATTTTTGGGTCATGGGCTGGATATGTTTGGCTGCAATACAGACCGCTTCAGAAGCAGCCGATGAGAGAAGCCAATAAAATACTCGTTGCACGGATGCTCGGCTTCAGTCAGCAGTGAGATATAACTGTCGGATCCTGTAGAAGCAGAAAAACTCCAGCAGGGCGTACGTGCAACGTCCATAACTCATGTTGTGGTACAAGTGAGTGAAAGTATTTGCACTACAGTAGATGATACTTTCATAACCAAAATAGCTCCCTAGTATTTAAAAAAAACACAAAACAGTAATATAGAAACAAATTAACTTTAGTATTTTGTGATACATTTCACATTAATTCACCCTAATGACAGTCATATCTCTGTGAAATGTTTCCCTCTTTTTTGAACATTAAACTGTGTCTTTGAGTACATGAAAGCAACTGTTTTAATAGTTTGAAGATTGATATTACCAGAACGGGAAGCTACAAAGGGACTGTGAGCTCATTATTGAATTTCAAGACCACTTTGATGCAGTAACATTAGCTGTAGCCCAGTACATGCTGCATTATGTACATACTACTCATATAATCAGGACAATTAGTTAATAATTCATACCACGACAATGATTTTATAGAAGAGAGAGAGCAGCTGTGTGTGTGTGTGTGAGTGTGAGAGAGCGCACCCTGGCCCTGAGGCCATGAGCTAGAAACCAGGAAGTCTAAAAAGAGAGAAAACACTACGGAAAAGACTCTCATCTCTTTTGTGATCTCCATCTTCTATCATCTACTCTATGTCACACATACACACACAGACATGAATGAACACATCCGCCCAATATGTACACACACATAAAAATATAAACACACACACACACACAACTAGAGCGCCCACCAGAGATGTGAGTGAGTGGTGTTTTTTCAGAGATGTAATGCAGATGGGGACATGTACGGCAGAGTGTTTGTGTGAGTGTGCGGCTTTGAAGTGAATTAGTCATTAGCTGGAAAATCGAGCTGCTTTGAAGACCTTAAATGCGCGCACACAGACTTTAATGATATATGCAATACAAAGAGTTGGTTGGATTTAATTGCCTCAACATGGTTACAACCAAACATCACACACACACACACACCTCACCATCCTCTAATAAACAGGGATAGTTTCCTGTTTTCACACGCACAGGTCATTTTTTGTGCTTTTATCTCACATGTTTCTTAGTGAAGACAGAAACATATATTCCCAGGTCTTCAGGCACACGTATACATGTATACACAGAGCTTTCTTTCTTTGTGGCCTGCTGTCATGTCAAATAGCTGATGGCAACAGCAGGTATGTTTAGTACAAGCCACTGTTTGCTACGAGGCTGTCTGTTCACATCAGGCATACACATAAATATGACGCAGGGAGACGTGGCTGATGAGGACGAGGAGGAGGGTGAACTGAAACAGACAGCCTTGCTTTATGTCTCTGAGTGTGTGTGTGTTTTTGCGTGATAGAGAGGTGGTCAGCTGGTGCTGATATAATCACGTGTACTACAGATGGCAGTATGTAGACTTTAGTTATAGCTCCTAAAATGTTAATATGTCTGTTCTCTTCCTTTGTTTGTCTTTCATAATGTTTACAGGCATAATCAGTGTAAACCAATGCCCTGCAGCATAAAAGTGCATTTGTCACTTATTGTCAGCCCACTTCCTCAAAATCGAATCACTTTCAACCTGTATACAAGGTAAACTCTAGAGAAGCATAAAGAGGAACAGTGGAGAGCCATTTTAACAGTTACACAGTTTCAGAGATACTGCACCTATTGTCCCAATGATTAACAAAATGATTAGCATCCAATTTGGTATATCCCAGTGGTGTAGGGCTGGGTGATATGTCAGATTAATTGATTAATTTTATTTTTTTATTTTCACACAAAGTATGGAATATCAAAATTGTGAAAGCACGATTTTACAATATGCTCATAAAGGTAATGGTAGCTGCTACATTAGCCTCTTTGAGTCGTGTAAACTGTGACGTGAGTTACACTCCATGTGCACCTGCCACAGTTCAGGGGACTGTCATGACTCCGGCTGTCTCTGACTGTAATGAATTTGACGGTCACATTTACATGAAGCTCTTTGCACACTGATCTGCGCTCTCGGATTGTGTTAGCTGATGACAGAAGCTCTCGGAGTCAGTTTCCAGATTCTGCTTTGGTCAGTTTGTCTCTATCTGTCAGGTAGCTAAAGCAAACACAAACAACTATTTTATTATTCTTTCTTAACTGTCTTTAACATTATGATGTTTCAATCGTGCATTTTGCAGACAAACAAACACTTGATGAAAATCATGAATTAAAGCCAAACTTGGGGGGGCGGGGACAAAAACCTCAAGTTTAAATTTTTTGGCCATATAGTAACACACGTTATTTAAAAATCCATATTTTGGTCAGTAAACTTCTCAAGAACAAGTAACTTCAGTGTCACTCCAAGGTCTTTCTTCTTGTTTGCTGTCGCTGCTGTCTGACATTTTATTCTTTTTTCTCTTTTATTTTTAGGTCTAATTGTTTAGATTCTCCCATAATGTCTGACGGTGAAGGTATGATTATTAGGATCTTCCACATTAAAATTATTAGCCAGTGAATACAGTGCTCCTCTTCTTTTGTGGCGATAAAGATGTTCTGAACATGGCAGCCTGTAAAATAGCTAATTTGGGACTGGCCAAATGCCTTTAATCTTGATCTACATCCCTTTTTTTTTTAGTCCAGCACCCAGTATTTAAGAAACAGCAGTGTCTTCTATGACAGCTTTATTAAAACTCAGCCATGTTCGGCATACTGTAGGTGATTAGAGTGATAGGACATGAGTCCTCTTCAGCATGATGGTGAATCATTGGATGTTTTGCGAACTAAGTTCATCTGTGATCCATTACAGTTTGACATTCATTTTACACAGTGTATGTTCTCCACCAACTCTAGCTGATATCAGTGATTTACATGGCAGGGGGAGATTAGAAGATATAACCGTGGCCTTAAGCTCCATTGATTTAAATCCAGAATCCAACTAAAGCACTGAAGTTATATTCTGCACAGGACAGGATATTCAACTGGCCTTGTAGTCCAGAGCTATGTTATATTTTATAGCTTTCCCGCAATGTTGTGCATCAATTATTAGCCAATATTTCAGTCAACTTAAGCTGACAGCTTGAATTTTATTTTATTTTTTTCTTGTTTATAGAAAAGCTGAACAAGGCCGACTGATAACGTCATTCAAGGTGAAACTAGAGCTGACAGGGACAGGTGACATCCAATCAGCTCAATGAAACAAGTGACATTGCCGAAAGGTATCAACAACTATGATTGTCAATTTAAAATCAGACTGTGTCGTGAGCAGAATTAAATGAACTGCCCTCTCAGATGGTGATTTTCAGCATAATATCTCTAACTGTGAAGCATAAATAAAGCCTGATGTTTATTCAACTCTATCATCACAAGTGGTGTGAGGAGTCAAATATTTGTCTCAATTCTGAGACCAGTGCTTGAGTCCTGAGGTTTTACTGTAAGAGCTTTTGGTGAACTCTGCACTGGAAACACAGTCATGTTGTGGTAATTTCATAGTTTTTTTTTTCCGGAGGTTCAGTTAACTTTTACTTCACAGGTTTGTTTTCAGGAAGTGACATTTCTTGACTGTTCAAACTTTGATCCCTTCCTTTAAAAAATGTATATAATGTTTATAAATTATTTTATTCCCTCGTGAAAAACATAGTGGCTGACAGTGAAGGTGAAATCCTGCTTTGTTCTAAAGGAGATATACTATCCTTCTCAATGCTTAATATCTGAATACTATCAGAAATGTCTGTTGTCAGCTTTGATTCTGACCTTTTTTTGTGATCCTTTGTAATGTTGAATGACAGTAATAGAAACTTGCACTCATAGTAAGTTAACGATAGACTTGGTTGTTTTATTGAAATGAGAAGCTGTGGATTACACACATCATAAACACTGCACAACAGACATCGTTCATTAACTGCCTATACTATCTGTGCTTAGGATACAACATCATGTTTTCATATTGTTCATATATTCAATGCCCTGCAGCTCCTCAACTGAAAATGTGTCACAAATACTTCTATTATTTTGGCTTTAAAACATGATCATTTGTGGATCTGATCTTCCCCCACCAACAGATTTATAGCCCTTTTTCATAGAATGACTGACAGGTGGCAGCTCATCACTAGTTTTTAATGTGTTCTAATCTTCTGTTACATAATACATAAATAATACCATGTATATATATCAAAATATCCATGTGCACAACTGACAGAAAGACCAGAAGGGAATAAATGCAAATGTGTGCCAGCCCACAAGACTGCTACTACTGAAAAAGAGACAAAGGGAAACATTTTATAGCTTTCTGTTGGGAGAGAGAGATGGTTATTCTGCCGCTGATGCTGAAACTTGCTGAAACATAAAATGATGAAATAAGAAGTGAATATGAAATATGCTGAGCTGGCCCAGGACAATTTTTTTTATTGCTTCTACACCACAAACATCATATTCCATCATCAGCAAATCCCTGTATTGGTGGTCACACTATAGCTCCAAGCAGGACTGGAGTCAATCACTTTGGTTCATAATCAATTCAGAGTGTAAACAAGAACTTTGGTGTATTCGTAAAAAGCATTAATCTACAGTTAATTATTATTAGGCTGAGTATGACAGTTAACAGTAGCAGTAAATCCAACTGAAGGAACAAGTGATTGTAGTTTCTGGGATTTATTACGATACTGTTGCTTCTAAATCTCCAAATAAATAAAAAACAGAGAGTTGCTGTTAAGTCTGCACAAGAAATGAAGACACACAGAGTTGATTTTCTGATCTTTCGTCCTTTGACTATGAGCTATACATCTGATTTCCTAACTTCCTATTCCTCAACTCTGATCAACCTGCTAGAATCCATCACTTCATAATGCAGAGCAGCCCTTCTACCTGCTGTGTTTAACTCATGCAGGAGACCCTCCTAAGCAGATCCATATGCATATGCAAACAAAGCCATCCTAAACGGAAACACAGCAGGAACACCACCATACGCATCAGATTGCACCCACGGGACAAAGAGCAGAGAGGACAATGAGAAACAGACACCTTTATCATTGCCTTATGTGTGAGTGTGTGTGTGTGTGTGTGTGTCCTTTTGTTAACACACGGCACTTTTAGCCTCCCCGAGGGCAGCGGTGGCAGAGGATAATTTGGCATTCATTAAAGCTCTCTCCAGTGACCTCCCAACCCCGATCAAGCTTCCCTGAAAACAGTCCATATCCACCAAGTGATGTATGATTACCGTCAGCGGTCATAACCTCGGTCAAAATTTAGTTCACCTGTGCAGAAGGGAAATCAGGCCAGGGATGTGCAGCTGTGGCCGTCTCATTTGGCAGGCAGCCTATGCTCCGCTCAGTCTGCCCTGAAAATCTGTGATTTCTTAGAAAGGGCTATCTGAAAAAAATCTCAGACTGATTGGTGAGGTTACTAGGCTAGAGTCGAGGGTGAAAAAGTAGAGAGAAATGCAGTGCAATGAGACTCATTTCACATGGTGCCAGGCTTTGTTCTTCAATAGTTATTGCTGCTTGTGTTAACTACTAATGTTTTCTTTTGATTACAAGTGACATTTGCTGATTTAAGGTAGATGCAAAACAAATCACATCCTGTGATCTCCGTTTAAAAGCAGAAAAATGTTCTCTGGAGCATGTGGAAAAGTGTTATTGGTGTATGTTCAGTGATTTAGTGTCATATTCGTCCACATGTAACGAAGACATTCACAGACTCTACCCCTCAGTACTCTTCATAATGAATGACTATATAACTGCACTTAATGTATAAAATTGTTAGGGCGTCTTCATAGGAAACGTAAGATGCCACAAAACGGGTTAGGTTATGTTAGCGTTGTTTCTACGTTTCAGCTGTGTCCATCTCACACTCATCTGACGGCACTACACTGACCATAACACAAACAACGCATAATTTTACAGTCTACAGTCTAAACACAACATTTCACTTTTTTTTTTTTTTACAAAAACAAATGTCATGTCAAATGTCATATACTTCTGTTCATTTTAGTATATAAAGCTGTAAAAATTGCCCAGATTAGTGTGTAATGTATACCACATACATCAGAAGTTGCCCACTGCTCAAAGACAGAGGTGTTAATAAGTGAATTTAAAGCAACAGGGATTTTCAATCACAGGGTATCATAGTTCATGTAAACATCTTAAACAGAATGAAACCTCAAGCAGTGTGTACGTCAAATAACTGCCCTCATATATGCAGTCATAGCCACAAATGAAAACCAGACTCGAGTGAAATTAAAGTTAGACACAGAGAACTTCTTAACCTCGCCGACTTCATCCAAAGCATTTGTACAGTAATGGTGGCTGATTGTGTAGTCCTTCCACTAATTAGACCTGTAACCTTACTACAGTCATTACAATCAGAAACCCTCTCACAGAGCAACATACACTATATCCAGTCTAGACATCCTCTTACCTCCTTTACCTTTCATTCCTGTTTCTCCTCTCTCCTCTGTCTTGCTGCCTTTTTATCCAAACCCATCTGTTGTAAATCACCATAATGGTAATAGAGTACGATGTACACACACTTAACATACTGAACCCGCTGGCTCTCACTCTTTAATTCACTGGTCCTCATCCAAATGAAATTGCCATTCACTCTGCAGCGGTGCTCCTGCACCATGTCTCACTTTTCCTTTTACTGAAATGGTAGTTTCTCGGTTAAACGGTGGTGTTGCTTACTATCTTTGCCTTTAATATTTTGCAAATATTGACTCCAGACACAAAAGTAATCAGTTGTAAAGATGTGCCTCTTCTGTCTTACCACACATACAGTAAGTGTCTTTAAATAGCTTTAAGACCACAGTACCTTAGTTTCCCATGGATTTTAGGACAAATTATGCCCTCATAGGCTTGTTGATCCCACATGACAGCAATCCTGAAAACACAGAAGAAACATTTTATGGTTTATTTAGATGTGGGCAGAACTGTTTCTAAATTATAGGGCGGGGTTTACAAAGGTTAAAAAAAAAATCTGACTTCAGTATCATACAAAAGAGCGAGCGAGGTGTAATTTATCCTTTACACTTTCATAAATCCAAAGTGTTTCTCTGAACTGGTGACATGAGACGTTTACAGGAGTGCAGTATAACACGGGAAATGTCAAACTGTTAAACCGTTCTGTATATTCTTTAATTCCCAGAATTGTTGGACACAAACTTGAATCTTAAAAATCTGAAATCTTTATGCAGTATGAAGAAGAGGTAAACGCAGGCAGATCAATTCCAGGCAAAAGCAACTATTGCAGCCACTATTTTGAATTTCTAGTGATGATTCATTTATTGCCCAAATCCTGTTGATGTTTGCGTTAATATTTTACCACCCACAAATTGCGTTATTAAAATCGTAAACAGATGTGTTATTCATCACAGCATTAAATTTAGTGATGGTCATGGAATGGTTCTTTTAGCTGCATCTGATGAGTTAGCTGACTCGTGTGAGGTTTGATGAGTGTCTTACCTGCCATAATCGATCATGTCAAAGACTGGTCAATGTCAGCATAAACAAACATCAAACAAAATACTTTAATATGATACAGTTGCAACTTGTCTTAAATAGGCATTATGTTGTCTAAACTATGCTTCTTTGTGTTATGATGATTCTTGCTGAAAATGTCTTTTTTTTAAAGGCAAGCTTTTGAAATATAAAGAAACATAAGCAATTAAGTGCTTTACATCTGGTAGAAATGAACACATATCACATTACTATCACCTATCCACAAAAACATCTTGAACAAAGCTGTTGCTGAGACTGTCAGGCTACTGAAAAGCATCATAACAACATCTGAGATGAGATGAGAGATGAGATTCAACTTTATTGTCATTGTGCAGAGTACGAGTACAGAGACAACGAAATGCAGTTAGCATCCATCCAGAAGTGCAAAAACAGCAGAAAGTGCAGAGTATGTGCAGATGTACAATATAAATATAAATAGTAGTATGAAGAGCAAGTATGGAAAGTACACTAGATGAGTGATACGAGTGCAATATGTCAGTAAGAAAAATAAACTATAGTGATAAGTACACCAGGCGAGTATGATTACACTATTTACAAATGAATATACTATGTCAGTATTTTACACTATATTTACATTGGGTAAGTTAAAGCAGAATGAATACACTAATAAATAGAAAACACTTTAAGAGTGTACTATAGAGAGGTATTATATGGAAATGAATGTACATTATAGACAGAATAAATAGTTTTATAAATAGGGGTGGGGTGAGTCCTGCTATCACCGTGGTTTTGAGTTCAACAGTGTGATAGCAGCAGGGAAGAAGCTGTTCCTGAACCTGCTGGTCCGGGAACGGAGAGATCTGATTCCATAATATCAATTTTCCAGGTCATGGTTGGACATTACGGTGAATCACAAGCTTGGTGCAAAACCCACTGCTGCTGAACTGTTTTATTCAGTAAATAGTGATACATACTTAATTGCCTTAACTCATTATGGATGACTACCCCTGTTTCCCCTCTTCCTCCAGTCCTCTTCTGCTCTCTTTCCTCTTGCATTTACTTAAAATGTGTTTTACTTGCAACCTGCGAACAGCTTTTGTATCACACATTGCCATATTTCGCAGTGTCCTGTAGTTATACAGAATAAACAAAATATTACTATTTTTGGATGAATGTGAAGCATTATAACAAATTGTAAAATCATCTTCAGCATCTGTTCAAATTAGTTGTTGTACCACCATTTTCTTTTTAACTTAAAGCAACACTGGGTATCTGGGACCATAAAACAATGCTGGTAAATGTTTACTCTGACTAAGGACGGGATGAACTGTTATATTAGAGAGTAGAATATAGTGGACATAAAGACTATAATAGATAGTATTGTGGTTGTGTGACACAAGCATAATGTGTCTCCCAAATTATCAGTTTACAACACATGACCTATGATGGACACTGGTTGATACCTTATCTATTGTATCATTGTCCCTCCCAGTAGCTCACAGTTTCTGCTGTGGTTGGAGGTTCTGAAGTGAATGAAAAGAAAGTGAACTGACCCCAGCTTTAGGTGCATGCAAGTCTATTTGTGTCCTCCATAATGATCTATATCCCAAGCCTTATTCCAGAGACTAGACACAGGCGATAAATCCTGGTTAAACTTTGTCCTTCCTCTTTTCACAGTGAGACAGGGTACATGATGGACTGTGTCTCTCTGCCATACAGTCCTCTATCCCATCCCTCCCTCATTTACTTCATCTGCCCCTCACTTCATCCATCCCTCTTTCTCTATCCCTCACCCTTGGCTTTTCTAACCCTCTCTCCATGCATCACTTGCCCACTCATCTCTCTCTATCCCCCTTTCTTTCTCTTCTAACGCCCACTTTATTTCCTACCCTCCCATCTTACCTTCATTTTCTTCCGGCCTTACCATCTCTTTAACTTTCTGTTCAAAATAGCAAGAGTTGGTATGGTGACATTCTAAGCAACGCTCATCCAACTGTCCATCTTATCAGCCATTTAAGACTCTCCAGTTCTCTGTTGTTGCTTATTGAGTTTCACTTCCCTCTTTTCCAAATTATATACCATCTTTACATCTCTCCCACCACTCGTTAAAACATTAAAAAACACAAGTGGGTGTGTTGTGTAGATACTGTGAGTCCACAGATAGATCTTCTTGGTTTCATTAGTTACCTGGCTGGATGTGAATTGCGGAATTGTTTGCAGTTCCTTCAGAAATTTGCTTCGAAATCTTGAGCCTGTGAAAGTTAACATGAACCAATCTCCTAAAATATTTGTGAGATCTTGGAACATTTTTAATCCCTCACATTTTTCGTTTTTTTTTTTTCCTTGACAAATTGAAAAAAAAAACTGTGCGCTTACTGCGACAGAACTGGGCATTGCTGCAATTCCTCAACTCATTTTCTTCTCTTGCTTGAACTTTATAGGATTGTCAGTAAGTTTTTACAGCTGACTCGCAACTGGGAATTCTTTGTAAAATAAAACTGCCACACATTTTAGTGTAATTTGCTCCAAATAGTCATTTTTTTCTTTTGTAATTTTGTAAAAACCTCTGCAACAATATCTGGAAGAAACTTCTAAACATACATTTTGATTGGACCTGGTTCTCCATCTCTCTTCTCCTCTTCTCCACCTTTCTTGCCATTTTCTCTTTCCCTGTCTCTTTTCCTATTTAGCTAGTAGACACAAAAAACAAGCTCTGGCGATGGTCCAGGTGGGCTGGTGAAGGAGAAGAGATGTCTGTGTAACAAATGACAAAGTGTCAACACTAGGAAATAGCTTAGCCGGACCTGTGTGTGTGTGTGTGTGTGTGTGTGTGTGTGTCTGAGTTTGGGGATATAGTCTGACACGCTTGATTACGCTCCAGCCAGTCAGCCAGCCGCTACAGTCTGGCAAAGTTCGACCTTTCAGGGCCACCATAGATATAGACACAGAGAGGGAGGAAGAGATAGAAGATGAAGGTGAGTCAAAACGAATAAACACAGATCAGATGCTGGTGATATCTACACTCCACTTGAATCTCCAATTTGGAATTTTAGTCTGACAACTGGCCTTTATTCAATTCACAATTCATGACCCCTGAAATAAGTTAAGCCACTGAGGAACATTTTCAAAAACAGACCTCAGTATCACTCACACTGTAAAAACCTGGTTTGAAGGTCTGAGGTTTCTGCTGGATGCTTACAGTGACGGAGCTAAAGGGTTTTTTCTGCCAAAGCCTAATGACCCAAATGGAATGACTATCATTAGAGATGCATAAATCTCCATCGGTAATTTTTGCTAATGCCCTCTATTTGATTTAATCCACAAACTTTTTTTCTTCTTGTGCTACTGGTGACATCTTTGGCACTAAGTGGTTATCATTGTGTTGGTTAAGTTCTGTATCTCCCAGATCATTTGACAGTTATGTCAAATTCTCAGTCCAGTGCCTTATCTGTTAAATAATTTTGAGATCATATCCACACTAAGCCAGCTAAATTCGTAATGGTACTTAAATGTATTTCCGTCCATTTTGGCCCTCTTTCCATACACTGTTTTTTCAGTGACAAAACAGATAGCGGCAGTAGCATGGTGTGTTCATCGGATGGGGAAGAAAAAATACAGTTACAATAACAACAATGGCAGACTGCTTCATGCTGGTGTTGTCTTCTGTATTGTCTGCTTTGACAGCTTGTTTAGAGTTAAAGGTAACTATCTACCACCTTTCTCTCACTGAAATGTTGTAATCTGTAATCTTGTAATAAACATCATGTCAAGAAACCACTGCTGAAACCAAAATACCATTTTCTCTACACTGGTTTTCTGAGGCTAACTTGCTCATTAGTCCTCCACACATGCCCAGTAGGAGGAAAATTACCCGTTTTGGCATTTTAATGTGGACGGAAGTATTTGCAGAAACACATTAAAATGACGCATGTCGTTTTTGCATGAAAAAGGCTTTTTAGAATTTAGCCAATAGAGTCTCTACAGGGTCATTTTCTGTTTAACCCAAATATCTTTTTTTTTAAAATAAATATTTCCAGTTAAACTGGTTTTGCTTTTAGAAATATGAGTCCTGTGCACCAGAGGATTTTTAATGGATGACCAACCCTGGTTGGTGTGGTTAGCTGGGTAGTAAACTACAGGAAAACCTCACTCTGTGCAATGAGAGTTAGAGAAGGATGAAGAAAGGACGACTGGAGGAGAGAGTGATTGAAAACAAGTGAGTGAAGATGAATACACACAAAAAATGAAAGAGAGCAAGCGATGGGGCCTTGGCCAGCAATAATTGCGTTGAATTATTCAACTGACTCCAAAGCTGGAAGGACCACTGGAGCACTTCCTCCTCATATGTGCGTATATGTGTGTGTGCATGCACATGCTACTATCATTTGCTCATGTAGATTTGTATGCTGCGTGTGTGTTTTCCTCACGGAGTTCATGGTATCCAGTCAGCGTCCACTAGAAGGAACTACTCAGTCTTCATTAATGAGAGGTGCATGGATGTGTCAGGTTACATCACATGCACAAACACCCTACACACACACACATAGTACATCTCACATTGACACAATCAGACATGGCTGAATTGTGAATACTGTTGTGAGCTCCCTAGCAGGCTGGACAACATCATGTTCAGTAACACCAACAGACAGAAGCACACAAACACAAACTGATACGCTCCGTGCGATCTGGGTCTTTATTAGTCATCTCCCATTGATCAGCTGCCTGCTGCATTTGCCCTTCAACGCCAACTTAACTTATGTTTCCCATCCATCTCTGTCTCTCCATCTCTCCACCTCTCTATTTCTTGGACGTTAACATGGTTTCAGCTTCACATCTGTCAGCCGAGCTAGCATGGGTCTCCCTAAAAGTCTAAAATCTAAAAGTATGCGACCATGTTTAAAAGAAACACTGAAAATAGTCTGGGAATTTGTGTTCCTGTCAGTTTTTCTGAAAGAATAGCCTTAAATACACAGCAATGAGGCAGCACAAAGACGTGACATCACTGTAAAAAACTAGAAAAGAAAGAGTATCCCCTTACTTCTTATGATTTTTGTGCAATTTTAGTATTCTTCCATACACTGCTCATGTTTCGATCAAGGGCAGCTCAAGTGTATTGATAGACAATACAGGGCTGTAGGAGGGCTTTTATTACTTGCTCATAAGGCACTCAAGCACTTAGCTAAGACATGTGTAGGTTTCCTTTAGCCAGGAGACAAAAAAGTGATTTTTAAGTTATGATCTTTAATGTCTCTTTATGTAAGTCTCTTCAATAAAAAAGTCCCTGCTGTGAATATAAGGATTTCTTAAACTAGGTCATCTGTATAGTAGAAATGTGAAATTATTTTTGAAATCGGTTCCTTATGACTAGAGGAAACTAAAAAAAATATTCCTTAAATGGGAATCCAATCCGAAAAAATCCGAATACATTGCACACATATCATCCAATGAGACTGACTCACTCTAGCGATGGTGTGTTCACGGCAAACAGGAAGCTCCGGTTCTGAAAAGTGAAGTCAAGTGACATAAACCTGCTTTCTCTTTAATGGCCAGCATGGACATTTTATAAATAATGTTCCCATTTAAAATAAAATGGACGATAAAGCGGGGTATGCTTAAGGGCGTGGCTACCTTGCGATAGACAAGAAGTCGCTACCACAGCAACATGTATGTTACGTATCATAATCCCAGATTAAAATAGGAATTTAGGTGTAGAATAGCTATTTTGAGTGTTTTGTGTGCGATGTGTGTTTTCAGTTCATCAAAGTTATTTGTAACATTGTGGTTGTCTAAAAGGTCTTGTTCACCATTTGGTTGTACTAAAAGTCCATTTAAGGAGTCAGCAGTTTTTCTGATAGGTACATTTTGTTATAAGCCTGTTTTTCGCCAACCGATATAATATTCTGACAGAAAACAAAGTCAGGTTTACCAGGTCAGGTTTGTCTAATCTCCAAAGTCTCCAATCTCCTATGTCCAAATTTTTTGCCAACAAATGAGCAGGGAGCTCCGTATGGAGGCAACATGGAGGGAAGTCAAACACAGTTTATTTGCATATACTATCCACATTGTAGTGATACAAAGCTTTAATGCTACTTTGATCAGTGTTAGGGATAGCTTGTTTAGACAGCCATAAAATGATCCTATCAATTGTATACATTTAGTATTACTTTTTTATTGCATTTCATGTCAGCAACAATAACATGCTTAATGTAAAGTTGGATAATATATGGTGACCGTGCTTTCATTATGGATTTTCCATTACATATAGTAATTCTGCTCAGTCAGCTCATCAGTCTTTACTCTTTTGTAAAAATCTGTTTCTGTCTCAATGTCGTCTTCAAGGTACAAATGGACCCTTCTCGGGGGATGTGGATTGGCGTAAGCACATGAATAATTTGTATTTAATATCCCTTCTCCTCTCAGCAATATAAACACGCAGTTCCTCAGTGTCTCATCTCTCTTGATCCTCTATTCTCTGACTCTTCTCTCTCGTCTTTGCTCACTCAATCACAATCTCTTTTTTCCCCACTCCATTGCTTCTTTCTCAAAGCCTCTTACTGTACAGGGTTAGAGAGAAAATGGAAGTGGTTTATCATGCAAGTCTATTATGTTGGCATTCAGTAGATAGGGCCAATGATTAGACACCATGATTAATTGTAAAGGCTTGTGTATATTTAAATATTACAGTATGCATTGCTCCTCTAACAGGTTACGGCGTGTACAGTACCTGTCAACAGTTTAGATTTCTTTCTCATTCGAGACTGGTGCTGTATATCTTCATACATAAGTCCCTATGTTGTAATATAAATGAGAAAACAGTTGAGATACCCTTTAAGATTTTCAGTATGAAAACATATTTGATGTGTAAACTACAGCCTTTGCATTTGATATAGTTAGCATGTGATTCTGCCTGTGCGGGGGCATCATAATATGTTATTAGAGAGGCATTACATATAAATACAGGTAAATTCAGGATTTTATATTGATTTATGAGGATTTTCATACTGACTTGGTTAGCCTGCTGAGACATTTATCCCAAGGACTCACTGTTTTCTTTCTCTCTGTCTCACTATCTCTTTGTCATGGGATTTGTCAGCATCTTGGTTTTTTCCGGTGTCACTGAAGAAACAGGGAGGTGAGAATGACGAAGGGAGGTAGAGGAGACAGGATTGGGGGTGAGGAAGTTGGACTGGTAGATGAACAGAATGGGAATTGTGTCTTTTTGTGTCATTCTTAATGCTCTACATGTGTATAGAGGAGATAAAGAGACACTATCTGCAAAATTGGCAGATGCACAGGTAAATATTTCTTTCTTTTGGCAGCTTAAGGACAAGATGTGTGACTTGAGGAATGAGTGTAATGCATAGTGTTGACATGGTGCCTGGTTTTAGCCTCTTTGCAGAGGCTTCCAGGATGTTTTAGAATTGATTTCAAGGTTCTTTAAATTACTTACAAGGCACTAAATGGACTGAATGGTCCTAAATATATCACAGATCTTTTATTCCCGTAAGACCCTGCTAGCTCTTTGAGATCCTGAGGCTGGGGCTTTCTATCTGTTCCAGACTCTTGGCTGAAGACTAAGGGGGACAGAGCTTTTGAAATACAAACCGCGGGACTCTAGAGCTCCCTGCCTGAGGAATTAAGGCAGACTGAGTCAGTGGATTCTTTTAAATCTGGGCTCAAAGTGTACTTTTAGTGCACTGACTTCCCTGATTTTACCTGATTCTAGTTTCTGTTCAGTTTTATGGATTCACCATCCTAATTTTTATGCTGATCCTTTAGTACTTTTATATATGATAATTGCTATATAAATAAAGATACTATTATTGTAATATACAGTGCTAGTTCTAAATTTTCTAAATATGTGCCAGTCGGGTGTCTATTCTTTCTTCTCTAAAAATCATCCATATGTGTCTCGTGATAATAATTATGTACCGGTTTAGGTATACTGGGATTCAGTTCGAGACAATCGCAGTCTGAAAAACAGCTGTGTCACCGTCCACCAACAGCAGATTTGCAACTTTTGCAACCAATGAAAAACTGAGAAAAATTCTAACAGAAATTTAGGACCGAAAGAAAGGTGCGAAGAGAGATCGGCGGCAGTTGGAGACGGGGACCCTGGCGGTCCGACCCCCAGTTGCAGAAGCTGGCTCTGGCAGAAGTGGCTAGGGAGAGGGAAGTCTGGGCTTCCCTGCTGAAGATGCTGCCCCCGCGACCCGACAAGCGGATAAAGCGGAAGAAAACAAAATGAAACAAAACAACAATAAGTGGTAGTAATATGTATAATTAGTTTCTTTGAGTATACTTAATTTAGTCATTTTTCTTGTGTACACACATGACACTTACTGTAAAACCTGCTTAGGATTGGTATGCAGGGAGTTAGGACACAGCTTTATACTTGGCCAGCTGTTTATTCAACTTTTTCTCCTGTTCCTTCTACCTCTTTTTCTCACCATTCATCCCCTCATTCTTCTCTCTTTATGTCCTTCTCCTCCTCTTACTTCTTCTAAATCTCTACTTCCACTCTTCTCATTTATCACCCCAAGAGTGATGCTCAAATGAAATTCCCCTCTGCAGAACACACTTGATGGAAGTCTTGACGGTTTATAAAATCCAATTCTGAATTCAATCTCGCCCAACAGCACCGAAGTAGCTTTTGCATTCCAGTTATTTTGACAATAGTAATGGATATTTGGATGGAAACATGGAGGACGGCTAAATAGATGCAAAGGGTGATTAGAGGGAAAGATGGAGATGTGCATCGAATTATGGGTGGATGGATGGGTGGACAAGATCTGTACTGCACCAGAGAAAAATGGGTTAAGGCAGCAAAGGAAGGAGGGAGGGTGAGACGAAGGCAAAGAGAAAGCTTTTTGCAACCTGCCACCAGAGACATCACAGTTTTTCTGCTCACAGGGTTTTAACTCGTTAGGAAGAACAGCTTTGTGTGTGTGTGTGTGTGTGTGTGTGTGTGTGTAAGCCTCAACATGTTAGCGCTACCGGGACTTCCTTTCACCTGTCCTCATCTGCTCTTCTCCCTGACTTTTGTCTTTCATTGCCCATGCCTTTCATTCCCTTTTCTTTCCATCTCCTCTTATTAGCTTGCAGTATGGAAATGTTGGAAAGTTCTGGGTTGTTTTTTTGTTTTTGTTTTTTGTTTTTCTTGTACCAATGCCATTAGATCCATATCCTCTCCCGTTATACCTGAGCACCTCTGACAGGCTGTGAACGCATAAATAAAAGCTTCACTGTCAATAATGGATTAAGCAACATGCAAAAAGGAGTATGATGTATAAGGGAAAGGATGAAATGAATAAAATAATAGAGGTGTTTCTTTTTCAGTTCTAACTGCCACCATGAAGAAGGAGAAAAAGCAACATTGCACCTGAATTATGTTGAATATTGAGTGACAAAAGCAAGGAAGAAGAGAGGCAGATAGAGAAAAAGTTAGGGCTTGATGTCCCCCAAAAGAAAATTATGTCAGGTAACTGTCTCGAATAAACTCCATGCCACTGAGTCGGGACTATTTGTCAAACATCAAAAATGCGCAGAGCAAGAAACGATACCTCGGCTTGGAGGGTTGTGGCACTTCAAGAGATGAGAATGAGATGGACTGTGACAGGCAGACAGATAGATAGACACACAGAGCAGACATGGTGCAAAATTGGTTGGTGGGAGGTAAAATTTACCCAGACGTTGGGTCACGTCAAACAGGGCGTCGCAAAGACAAATTGCATATTTCAACACTTGGGCCAGACTTGAGCAGGTTTAGTGCACCGAGCAGCCTGGTTTTATGACAGCTGGAACTTTATTCAGGAGATGAATTTCCACTCTCCTCCCAATGCCTTTGCTCCCTCTCTGTGCTTGACTATATGGTAGAAGTGATCAATGGTTAGAAAGTTCTAAAAATAAATAAAAAGCCTTGTACACTGCTTTTGTGTTCCCAAAAAGAGGTATAAATGTTTATGTTAAAAAGAGATTACATTATTCAAGTAGTCAAATGGGTAATTTTACCCAAATTGTATAAATACATCTTTGTAATAGATGTTTTACATTTATATTAGCCATGCAGACAGTTTCAGTTTTATGTGAAAAGGTTTTAAAGGTTAGGTCTATATTTATATTCTGGGGCTCTACTGGAATATCTTTGTGCATGATTTACAGCTCTAAAAGCTTTGTAATTGTTGGCTTGTTTTTACACTAGCTGAATGCAGAAAATGTCTTTTTGCTATGTTCTCTATGATCTTTTGTATAATAATAGCAAGGACTGATGAAAATATCAAAGTCCAAGCTTTACTAAAGGAATCACGTTATAATATAATTTTTTTTAATTTAAAAGCTGTGAATCGCTGCACCAATAAGAGGTCCTTGAGCATACAGTCATAAATGTGCACAAAAAACATAAGGCAGATGGGTCTGTAGTATGCGAGATTATCTGTGGACACACACACACGACCAAACACGATCCCCTCAAGGTTGGCAAGGATAATAATCTCAATCTCTCTCTCACCCTCGGTCTCAACTTTTTGTCAAGGTCAACTCTTCTGCCGTTACCTCCCTGTGTCTCTTCTCCTCTTGTTCTGCCCTTTATTACCCCAGACTTCCACACACATCTGTAGTAAAAAAATAAATAAATAAATATATATATATAGTAACCATCCCTCCCTCCTCTCCAAATTGATAGAGAGACATTAATAGTGGTATTAGAGTGCAAGAAAAAGGAAAGTGGCTGCATGTTAGCTAATGGGCACTGTTGACTTCCATTAGGGCAGGACGTAGAGCCGGTGCAGTATTTTTTCTACATGTGGTTAAAGTTCAATTCAGTTCAGTTCTGTACAATGTGATATAACATGAGTCGTTTTAGCACAGTGGGGATCCACTTAATGTGATTGTTCGCCCAGCTGAAGGTTTTTAGCCACCATAGGAGGAACAAAAACTATGACATCAGTGTAAGAAATAAACATGGCCATATTTGTTTCCTAGCAAGATAAAAAAAAAAACATCTACGTGACGACAAATGACACTAAGCTATCACACCTATAGCTTGTAACTGTGACTAGAAAATCACCCTAAACTGTAATGATAGTTTTGTATAAACACAGTTTATGCAAATGAAATCATCTAAGACCCGTTAGACTGTGTAACACTAAAACTCCATGTTGCTCTTAAAAAAAAAAAAAACACACACAAAAAAAAAAAAATGGCAAAAAATATATATATCAGCTTGTGCAGAATTACCTGTCTCCATGGCCTCCAAATTTTGTCTGTTTTACAGTTGTATCACAGCATGAAAAGAGACTTGGCTCCTCCAACCAGTGCCGATATTCCCCCAGCTCTACTGCCTGACATAATGTTGCATATCAGACACCAAATACACCATTGCTTTTGGCAATTTAACCGTCTTTTATAGCTCAAAATGTGTGAAACATTGCCTGCACACCACATTTACTAGCAATAAAACAGGTAAATTAGAACGCCGTTTTAATGGGAAAGGGCATGTAAAACATTGTCAATGACAGATATGTTTATGCAGTGTTTGTGTTCAATGAACACTTATTTTTTCACAGTGCTTCACATTAATTTATACATCCAGACCTGGCTAAAAGCTGAGAGAAAATGAACATAAACAAGGCTATGTTTTCAGGCAATCAGTAGTATTCCCTGTGTATCACAGCCTGTGTTTGACATTTTTCTCAGCTGACACAATGATTGAACTTCTCAGGAAAAATACAAGACAGGGGTGCTAAAATCAGAGGAGGGTGATGGGTAAGAAGAAGAAAAGACACTCGAGGGAAAGGGGAATTAAAGGAGTGAGATGAAGCCTTTGCAGATACAGAAAACGAAAGAGCTTTGATGAATTCCCTCATGAACAGATGTACAATATGATCAATATGTTAAATAGTAAAATAGAAGAGGAATTGTATTGTGAGCAAAATTGATAAGTTACCTAATAATGCTTTGGATTTACATTGAGAATAGGGTGACAGACTGGTCGTGAGGGGGTGGGGGGGACTCCAGAGAATGAGGGGTGAGAGAAGAGACAGAGGAAAGATGGAGGCAGGAGAGAAGGAGAAGAGACAGAGAGACAAGTGTGTTTAAACAAATTAAAAAAGACTTGGGTGGTATGGGTAAAGGAGCAAAAGGGTGTGAAATAGAAAGAGTGGGAAAAACTGCCAGAAGCAACAGCAGGTTACACATGCGAGGAGGTTTGCTGAGACATGCAGCAGGAGTCCTGTATAAACTGGATGGAAAGGAAGCCTCCTGCATCATATGCTGTAAACTGCAATTTACATAAACAAAATGGATGACACAGTATACATATATATGCATTGGACGTTGAGGTGGTTGGAATTTTAAACAACCAAGTAAACCACTTTTTGTTTGATGTGAACACTTGTGCAGTTGGGGTTTCATTTCACACAATGACCCATAACGCTCAGATCCCCTCCAGACATATTCAAAGATTAGGTTAAACTTGGAATAACAATATACTTTTTCATCAAAAAAGTAAAATAACCTCATTAAAAACCTTAAAACGGCATCTCCTACTTCTCCCTCATTGAAAAATCAATGAATATGCAAATATAAATATACTATTTTGCTCTTTAAAAGTGTGTAATCTATAAAATATGGCAAAACTATGCTATCATTTTTTCAGTCAGTTTAGTAACAATCAATTAATGTAGGAACTGAAACGCAAAGAACAAAACACTCCAGTATCATACACTGTAACACATACGTGTGTTTTATTCTTTGTAATACTACACATTGGCAGCAGGGACTGACTGAGTCACAATATCAATGTTCCTTTGTTTCTTTGGGTCGAAGCAAGTCAATGCTGCAATATGCAGCCGAACAGCCATCGTATCACATTCACTCCTTACATGAGCACATTGATGCAGAATGGTTTTGTTTGTTCAGTACTGTACTTCAATTTGCAGGCATTTTTACCATGTAAGGATGTTTTTCTCATCCAGGTATTAGTTGTAATTCAATTGCTATGACAGTTAAAGGATTTTACTAAATCTCATTTATGGGTAGGAGGTAAAGTAGTGAAGAAAAAAAAAGCACTCTAGTCAAATCCAGACCTCCAGGCCTTGCTCACCTCAGGGCCAGAACACTGTATTCTACCCAGGCTGAGGAGTAATCGAGGCTCATCCATCCAGAGGCTCACACACACACACACACACACAAACTCAGACGCACTTGAGGGGTGGACATACAGATAGTATTTTTTAATACAAGGTCACAGGTGTGCAGGGATTCAAAACATGTGCATGATGCTGTGAAGACACGTGGACGCAAGGGTTTAAACCACTCAATCACAAACCTAACAGACATAATAATGCAAACACGAGAAAACATGCACTCAGGTATGAAGGCAAAGGCAGGCAAAGACACACACACACACACACACACACACACACTCTGACTCTCTGCACACTCCAGCATCACAGCTCAGGGAGGACATGTTGAGCCCACAGTGATCTGTCTTCATAGCAGCAGCATCTGCTCGAGTCCCTGTCTGTCTGTACAATCTATGAGTGGGAGGTAATTGCAGTGCACAACACCATCACAGTGACATTAACACATGATGGGGATTAAGTGAAGTCCAATACAGTAGCACTAATATTATCATTCTCTTTTTTCTCTCTCATCCACCCCCTCTCTTTTTTTGAGGTGTATTTGCCATTTTTCTTGGTGTTCTTGTGTTATTGTTTTGTCTTTTTATTTGTTTGTTGCCAGATAAATGCCATCAGTTGGATTGCTACTTTCATGGACCACTTGTATGATAACTAGCGCTATCACAGAGGCTATCAACAGCTTTTTCAATATTATGTTTATGGTTTGCCCCTTGTTGCTATGTGAAAGTGTATGCAGAACTCATATAATGTCACTGATGCTGTTTGTGGCTCTGGTCTCAGGCCACTGAGCTCAGAAGACACAGATTGGACGAGCATATTGTATAATGGATAGTGTTATGACAGAGAAGGAAAAAGTAAAACAAATGACCAGCTGGCACAGGAATAATAGAAACCTGTAGGGGTGCAGAACAATCAAAAGTTGCTCTTTAAGTTTCATGTCATGCTACTGGTGCAACGATTTTACGATCTTATTAACACCGGAGAAACAATGATTTTATTGAGGTTTATTAAACCACCTCTTTGGTTCGGACACTTTGAGAATAATTACACATTTTTAAACAGAACAAAAAACTGAAAAAAACCCCCAAAAACTATTAAAGATTAATGAACCCTGTGGGGAAACTGGGCAAATTATCTCTGTGATTAGCAGTTAAACTACTATTTAATATATTAGCTTTTGTAATTAAACACCTCTGGCGTCATCCCGTCACTGAGTTGTAACATGGGGTTTGTTACTCATCAAAGCACATCAGTCATTCAGTCTCTTTTAAAGCTGTTTTTTGTTTTATTAATAATTCTGTCACATATAATCTGCTGCCCCCCCCAACCCCGATTAGTCATTATTTCTGCTAAATAGTATCAGACAAAGGTCACAAAAATTAATTATAACCTGATTGCTGTGCTTATTTCAGTAACTGTATCAGATTACAGTTTTGTTTTTCCTTATAATAAGGTTGCTATAATCCAGTTCCATGTAATTCCTCACTCCCCAACCCTGATGAGTCATCACTTCCATTAAGAAACAGTCACACATATTACACAGCTGTTATCTTCTGTGGCCTTTTATCTTGCTTTGCTCTCAGCTAGTTCCCTTATCTTCATAAAAACAAGCTTTTATCCAGGGTTTTGCTCATAGCACTGTCTTGGGGGTAGGATGGTGTGTGTGTGTGTGTGTGTGTGTTTGTTGGGGTGGGTATTTCTCTTACATCTTTACCATGTTGCATCATTAGCATCCATCCCTTTATGTAGCACAGCATGTTCCTGCATTGGGCATTGGTTAAATGCCACAGCCCGTTATGTCATTTTACAATTATCCCCTCTTATCTTTAAAGGGACAACCTTTTATCCTGTTTCTTGTTCATAACACGGTCTTGTTGGCCTCTGTAATCTTATTCCGTGTCCTTATCACATCGCTCTTGTAGCGAGTTGCATTATTTTCTGTCGAAGCTATTTGTTATGACAATTGGAGATAAATATGTGGACTTGTTATAGTGCCTGCTTCTATTCTAAATGCTATCCTTTTCAGCTTTTTTTTACCAGTGTATTGCAGTCCCTTGAACATCTTTATTACAGGCTATAGAAAATGACAGCTACACACTGGAAGTTTGGCTGCTAGGTTAGTATTCAGATCCAGTGTGCTTTACAGAATAAATGCAAGTAAACCCTGGACTGACAGTGTCAGCGACATATTCTCACCATGTGAGCATTCAGTGACAAGGCTGACTTATACAAATGTCTACACTTGCACCGATTCAATAACATCGGTTGACATGTAAAACATTACCTGGCACCATGAAAAATATATCACTGTGGATGTGGATAACACAGTGGGCCACAGGGTAAAAACTTGCCTCAGGCACAAAGAAGCAGGATGAATAGTCCAGTCTTTCCAATAGAAACCATCATTCTTGAATGCTCATTTGGCCGATGCACTGAAGGCAGGCAATTTAGAAGAAATCTGATAAAACCTACTAGCTGTCTATTTACCTTTCGTTGGGTCCAAACGTGGCTAGACATAGTGACTTTGTGTATGTGTGTCATTTTTGTACAAAGAAATGTTTCCGTCTTATCAGTGTTGTGTTGATTCATACTTGACCCAGCAACAAATATACTGTGTGAAGGAATCACATATGGATTTCTACTTTAAAAAAAAAAAAAAACTGAAGGCAAAGCCTATAAAATGTTAAATGATAAAGTTACCATAGAGAAAAGTATTAAAAAGTAAAAAAAAAAAAAAAAAAACTTTAAAAACCTTATTTAAGGCTAAGACATCATTGGGGTCAAAACTCCGTGCAGTGGTAATGATCCAAACTTTTTTAGCAACAGCTGAGGCAAAGAGGTTAGAGGAGCAGGCTGAGTCACAGGTTAAATAGCAAAATAACCTTAAAAAATCTGGCTGTTACAGTGAATGAGAAACACTCTCAGCACCTGATTTTGAGATGCACCCTGAACAAGGCACTTAACCTTCAGCTGCTTATTTGCTCACGTAACACTGTAGCTGCCAGAAACAGTATATGGAGAAGTGTTGCTGAGAACGAGCATTCATACTCGGTGAACCTGTGGCTAAATACAGAGATGTGATATTGTGGATGCATTGCAGTTCAGTTTCAGCTTCTAATATTACATGAAAATACAGGCTTTTGTTTGTGGAAACTTGCAAAACTTGTACGCATACGTGTGTGTTTACTCACTGTGATGATATGTTTTCTATTATTTTCTTATTTGGTATACAATTGACCAGAAAATTGCAGCGCAGATCAGTTGCAAACTCAAAAAGTCAGGATTAGACATTACATAACAACAATACCAGAGAAAGTCCTTGGCTAGGAAATACAAGAATATACTAAAAAAAAAAAAAAGGAAATACTTTAAACTCTTCTCATATTTCCATCAATTCAGTCATTTGATACCGTTAATCTTGTCAGTCAGAAACAGTACAAAAAAATGTATACCTGTGAATTGCTTTCCCAGTGTGCAGACATGAGATAATGTGGTAGTTTGATGTCACTGATGTCATATATATTACCAACATCAAATAAACACAGCATATATTATTTACAAAGCATCTTCATATTCCCAAGTAGGGGCTGTCTTGTCCTGAAATCACTTGTGTATATGCGCACAGAGATAGGGAGACACACTGACAGACTCGCTGTGCAAGATACCTATGGGGACGATGAAATCTAACCAGGCGTGAAATCTGAAGATTTCTACCAGAGGAATATTCACGTTTCCATCAGGCTGTTGCTTCATCCTTCTGTTATCACTGTCTCACTGCCGTTTATTCCTCCCTCCTTCTGCCTCCGCTCTTGCAGGAGCAGACGCTCTCACTTTCTTAAGTAAACATCACCAGATGGAAACAGACATATTCTATGTGTGTGTACGGTGAGATTTCTTTTCCTGTCTGGATGTTATGTGTGTCTTTTTTTTCTTTTTTTTTTTTTTTTACTTATTCTGCATCATGCACTTCCTTCCTAAAAGCAAATATCCTTTTCCAATACACACACCCACTCAAACATAAACAGGCTTTAATGGACCAAAGGGCTCCCGTGTGTCCATGGGGGAAAGCCAATCGTCCCATTGTGGTATTGCTGCTGTATGAAAAATGTATGATAGGATATGATACAAAGCAGAACTCATATCTACACAGTTTTGAATTAATCATTTGGTATTAAGAGACCTCAATAAGTCGGCCAGTGGCTTTAAAATCTTTTTTCTTTATCTTTTTCCAGCTGGTTGAGTACTTTTGACACATGACTTTTTCCTGATTCCTTTTTTTTTTTTTTTTTTATTACCCTCCTTTTTGTTGTTTGTCCCTTCCTCACCCACTGTCCCTCTGTCTATTCATTCCACACACCTCTCTATCTCCTTCTGAAGCACCAGCTATGACTCAGTAAACACTCGTCTAATCATTTCCAGGAGTCCGATTGCCAGCTTCCGTTGTGAAATATCATCAATATTTAATTAAGCGATTATCTTTTTAGGACACAACACAGATAGGAAAATGAAAGAGGCTTAAAAGTTGGTTCCAGTTCATGGATAATCCTCTTGTCAAAATGGCCACCCCTACAGTGGTGTTAATGTCCACCCCCTTGACCAAACCAAAGTCCTGTGACTGTGAAGACCAAAATGATTTTAATGAATTTAGTTTTCTCGAATCCATACTTACATTTATGTCAGAGATGTACTGACAACAGGACTAGCAAGCAGTTCAGGCCCCTGCTTTCCTGTCACCTTCTTCCAGCTCTGCCAAGTCTGCGAGGAGATCTAGTCCCTCTTGAATGATAGTACCAACACACTTGAATGATGATGTTCATTTGTGATCTGGCAGTGAGTGTGGGCAGTCATCAACTTGCTCTGAGACTAACTGGTAATGAGTAGCAGCTCAGCAAGTAGGCAGGTGACTGGGTCTGATGACAAATAGAGCTAATAGAAAATGTACATAGTAGTAAGTGTTGGAATGCAGATATGATAAAAGGATGATGGACATGAAACCACGTTTTCAGCAGCAAGAAAATATGCGAACAAACATGTCACCTTCTGAAAAATGTAACCTTATGGGACCTTGACTAGGCTTTTATATATCTTGCAGGAATATCTTGAAAATAAGACATGGCATGGTTCATCTTTGTCAGAGGCCAAGGCAGCCTTGAGCCAAGCATGTGAGCACAGCTTTAACTTTGACCATATAGGGACAAAAATGACCCTCAGCAGCCCCAGTACTTTACACACCCATGCGACCTCCCTCAAGATACCTTGGACGACAGATACAAGGGCATCATGCCGACTAGATTGGCGTAACATCATCTCATCCTGAATTTGGTCGATGAACCCTCTCAGTTATTCTTGACAATTTTAATATTCTACAGTTTAGCTCCTGACTTCTGAGGCTGGATCATAGAGGTCATCGGCTTTCTCCTGGCAACCCTGTTAGCTTCACAGTCAGGCATCGGGGGCCAATGCTGGGTAAGTTGAGTCTCGAGGGTATACTGTTGAACTGCTCCTGCTGATAAGAATATGATGCCACTGATATATATTTTTCATCCAGGAAAAGGACTCCAACACTTATCAATTTCATTTTTAAGATTTTAAATTTGTTGTGCTGTCTATAAGACATCAGTTATAGACATTTGCAAAGTTTTTTTGTCTTCGTTTTCATAAGATTGGGTCAACACTATCTATGATTTGGCCTCTTTCTGCTAAACTGCATTAAGAGCCCTTTGCTTTAAGTCTACAATGCTGGGGAAGCTCCTATACAATGGATCTCACATTAAGACACACAACTATTATATCTGCATTGTTGTTGGTGGTGATAAATCAGCAGCTCTGAATAATTTACCAGCATGGAGGAGGAGAGCTTTAGGAGGAGAGATGATTAAAGGTACTACACACAGAATGGAGAGCTCTCATTTGTTTGTCTCTCTCTCCCTTTCTCTCGCTCTCATCCCCGATTACTTTCTATGTACCCATCTATCTCCATACATTTTCTCTATTTCTGTCACCAACTGGTGTTAGGAAAGAATCATACTGCATGCCTCAAACACACACACATACACACAATCCAGTGTTTATGTAATCATATCACTACAGACAGGGGTCTTATCGAGCTAAACTTTGATTTGGCATGTATCAAACTACAGTGTTATCTTAATTATGTTCCCAGATGTTTTCAGTTGATAAAGCTTATCTATCTATAGAGATGTTTAGATATGTATTATCAAAAGTTTGACAAAGAAGAGGGTAGAATCTGCAGTAACCTCTATGTAAGTTCTTCCGTCCTATCTAAATTGCACAAGGCCCAGTATGCTGCATAGCACAGTCTTTCTTATTGTCGATGTTCTGCCAAAACCTTGTATTTCCAAAAGGTCAGCTTTTCAGGATCTGAATCTAGTCTCAAATAGACCTTAGTCTACTGTTTATTCTCAATGCAACAGAAAAAGTTTTGCTGATGCTTTTCTGAAGACAGTATGAAGACAGACAATATCATCAAAAACACATTTGTATTTCTTTCATTCAAATCCAGACCAATTTTTGAAACAAGGTACAGTACAGTTGCTGGCTGTGGATAGGTGAATGACCTAAAAGCTATAAATGTAAATATGCAGCATGTGGTCAATATGAAATGAATAGGTTGTGGGTATAATGAAGGGGGTGGAAGCAATCAATCACCTGAGGCCCTTCAGCTCGAGTGGAAGTAGGGATCACTTTACCGTGGAATATTAGCTGTTGAGCTGCCGGAAGTCAACCATGATGTAGCTTATGAAAACTCACCAATCAGAACAGAGTGGGATCATCAGGAGCTAAAACAGCCTGTTTCAGACCTTCAGAATATAAATATAGACCTAGAAATATACATAGTATACGTAGTATGATACGTCTTCTTTAAGGCCATAGTATTTTTTAATTCAAACCACGATCTTTCCCAAAATGAACGAACCAACAATGTATTTTGTTATTTAAAACTTGCTGACTTCTACTACTATTACTAGCTTTAGTATAATATATACAATAAAATACAAAGAAATTGGTTCTTCTTATAAAAAATACTTTTTTTTATGATAGTTTAATGTTTCCAATGTACCTATGTTTTGTTAAGGCCAGCTTGAAAAATAAACTCTAGATGACTCAGCATGACATTAAGACAAAGACACTCCAAGACAAAATGGGAAATTTGGCTGTAAACTGGCAAATGTAAAAAAATAAAAAAATAAAAATCCACCATAGTAAAAAAAACTGAGTTATATGTCCCAGTTTTAAAGGCAGTCCACAGAAATCAAGAAGATAGTATCCACTGTGTAGTTTTTTGGGGTTTTTTTCTTCCAAAAGCACACACTTCACCTGTGTGGCTTTCTTAGAAGTAGAAAGTGAAACATTTTGGACTTCAGATCTTGTCACTCTCAGGGCACTTTTATTCAGACGATATATTGTGTACCTTAAAAATTGGCAACCATAATTCAGTACCCAAAATCAATATGAAAAATACATTTTCAACTGCGCACATCTGCAGGCAGCACTGTGGATTAACAGTAAATACACACTAGTACATGGTGTTCATACCGGTTGAGCCCACACAAAAAATAAACTGAATGATGGATATAAGGAAAAGATTCTTCCGAGTTTCAGTAACCGTCTTCAGACATCAATGTTGTCAATACTTGTTTATATATATTTTAATAGGCCCTGCTTCTAATTGTAGGTGTCCATTGTAATCAAATCAGCAGATTCACTGCTGCGCTGTTCTGTAAGAACGTGGCAACAATTAAGAAACTTCACTGTGCATAATCAGCTGTGAAAAAGCGGTGTGTTGAATAAAAGACAGCGTTAATTACAATCATAACGCAGATCATGTATTTTATTATATATAGGTTTGTCTTTTAAGCCTATAAAGTAATTGTATGGTCATTTATTGAAAGAACAGTTCTCAAAAGGTCATAATGAAAAAACATTTTTTTTTATCAGGTTCCAAAATATGGAGTTTGTTCAAGACATTTACGGTAAGAATCCCAACTGATGGATTTATTTTAAAGGATTACCAGGTTTCAGCAGTTTCACTGAGTTCTGTGCAGCTCAGTGGATAAAGGAAGACACTAACACTGCCAGGGTTTGGACTCCCTCTGGGGCCACCCATGCTAGTGAGTGGATGCATTTATGAGAGTGTAAGGCACTTTGTATAAAAGCATCCGCCAAATGGCATTAGTTAGTTATTGGGACGTCGGCTATGGTGCTTCATCAGCTGCATGAAGCCTCAACTCAGCTCCGTTTAAACAGAGTCATGTCTGAATGATTAGTTTTATTAGAGGCACGAGGTTGTCATATCCACATGTGAACCATCTTTGTTTTTAAAACTAGGTTAGTACATGATACTTTAAATAGCTTAGTGTGGATTATTGTGTAATTTTTACCTCCCTACATTTCACACATTTCATGAGGTTTTCTGTTCTGAAAGTTGGCTGCATTAGTTGCCAAGTGGCTGGATGTCCACATTCTTAACATGCCTGGTTAACTGGTTTCTTGTTGCATGACTCTTTATATGACTAAATGAGTATTTAGCAGCATGGCAGATTAAGCAGCATTCAGCTATGGGCATTTAGCAGGTGCCAACGTGATAAACCTGGTTCCTTGGCAGGCTTCCTGTCACCTAGAAGCACTTCACATCCTCTTTAGTGATGTTACGTCATAAACATATAGTTAATCAGGTGTTTCCAGAGTCACAACTGTTCTCAAATCTGTTTGATATCAGTGAGTGGTTGCTGCAAACCTGGTCAGTAACATGATAGAAAGGTATTCGCTGAACGTTGGAAATAAAAAAACTTAATTTGTGTAGCGCAAACTATTGCACAGAAACAATACAAGATGAGAACTATTCTTCAATAAATTGGTAGAAGAGAAAAGGTAGAAGGATTATACTGTCATACCAAGACAGTTGTTTTTGTGATTAATAGGAAAGTTCACATTGAAATTGCCTTTGTTACCTAGAATACACATTTCTCTAGTGAGTGAAAAGGAGCAGATTACTCAAGTTTCTCTGTATTTTGTTCACCATCGATGTTGTCTGCCAGCATGAGCAACATGTAGGAGAAAACACAAGAAGCTGCAGGCTGACTTATCATAGTTCTCATGAGGTCCACCTGATATCTCCAAAGCTGTAAAGGTGTATTTGCATTTTTGAGTAAGTGCTTTACTGCCAGGTGTGTTTTGATGGCTTGCTGCTTCTGTGCTCACTAGTTTCTCAGATCAAAGGTAACAACACACACTTAAATGTATGTTGACGAACATATATAGTATAGTATTTGTTCACAAAGCAATACACACAATAAACACAGATGCCTGCATGCATACCCATAAGGCTCACATCTTAAACTTTCTAATGCATGTGTGTGTGTGTGTGGAAGTGCTCCTGTGTAATGAAGCAGAAACTTTAATAAGGACTTTACAAGGCAGGGATTTGATTCTATTTCTCTCCCTCATGCTGTCTCTCTCACTCACGCATATCTGCACACACCATTTAATTTAAATCCCACCCAGGTTGAGCGGTCAAGGGGGGAGAGCGGAGAGGGGGAGAAACATGTAATGAATATCGGGACATACATTAACTGTCACAATGGGACATCCACTTTCACGTTTTCATCTTCTCACTCACCTTTCTTCAGGGTCACTCAGCCCTTCGCTCCCCCTCTGAGCTGTGCTGCTCATCTGCCTTTGATGCCCCCCAGCCTTACACACTCAGACTGACTATAATGGCTCTTGTAGACATAGGGGGAGGGCCAGAGGACGGTAGAGAGAGCGAGAAAGAGGAGGATGGAGAGGGTGGAACCTTTGACACATATACACACAAAACTTATGATACATGTCCCCAAAAAAAGCTCAAATTCTAATAATAAAACCATAGAATGAACCTATATATAATAAATATAGGTTTAGTTTATATAATATTTACTGAAAGATCATTCATTTTTAACAGTTAGTTAAAACGCTCCTATATGTCATTCTGGAGTGCACATGGTCAAACCACATATTTGTTCATTTAATTTGAAGAATTTGTTAGTAGTTTTCAATGTAAAGGGTCATTTCACCTACATTTAAGAATAACTGCTCCTATGAAAGCAGTTGACAGGGTTTGCAGATTATCTGAAGTAACGGGGACACTTATTCTACAAAGTTGTTGTTGTTTAAGTATAATCTATCAATGCACCTCAGGTTTTGGTATTAGGAAGGTGCCACAAAGTTATTCATCTCTTCTGCTTATTAAACTCTATCTGCTGAGGCGACTCGGGTCTTTGGGAGTGCACGGTGCACTCCTGTAGATCTTTTCTGACTCTGGGGTGTCTTCAGCTATTTTCTATGGAGCGGTCTACTAGGGCAGCAGCATCTCGACTGCTGACAGAAAGAGACTGAACAGCCAGGTTAAGAAAGTCGGCTCTTCCCAGTGGAGGTGGTGGTAGTAAAGAGAATGATGGCTAAGCTATCATCCCTGATGGAGGACATGTCCCACCCCATGCAGGACACTCTGACAGCACTGGGCAGCTCCTCCAGTGACAGACTGCTTCACCCGCAGTGTGTGAAGAAAAGATACTGCAGTTCCTTCCTTCCTGCTGCTGTCAGACTTTACAATCAACACTGTTCCCAGTAGACCGCACACACCAAACCTGACAATTTATATGTGTAATATAAATATTCCCTGTGTGCAATAATCTGAATTCAACCACTCAGTCTGTCTACTTATTATACTTTGCTTTTTTTTTTTTTTTTACTTATTTATTAAATCTTTTTACTGTTACTGTAGCTATTTTTACTGATGCTTCTTGTTATTGCGCTTCTCTTCTCTTGCTGCTGTAACACTGCAAATTTCCCCGCTGTGGGACTAATAAAAGAATATCTTATCTTGTAAAACATGTGCAAATAAAACTACATGTCTAGATAGAAGTACTTGTATTTTTTTTCCTTCTGTGATTTGGGTGAACCGGTTGTTTTAATATGATTTTTTTTTACCATGTTATTTTAAAATATAAGGTATAAGTGCTCAACTCCTCTGGGTTACCATTTGCACATCGCACATTCTTGGTGAAAATCAGAGGGCCTAACAGAGAGAGAGAGAGAGGAGAGAAAAAAAAAGACACGAGGGTGAAAGGATTGTAACCACAGCAGGGGAGCTTGTCTGCCATCTCTCACTGAGACAACCTATAAGAGAGATCAGGAGAGGAGGAGGAGGAGAAACTGAGAAATACAGGGGTGAGGGAGACAAGGAGGAGGAGGAAGAGGAGCAGGGGAGGTTTTTCTTAAAGCTCAGTGGAGCGTTGATGTGTCTCTGTCCAGCTGAGAGCAAAGAGATAGAGAGCATATCTGGTGTACCAGGGGGTCTGCAGAGATACATGCAGGAGAAACAAACAGAGAGGACGGAGAGATGGAGGGTAAAGCTTAAGTATAGAGAGAGCAGGGTATCAATGTGATGATAAAGACCAACAGAGACAGAAGGAGGGATTAAGAGAAGACTGCTGTGATAATAATTGCTATCATCATTACTTTTTTATTCTGCCATTGCAGTGGGCTCTGCCTTTTTGTTGGGGAGAATCGGCTATAGCTGCACCAGGCAAGATTTGTATGTAAAATCACACCTGCAGTCAGTCTAAATCGCAAAGCAGTGCAGCAGTAAGAAGAAAGCATCACATTCTACCTTCAGTACTGCTGCTCAATTCCTCAAAAAGTAATAAAATACAGGTAGTCTGTCAACAGAGCTCATGTCCTACTTGTTTTTTTTCTTTGGTAAAAGTATTGTTTTAACATCCTACATTGTATGTATATGTTTTCTGAATGTTTAAGTTAGTTGACCTATGAAACTGCATAGTACAACTTTACTACTTCTATAGAACATTAATACTTAAACTGGTGGAGATATTCATGGTCAACAGTTGTCATGACAGCAAAGTCTATGATGTCATTGTTGAAGAAACACTTTCCAAAAGATGACAGGACATAGGACTACAGCCTCTGGCTCTTTGTTACTCACAGGTCAGCACTCTCAAGACTATTGGACTATAAACTATTGGTTAAAAACATAGACTATATGTAAAAATAGTTTGACATGACAGTGCCCCAAAGGTGAAGCCAAAATATCTGGATCCCCCCTTCTGGCTAGTTGTAGTATATGTCGTATAAAAGTCCCACCTCCTCCATGCTTGTGGATGGGACATGGGCCAAAAAAAAAATTAAAGTGCACGTCAAATAAATTATTGTTTTCATTTTAGGTCACTCTTATCACATGTACTGTACGCTGAAGTGCTCATTTTTACGTTTTCATTTGTGATTTACTACCAGCAGCAGCCGGTTACCGGCTGGTTTCAGCTGGTTCACTTCCCTTAATCTCGGCTCCTGGTTCACTCAGTGGCGGGACAGCTGTCAGTCAAGTTGAGGGTGTGTGTCCAGCAGGCTGTCATCCCAACTACCAGACTCTACTGTGCAGAGTCTTGTTGTAAATGATGTTGGCAAGATGGCAGATAGATATATTTTGGCTTCATTTTGCACAGCAGCAGGAAGTGGAGTCTTGTCGTTGTTAAAACACACATATTAGCGCAAAGTTGAACTTTTGTTGAGACATTTTGCCGTTTTATTGGTGTGTCTGGTCCTTTATGTAGATATCAAATCATGCCACATGCATCCTTTGTTCAATAATGATATTGTTGTTATTGTAATAATCAATTATTATAATAATCACAAATTATTATAATCACAAATGGTTATTATAATATTGACAAGCTTTCTTCTCTGTGTCTTTTTTGGTCTGAAAATGGTCTGAAAATGGAGTCACTGTCTCATTCGGCAAAATCTACAATCAAGCATTTTGAGTTAAACAGTAAAATATTTTATTCCATGCCGACAGCGTGGATCTGATTGTGTGTGTGTGCTGCCATTAAATGCATGTTGTGAACCTCCACATTATTAAAACATGGAGATTACACATCCTGAATGGGCCCTCTATTCTTCATATTAAAAATTAATGGAGAATAGAGAAGAAGGGAGAAGAGAAAGAGGGGGAGGAGGGAGATATGATGGCAGGGGAGAGGATTTGAGGAGGGGAGAACTGAGAAAAGGACAGAGCTCTCGGTTTTAAACACGGGGCCGAGAAGGTACATTAGAGCTATCAATAAATCAAGAAATAAGAGACTAGTTTAGAAATATGGAAAGGAAATATGTGCTACGTCTCTTTTTCTCTGACCTTAAAGAGGTTCAGTTTCAATATTTTAATTGCTTTCTGCAACAGCCTCTGCATTAAAATAATGCTGTGATGGCAAGCTAGCGGCAGAAATGCAATTGCATGTCATTAAAAAATAAAACAATTGGGCACTAGCCGCTCCAATCTTGAGCCATTACATTGTTAAAAACTTTCAATCTAATTACATTTCAACAACTTGTAATGCTTGGGTGGATCCAGATTCAATTATGAAGGCTTCGTGCTTTATTTTAGTGAGTCTTAATTATTTATGGCATTTTTTTTAATAAGCTTCCACATACTCATGGCTAAATGTCTCAATGTTTTATGAGTAACACACTGTTTTCTCATCATCGTTGTTATTCACAGGAGGATTGTTTGTGAATACAAAATCTCCCATTTTATAAATCCAAAAAACCCCATAATAACATTTACATTTGTTAAACAGCTGTTTTTTGTTTTTTTTTTTGTTTTTTTTTGGTTAGTCAGATATGAATTACTTAATGTTTGTTACATCCTTTTTTCAAACATGATAGGACATTTACAGAAAGAAATAATTACCCATGTGATATTTGGCACATGGAGCACGAGAGAATGTGATACCTTACTGCTGAAAGGGTTTAATGATGTGAAGGACAAGCGTTTTCTCACAAGCTGCATTAGTGGTGGGTGACCATCGCGAGTGCAGGGGACATTAATCCTCACTTCTGCGAGTGTGAGTGAATCTCGTAGTAAATTCTCATCAGTTAATCATTCATTTGATGGAGAATTCTCCTGCAAACTCTGACGAGTGCACAGGTATAATAAGCATATGTGACAAATCCCGTTTATTTCCTCTGTCCTCATACGCTCTATGTAAAGTGCTCTGCTGGATATTCATTTACTTTTAAATTTCATCCATTCAGTTGGCAGGGAAGTTGAAACTATAAAAGGACATTCGGTCTGATTATTATTTAAGTTTTTCTTTTTAATCTCTCCTGCTCTGCACTGTAAGGGTTAAAATCAGGCAAGAGAAACATTTTCCCAACAAATTGTCTCTTTCACAGTGTTTCATAGTTTATTAAACAGTTTGTAGTTTCCTTGAGCATTAGAGAGACTTTCATGAAAAATTGATCACAGTGATCTTAATCAAGCAAACAAGATGTGCATTTAATCCCTCTCTGTTTTACCTTGTTGTGCCTCTGCAGCCTGAATATTAATTTGTCAGCAATCAATTCAGACTTGTGTTGTCATGAAAGTATTATGGAAATGTTACAAGCATTACTTTTATGTAAAAGTGAGACAAGCGCTACCAAAATAATAAATCTCTATGTAATTATGAGTATTGGAGCTCAAGTCTGCTCATTTTTGTTGGAGCAAAGATGACATCATTGTCTCGTGGCGGATAAAGTTTCTTGTGGCAGGAACTCTACATTTCCATGAATGCTGATAGTACATCATCATTAAGGGTAAGGCGGAAAGGTCTTTTTTCCCCTTTCCTCCTGCTCTCTCTTTCTCATAATTTTATATTTGAACAGTATTTCCCATTTATTGCTAGCTGACCTTATATTACTGGCCACATAAAAGTCTAGCAGACTCTGTTAAACTTGTCTGGTATACTGATGACCCTTTTTTTGGCATTTTTTAGTGAATCTACTTTATTTAGTCGAGGCTTGCTGTGGGCTGTTTGAGTTTAACCACTTAAAGTAAACTATCTATAGGTTTCCGAAATGAAACAAGAACAACAATGAAATAAATCTTTGAGAGTTACAGTATTGTGCCATTAGTGATGATGCTATGTCTGTTTGAGAGCAGATAGCTGATGCATTACATGCTTTTTGTTTCCTTAACTCAGCAGTAAAGTTAGGTCTCATATCAGTTGCCATTTAACTGCCAGGTAAGAAAGAGAGCGATGGAGAGGTGTTTCTCTTTAAAGTCATCATCCTAGGTGATATTCATAATAATACAGTTGTAGAAGTGGGTGATGAGAATCGTTTCATCCTTAACACTTGTAGATACATCTGATTCTCACTCTCTACTCAATTACCACATCTTTTATTACACCCACACATTTAGTCTTTTCAACAACTCTGCTCCAGTGGGCTTTCCGGTACACTGACAGATCTCACATCTTGGTTTCTATTTAAATAGAAATTTGTGCAAACTTACCTGGGAGTGACACCTTAACAATTACCATATGAGATGGGCAATTTACTTTCTTTGGAGCAATCTTTGGACTCTGAACTTGATGTTCTTTCTTGAGTGCATACATTTAGGTTTTTAACTTCAGCCACCCAAACAGATCTTCCATTCTTCCCTATCTATCCCACAATAGTCTCAACTTTTGTTTTCTATGCATATTCATGTATGCCTGTGGATGTTGTTTTTGTAGATCCCTTGACACTGTCCTCCAAAAAGATTTCCTCACAATGAGAAAGGCAGATTGTCATGAAATGTACAGTCAGTGTTCTTTCTCCCCAGAGGATGAAATGTTTTCATACATTATGTGTGTACAGTGTGTGTATTATGTGTGACTATGACATGATATATATATATATATATATATAATTCAGAAAGAAAGCATGGGATTTGAACAGAAGCGACAACCACTCTTAAAGGCTTTGTTAGACTATTTTTGAGCCTGCTGGTGAAGCTGGAAATTACCGGGTGTGAAGCTGTGAATTACTGTTAGTGTAAGGCTTAAATGACGCCCACCAGCTCTTTTGTCAATATCCAGGCTTGTTCTCTACAAAGGATATGTAGTGTACATCAGATCATGTGAAATGATACATGCATATAAATAGCCTAACCTTTGTTTTGTGTTTGCATTTAGATTAGGGTATCTTTTGCAAGATAGACTTGAGTACAGTAGGAGTGAAATGTATACAGAGAAGACATACAGTAAACAGTAAAAATACACAATTAACATAAAAAACAATAATCAAATTACCAAATGAGCCAATGTTGAGAGTTTAAGATTACCCAATGGGATGAGATGTCCAGGTTTTAAATTACTGACAGTCTTTCCAACTTCAGCATATTAACTGTCTATGGTAATGTAACTGTGGAGAATCTGGAGGAATTTCTCATGGTGTTGTCAAAATGCACCCCATCAAATAAGTGTCCAGCTGTGATTAAATGGTGATTAAAAGCTTAGGCAAATTTTCACACATAATCTCTGAAAACATGTGGAGCAACAACAACATCTCAGCAACATAAACTTTACATTCTTTAGTGACTGATGGCTAACAGTATCTACCCCATTCAGAGAATGATTCACTGTCTAGTACACTGAGAGAAAGCATTCATAAGAAACATGTGAGCAGATGAGATTAAATATACATATATATATATATATATATATATATATATATATATATATATATATATATATATATATATATATATATATTATATATAAAGCCACGCTCAAAGCAAATACAAAAAAACATCAAAATGACAAGCAGTAAAATATCAGACTTTTCTTATGCGTAACAGAATGAAACATGATGGATAATTGTAAAACAAGTTACAGAGTTCAATGTTTCAAGAAAAAAAGCTAAAGCAGCATTGATACATTTATGAATGTGGAAAAGATGCATTAACATTACGAGGAAACCTTCACAGCAACTCTCATCTTCAGATTAATTGACCTGTTGGAGATTGGAATTTCATATCTGAGAGAAACAATATACTTTTATTTTTCAACATCATCATGTCCTTCACATGGTTTACAGTAGAAGACACTTGTTTTCTCCGTGGAGAGCATCTTGTTTTTTCTTTAACCTTGTCTTGAATAGAGCGAGATAATTATTCAGCTGCTGTACAAGAAAAAAAAAAAAAAAACAGGAGAGCAAGAAAGGGAGAGAAGGGGAGAAGTGACAGGTCTACAGTCAGACTCAATGTTATCCAACAAGTCCTCCAAATTAAACCATCACATAGGTTGTTTGCACCTGCACTCCAGGACAGGCTCATGTTACCAGTACTGTTGTAAATTTGTCAACAGAACAATACACGGCAACATTGATTTTTCACATTTAAGATTTTTTTTTCTTCTTTTTGCCAATCAACCATAAATAGTTCAGTAGTTTGTTGGCAAGAAAGACAAGTTAGATGCAGCATATTTCAAGTATAATATCTAATACTTACTTATACTAGTGGGACAAAATCACTGTTCCCAGGTGTGAACAGCTCCACAACTCTTTCTTTCCAAACCAACAATAAATTCCTTTTCTATTTGTAGGGCAACACTCAAACAATTAAACTAAACTGACAATAAATTAAAAAAAGGACTGTGGTAGGTGTAACAAGCATCATAGCTAAATCAATAAAAAATAAAATTGAATAGCATGCCGCTTATTATTATTATTACATAATTAACAGCAGAAAATAGCATCACCAAGACGACACAGATATGTATTTAATAGATAGAGAAAGAGAGAGATAGAGATACTTTATTGATCCCGAAGGAAATTAAGGTGTCCAGCAGCATATACATATAACACATTACACAAAACCAAGATATCAGCACAGTAACAGCAAAAACGCACAGCACATACACACACTGCACAAAAACAACACATCCAGCCTATCAGTCGTTGCACATGTTCTGCATACATACATACATTCACTCAACTGTGATCCAATATAAACTTCAGAGCAGCTGCCACCCACAAACACAAGATAGATGCTCCTAAGTAAAAGTAGAAGTCACTGCTCGAAGATACACAATTTTTGCTAAACCCAACATGCACCTTTTGACCTGTAGATTTGGGTTACTTAGCTGAGTAGTGCATGAAATTAGCGATTAATTAAAGTAGATACAACTTTTCATTAGATTTGCAAAGGTACGATAAAGCTAACTTAAACAATAATCCGCGTAATGTAATCCTTATTTTTTATTGCATTTTTGTTTAGGTTTTGTTCTTACTCTGTGATTGATGCAATTTAAAATGTAATGGCAATACTTGAAATTAAATAAAAAATAAAAAAATAAAAGAAACTTGTAATACCTGAGTATAATACCCACTGAAAATGCAAGTATGCAAAAACTGACTGTTACAGTAACAAGAGTAAATGTAAGTTGTTACTTACACCACTGAAGGACATGCATGAAGAAATCAATAATCTTTACAATTGCTGACTGTTGACAAATAGTAAGTCAGGAGGGGATTGGTGGTGGTGATTTTTTAGATTTGATAGTGTTTGTTCTACAAGACAGAACACGACAGAAAATCACAGAAATCACCAGCTGCCAAGGTAAAGAGTGTAAATCACTGTTGGTTATTAGTAATACAATCAACCCCCCTGCAGATACAACATTGCCTTCAACCTGGACAGCAGCATCAGGAGTTTGTTACTAAATGTTTTATGATTTTCTGACCTCCAGCAGATGTCTAAGTGATGCTGTCTCTAGAGAAATGACATTAGTGATTTACTGAAATGATATAAGTTCATTTGTATACAGAAAAGTCTTAGTAGGGGTGGATGGCTGGATTTAAAAACATGAGAAAAGTCGTTAGGTGTGGGAAAAAGGGAAATAATTGTTAAACTAAATCCCCTAATGGGTCAAGCATCCATACATTAAATGGGAATAGGGGTTAATTCACCACTTTTGAGACTTTGGAGACTTTTTCTAAAAACAGATATAGAGACAGATTGTCTTTAGTGCTAAAGTGTCTCTGATTGGCTTTTAAAGCTCTCTTCTCTCAGGAACAACTGTGTTCTCAACACACATCAGGATCATTTCAGTGACTGTAGACGTTGTGTCATGGATATCAGAAAGCATTTTATTTTCCAGACATTATCACACACATTAACAGTAAGATATTAAATCTGTAAACTCCTTACTTTGTTTTATAAACTTTGGTCCCTGAATCATAGAGTAGGTGTATTTTGGCCGCCGTCTTTGCTGTAACAAGTTAAAACGCCCTGCAGCTCCACCAAACAAATATGATTTCTGTTTACATCTGTGTTCTCAAGGATTTCTCTACAATCTGAGTACTAACTTAAAAGAAATCCAAAGAGATCCAGGCATTTATAACCCCCCCACCCACACCCCCTCTGTCTCTAGGTGAAGGGTTAGTTGGAGACAATCCATTTCCCATCCGTGTGTGTGTGTGTGTGTGTTTGTGTGTGTGTGTGTGTGTGTGCAGTGAAGTTAAACTGAGGAAAATCTATTCGGGAAATCAATCATTCCCCATCACGAGCAGATTAAATGTCCACATGATCAGCAACTCTTAAGAACACACACACACACACACACTCATACAGTCAGCACACAAACATTTTTTGTAAGGGCTCTAGGACTGAATTAATTACATGCGTACACACATAGTTGTGATTATGTGATAAATCCTGTCACTGATGTCATCATCCTGTGAAAAGTAGCAGGATCTAAAGATTCAATGGGCACATGAGAAAGGACAGTAGTAGTGTTAGATTATCTGCCTCAGTTGACTTAGAGAGAGCAAGAGAGGGTGTGTGTGTGTGTGTGTGTGTGTGTGTAACATGCACACACGTAGAAAAAAAATAAATAAATAAAAACAACCACTAAGCACAAACCAACACACATATGTTACTGGTACAAAGCATATACTGCAGCAATAACACATGTGCTACAAGACATGTGACATATTATGGGATGCCACACAAGTGTCATGCGGACAGTTTCTAACTTTAACTTAGATGATTATGACCAAGACAAATGGAGAAATAAAATTCATAATAAGAGAGAGACATACAGAAAGGGAGTAAGGCAGAGAAAATATAATAGTAAAATATTCAAAAAATACAATGTGAGAAAACACAGAGGATCAACAACCCCCTCTTTATCTTCCCGTGTTTTCTCTTCATCAAAAACACACAAATAAATTCTGACACCATATGCATACTTTTAAATATCCTCTCCAGACATGTTGTTAGATATACAGTATAAATATACTCTTCTTTAATAATAATTAGTCTCTCATATCAAAAGAGTTTAGCTACTAGTTAATTAAAAAAAACACACCTACTCCTTCATCCTCTTCAAATATTCCTGAATCTTCAATATGCAAATAATTGTTCATTTTAAAACTGTTGGAGACAAGATGTCTCCTACTTCAATGAAAAGTCCATTCTTATGTTTACTGCTCCAGTAAACATACTTCATGTATCCACATCACACTTGTGTAATGTTGCATATTTTGTAATGTAAACTTAACATTTATGGAGAGCACAGAGGGACATTACTCCTTCAGCAGATTCATATTGTGAGAATAAATCTGGTCCCACAGCATGGTTTAGGTAGATTCAATATTGATGCAGAATGCTGGACAATTTCATTGGCTACCACTAAGAAATGTCATGTTATATGTAAATCATATATTCTAAATATATTCTAAGTAGTTGAATCACATGCTCCAGTATCTTCTTTGGGTACAGTTGTGGATAAGTGACCCATTGAACTGTATGCATTCGTTATATCTGTTATATAATGTATACCTTATAGAATATATATCAGTATATATAAATCTGAAATCCTATGTGGATGTCATTTGTTCCAGCAGTGAAACATGGTTGAAGGTATCCTTCACAGCACAGAACTAAAGGTTTCCAGCAGTAAACAAGCATCTGCTCCATAACATGTACTTGATACAGTGCATAATAAGTAACTCAGCATTGTAGAGAAGAAAGGACAAGGTGAACAGCCTAACATGCACTCAGTGACTCATCCATATAAGGTCTCTCTATCTGACGCTTATCTGTGCTGTTTTTCATCCTCATTAATGTTAGTTGTGTAGTGTCTCCTTTCATGCCAGATATTGTTAGTTTTAGAACAGGCTGACATACTCACCCAAAATATTTTGAGAAAACTTAGACCCATAATGCAGAAAACCTGTTGGAGACAATATTGGACTCAAACACCTGCTTTCACTTCAGTGAAGAGTTGTTCACAATTTTGAACCCTGAGGACATGCTGTCATTGCATGTGCTGTCGTTACATGCTGTCGTCGCATGTGCTGTCGTTACATGCAGCGACAGCATGTAATTTTCTACTGTGAAATCCCGTTATTTCGGCCAAACAAGCTCATCTTTCCATATGCTGCCATGCTAACGCTGTTGCACCTCTACTCTTGTAGTAGGGTTGTTATTTTCTGTTGCCTCCTACAAGGTGCCTCTGCCCGGCTTCCCAGAATTATGGGTTTCATTATGATGACTGCTAGTAATAACATGGCAACACACATTAGATTGATGTCCAGGTGGCATTAACGAACCATAATAGGGTTGTGCAAGAAATGTATATTTGTCTGGTAATTATTAAAACAAGAACTGAAGAATTTAAAGGAAAGGCAAGAAAAAATGTACAGCCCTCCTCCAATCATCTCCCCCATAGCATCAAAGACAAACCAACCATCATCTGAATTCTTCCTTTGTTCCACTGAGCCCTGCTGACTTAGAAACTGCTGTTGCTGCTGCCATGATAGACTTCAAGGAAATAACCCGTCATTTTCCACTCAGCAAAATCATCTATTACACTCCAATCGAAAAGCACCAGGATTTATCTGTCTAAAACATGCAGAGAAAGAGATAGCCGGGGAGAAAATTCAAATATATTAAAAAATATGCTAGAGAAACAAAGAAAGAAAGCATAAAGGGGGGCAGTGGGTTACAAAAATCAAATCAAAAACTCAGTTGAGTGGCACAACAGATAGATATACAGATATAATTTGACTGATTTAGTTTTGAGTCATCTGTGGTGTTGTCCTATCAGTCACAATGGATATGGATCAACACAGCAGGTTATGAAGTTGTTTGAGGCTATGTGCCAGCTGCTCTAGTTGTTCCTATTTTTTGAGGAGGAAGAAATAATAATAATAACATACACCACTCGGTGGACACACTGCCCTCACAGTAACACTGCATAAAGGTTTAACATGGGTGGTCCAGGTAGAATTGGGGCCACTAATCTTGACTTTGTGCCATACTCTCCACTTACATGATGTAAGAAACAACAGCAACATATCATTCAGGCAGTAATGGCAACCCAGCAGTACACAACAACCATACCATGTGATTTTGATTGTTATATGCCTAATCACAATAAAGAAAAAAAAAGTATTCCATAGATTTAGCATTGCACTTCTATAACTTTGGACTCACAATGGACAAATAATCAAAACTGATACAGCAGAACCAGATATATATATCGGCTTTTTTATACCATGCATTTTTCTTCCCTGTCAAAACCTGGTGTGACATTATCTGAGTCAATTTATCAGATTTGGAGACACAAAAGGTTTTGTACAACTTTTTTTTTCATACATACATATGCATGTTTGCGTGTTTGCTGACTGTCTACACATCAACTGTATTTCTCTGGACACTCAGCTCTGTTGGAAATTAGAATCAGAAAGAATAAGGTACATGCGTGTAGATTGTATTTGTGGTGATTTGAAGCCAAACTTGTGAGCTATGTGGCATGACATTGTGCATCCATATGTCACCGTCTTTCCTCTCATACCACATCTGTGTCTGTTATATAAAGGAAATGCCATATAAAATAACCTTTAAAGAAGTGGGACTGACCTCATTCCCTGCTGGTTCGGTGTACTCAGGTTTACTGTTTGTGTGAATAGTGAATATTGACATTTTGAGCCAACTAGAGACTGGTGTGTTGTTGAGTCTATGTATGCCGTGGGAACCCCTGTGTTTACAGACACACGCAGACACATTGACACAAAGCCGAAGAGCGTACACAAAACCATACACACGCACACACAGTTCATATACACAAAATAACTTTTCTTGCACAAAGACATAATGTAAGCTGGACAAACTCAGAAGATGCAGTACACACACAGAGTGGCTTACAAGGCAGATTCACATACATGCAACAAAAACACAGCTAAATATGCTCAAATGCACACACAGAACTGTGTCTTGCTGCTTTTATTCAGGTGTAATCTGATCAGAATTCTCTCTGTCTTCTCCACAGACAGAGAGTGATTGATGCCTGTCGGGTTTTTTTTTCTATCCACCTCTCTCTTTGCTATTCCCAAGCTGTCTTTCTTTTCAGAAATTGTCTTTCTCTCTGTCCATCTGTCTGTGTGTCTGCCTGTCACACCAGAGTATAGGCTCAATGTTGTGAGTTTGTCACGTTTGTCGTGTTATTTCAGGGCTCTGATAGGTGAGTTTACAGCTCAGGCTGTTTGGGTTATATGAAGAAAAGAAAGACTGATGTGAAGGATTTCATTTCTTTTCTTGCTGCAGTGATGTGGCGGTAGCTCACTCATGACATCACTGTAGGGTGTAGTTAATAATGCAACAGCTACACCTCTGACCACATCCAACCAGCTCTCTGAACAAATTCTGTATTTTTTTTTTAAATTAATTTAATTAACAGACTCAATATGCTATCTATTATCTACACACAGTCCTGCTTAGTCCACCACTGTGTATTTCACAATGTGTCTACAATGTTAGCAAGAAGATAAATTGATGTATAGATGAGGTTAAGGAAGCACTGAGTGAAATAAGTAGCACATTTGGATATTATTGGATTGTAGATTGTTTTTCTGGACATTGTTTGATAAACAGTTTTGCTGTGGCTGGTTTTCAAATTCTTCCAGATGTGGACTATGTAACATAAATTGCCACAGTGGTGATGAAACTGTAAATACATATACATTTAACTGACATGTGTACATATGAACCCTCTGAACTTTATTTGGTTGCATAAATATTCGTTTCGTTTTCTTCCGCTTTATTCGTTTGTCGGGTCGCGGGGGCAGCATCTTCAGCAGGGAAGCCCAGACTTCCCTCTCCCTAGCCACTTCTGCCAGAGCCAGCTTCTGCAACCGGGGGTCGGACCGCCAGGGTCCCCGCCTCCGACTGCCGCCCATTTCTCTTCGCACCTTTTTTCTAAGGGGTTCCCCCCCTGAGACTTCTCCCATGGGTGGTGGGCCCATGGGAAGGGGGTACAGCACCTGGTATTCCCAGGCGGTCTCCCATCCAAGTACTAACCAGGGCCGATCCTGCTTAGCTTCTGAGATCAGACGAGATCGGGCGTGTTCAGGGTGGTATGGCTGCACGCGTAAATATTCTATTCTATTCTATTCTATTCTATTCTATTCTATTCTATTCTATTCTATTCTATTAATAACATGACAACAAGATGATTACAATCACAATCTGATATTAAATGCAATACAAAAAAGGAAAGGAAACACTGAATTCATGTTTTTCTGGCAATATGAATATTGAGAAAAGAGGATTTAGTACAATGTAAGGAAGAAAAATGCCGGCCCACAGTGGCTTTTTAAGGTTCAAATTAAAACTGTAATTTAAAAAGATATCTGAATGATATCTGGATAACTTTTTGTAAGACCTACATTTAGGATTAGTGATTAGATGCACATACCAACTCTGAACAAATCGACAAACTTTGATGATATTTCACCTAGTGGCACCACATCAGTCACTAAACTTTCGCACAATTCATCTTTGTATAAAGCTGCAAGGCTCCCAGGATTAATATAAAATATCAGACAATAAATCATTAGCAGATTTTTTTCCCCTCTTGATATGTCTGCGAGTCTCAAAAATCTGTCAGGTTGTAGACTAAGTCATTTCTGTATCAACAGTTCAAGATCTTAAGAATAACACAGCACAAAATTTATTAAAAAACTCCTTCATCTGACTAAGTCAACATTGACCCTGTCATAGCCTGTTGGCAGGATAGAGCAGTGAAACTCACCCAACTTGTGGAGGACTTGACTTTTAAAGCAGGCAAAAAGGGAACTTTTATGTTTGGTTTCTTGTGATATCTGGATTTTGGCATTCATAATATTTTTCCAAAGCACATGTAGCACAATGATAACTGTGCTGAGAAGTCATCATAAGTCTATATCAAGTCTCTGGATACATATTATGGAGGGTCCTATCATTACTAAATTATTGCTGCACTGCCGCTGATGAGAGGAAACATAAAAAAATCTATTTTGTGTCCAGTAAAGCCCCCCAGAATCTGTAAACGAAAGTTTTTTTTGTTTCATTCTACCAGTCCGGGTGTCTCAAGGGAACATTGAGGAGAAATATGTGACAGACGAGGCAGCAGTAATGGAGGATAAGTGCAGAGTAGAAGCGGGTTTCCGATGACTCCGTGTGTGAAATCTATTTCAAAGTTGAGTTTCTCTTTAAGTAGCTGAGGCTATATTTTTTTGCCATATAAAACGATTGTCCATTTCCACAAAATGGCCCTATAAAATTTTATGGTATTGTATCATTTCTTTTTTATGATATTGTGTCATATACTGTAAGCGGCTTGAGCTCATTTTACTGAGATGAAAACAAAAATTGTCTGCTCTGAAACAATACACAGCTTATGAAGTTATGAAGTAAACTCTTTTATTGTGGCAAACTTGCAAAAAATGGAAAATATCATCAACAGCAACAACAACAACAGTGGGAAGCAATATGACTGGAGGTGTTATAGTCAGTGAGCTTTCACTGGTTAAATTAGATGATCACTTTTTAGTGAATCCTGCTTTTGGGAGCAACTGTGATTTAGCAGACACACACACACACACACACACACACACACACACACGCTGTCATGTTTCCATCACTGCAGGGGACATTACATTGACTTACATTTATTTCCTGTACACGGTGGGAGAAGAGTGGGAGAGGAGACAGTGAATGTAGTGAAATGAAAATATAATAAATTTTTGTTGTTAGTCTGTTATTGCTTAACAGCCAAACTGAATATTTTTAATTTTGCTGAAATGGGGAAATATATAATCTTATTGTGCAAGAAAAGATAAGATACCTGAGGACAAGAGAAAAGAAATTAGTAGAGAAGTGATTTTGTTTTAGTTGAGTTGGTCTGACATCACTTGACAGTCCATCTGTTTGCATTGTTGATTTGGTTGAAATGAAGAAATCCTGAGCATGGGTCCTTTTACAAAGTTAAATGCAAACACAAGAGTGGCAAGCAGAGGATAAAGTAAGATATGAGAGGGGAAAGAGTGAAGGAAGGAAAGCAAGGGAATGTTTACTTTTACCAATCGGCCTGTCAGTGCTTCACAGACGGCTTCACATTTCTATCCTCTGTTGACTTTGTGTTGAAATGCTGGAATGAAGAAAACTTTCGAGCAGCATAGCATCTAAACAAATCGTAATGCCATCAGTGCCTTTCAGAAAGCCCCAAATTCCAAAAGTCAACTGATTTATTTTGCCTTTGATGCCAATATATTTTACGGCTTTTTGCAATGCTATGTCTGTGTTTGGATTTCATGTTTCGAAGGTCAGGGTAGAAAATGTTTGCTACGCATTGGGGAGTCAAAGTCAATAGGTGATTACAATAAAGACAGAACTGAAACAGTCTGTACAATGTTACTGTTTTGGGGGGGGTCAGAGAAAGTCCACTTTAAAAGTGGAAATCACAAAAGCAGTGAGCAATGTAGATGGTTGAAACAAAATATTTTATTCCCTTGTATGCTGAGTATTGTATATGGAAACATTGAATTCTGTATAGTGAGACAAAAACATTTCCTGGCAACAAGAGACAAACTGTATATAATGCAACAAGAGTCATCCAGTGAATCATTACCGTAACAGTACAACTGGACAGAAGATTAAAGGGACATTTTAAATAAATGAGTGAACAAACATAATAAATGCAGATCTGGGACACATATGGGAGACTTTGTGGTGTATTACTCCATTGCTCTCCATTATCAAAACATTTGCGTAGTCAAAGGTCTCTGTACTTTAGTATCATGAAACATTTGTAGGAGACAGTATCAGCTGGTAAATTATAATGAAAAAAAAAAAAGTCTGGAGTCAAAGTTTTGTGTAAAGACATAATAATATTGTAAAGAAAAGTAGAGTGACAGAGAGGAAAGAAGACATATCGTATCAAATCACAGAAAGTTGTGACATTCTTGCGAGACAAACGCAGGTTGTTGTTATCCACAGCCACAGCCAAACAAGCCTCGACCCCATGAACTCATAATGTCATATCCATCTATTCACGCTGACTCTTTCAAGTGGGGGTGGACCTTAAACACAACTTAGTGTTGTGCAACGTTCATGTCTGAATAATGATGGGAGTGTGGAAAGAGACAGGATTGGAGGAGGATTATTTTCACATTCCACATCAGGTAGAGACCCAAGTTAAACATAGTTTAGTCATTTGCAGGTCAAATATAGTCTATGTTAACAGTGGGACAGTTTTGTTTAAAAGGTTAATCTACTTAGACAACCAATCAAAATATAACCACTGTTTCAGTGGCTTTTTTTATTGTGTTATCAGGACATTCTTCACATTGAAAATTCCCCCAAAATAACATATGAGCAAACTAAAGTGAGAAAACGCTCTATTGGCTGTAAGCAAAGGAAGAAGTCAAGTGAAGTTATTAGAGAGCCACAGAGTTCAGAGGAAGGTGGTCGTAGTGAATGTGATGATTGATTGTAACCATGACGATGAAACTTGCATAAATTAAACAAAATAGTATAGTAATTTTAACCCAAACTGATATCTATTTAACATCGTCACATCATATAACAAAGACAAACAATATTGTCCATTCGATTTTGAACCCACCTGAACTCTTTAAACACCAGTGAGCTACAGCCTTAAGAGACCTTTAGGTGATATAACTGAATATCGTTAACACTTTTTGTTTTAATTTAGCAACTTACTAGCCATGATGTGTAGACATTCAGACTGTGGAGCGTCTACAAATTGGCAGCTGACTCTCATTCCCTCCCAGTAAAAGCCTTTTTAAGGCTCCACTGAGATTAATAAGATTGGACAACATGCTTAATGACAGAGCGTCAGCCTAATGAGTATTTGGGGTTCGGGTAGAAGCACATTCAATGACTTCGACTCTGTGTACTAAGGACTTGCCGCAGCTGTTCTAGTAAGCTTGGGGTTGCTGAAATAGGGTTGGTTAGGAGGACTCTGGGAAAGGTAATGGGTAGTGAAGTAATTTTAACAGACACAGACACTAGACCGGTGCCATTATTTGTGATGAAGAGTCAGAGGGAGATAGAGAAAGAGAGAACGAGAGGGACAGCCGGAGACAGACAGTCAGAGACAGGGGGTGATTAGGGTTAGACGTGGTGCCACAGCTCGGCTGGATCTATAGAAATAGCCTCTTAACATGATGTATGAGGTACGCACAAAATACACACAAACATAGAGCTGGTAATGGTAGCATTGTGCTGCCAGTAAGGCTGGAAAAATAACTAGGTAAGTAGTGTTGTACTGTATCTTGTGTCACTGTAAACAGGAAACACAGATATTATATTAGAGTGGTGCATGCATTTATTGTGAATTGGGAGCTTTGCTTTGCTGAGTGTAGTTCTCTCTGTAATTCTGTGTTTTCTAGATGATCCATAGTTTCAGCTTTGCTTTTCAATTTTAATGACCAGATTTTTTATTTTTATTTTTTTTCTTGGAACACAAATCCTTTTTGCTTCTATTGATGATCCATTCTTACTTCCACTTTAACTAAACTTTAGACTTAATTGACCCCCCTCTGGATTAAATACTGGTTATAAATATTGTGTGTTTTGCTGCAATCAGCAGGAAATGGTGTTCTGTGGTTTTCATTGAGTTTGTGACTGCAGCCAGGTGCATTCAGGGCCTGGTTAAATACAATTATGATTTCATAAACTTAAATATACTTTTATTAATATGTTAAGAGGCATTAGGAGCCTTAATATTATATGGAAAGATGAAGAGATAATAAGACAAATAAAAGACATTGAAGAGACAGAGAAATAAAGGGCCCGAGAACAAAAGAAAGAAAAGTTTAATTTGCAGCCTGTAGTGATTTTACACATCATTGATGATCGAATTAAAGTTTGATGAACTAACCAAAGCTCCCACTTATTGTTAGTTTTACAGTATTGAGATATTGTGTTCAATAATAATAGCCTAATTGCTTATTTTCTTCTCTAATGATCATTTTTATAGGTGCTTTTCACGTGTACTACAACCTTCCTCGTGGCTCCTGTAAATGCCATTTTGTGCTGTGTTTACACCTGGTTTCCATAAGTGGACTATTTTCCCCACAACACTGACTGTCACAAATTGCTTGATGTTAGTAAATCCTGCAGAATACATACAGTAATCAACATACGTCTGTCGAGGAGAGATGCGCATAAATGACAAACTGCAACTTTAACCTTGTGCACAACCGAACGCATCATAGCAAAACACACAAACTTTTTTTTGTTTTGTTTTGGTAAATGGATTGTGCTACGGTGCTAAATCTGGTTGAGCACTCTCTGCTAGGTATAGTCCTGCAAAGAGCTATGGTGTGCCCTCAAAATGCTAAAGGGTAGGTCAGCTGATAAAAAAACAAAAACAAACTACCAGCTGACAAAGCTGGCAGTGCACCTAATGTTTGCACTTGTGTGTACACTTTTGAAGACAGTGAGCTCTAAATATCTCCCATAGTCCATCTTCCATCATGTTTGATGATTACATCATAATGTGTTGTACGAGGACAGTTAGCGTTTTATGTATAAAAGCAGCATCAGTGGTGGCCTTGGAAGGACCCTGGATTGGCAGTATGAAAGCATTTAATGGAAAAGTTGAGGGTAACAACTAATTTTTTTACAACTACAATAGCTCCAATTTGTATGTGCTTACTTAAATATTTCAGATTGTTTGGCTTTAGAAGTCATTACACACACACACACGTTTTTAACTAGTCTTAATAATATAGTGTATATTTAAAGTTGCTTTTCTGTATATTGCTATTTATTTAACTCTGCCTGCTACACATACCTGCTACCCCTCTGTTTACGCTACTTGGTTTCTTCCAACTAGACTATGTTGCTGTGGATGTTGGAATTGTGGTCGTGGTAACCACCGTGTGAGGTAGGAATAACCAACCTCAGCTCACACCATAAAACAGTATGACTTGAAATAACGTTAAGCTTCAGAATTTCCCATTTATTTCCCACATCAATGTTAGCTTGTTGTTCTTTGTTAACAACTAAATTGTCAAGAGAGACAAGAGCTAACTGCTGTCAGTGAAAACAGTAGCTACCTGTTAGTGTTTCTTTACTTAATGTTAAATTGAGTAACTAACCGCCTAATGTTACCCCTGACTTTAAGTTAATATTTTTTTGTTAAATATTGCTGTTAAATGCAATATATGTCACAAACAGAGAGAATGGACCCAAAGACAGAGAACTGAGGCAGCTTAACTTAAGAATAACTTTTTAATGTACAAGAATGGACTCAGGAGTGCAGGTAAATCTGATCCGGACGGAACATAACTAAACAGGAACTAGCAAAAACACAACAAACTAAACAGCACAGGGAACCGAGGATCTGACAATACCCAACAGAAAATCTGGCCCGAACTAATCAAGTAAAGGGGGACAGGTGAGGGGGTCAAATAAAACGCAGGGAGCTGATAGGTTGGGGAAAACACAAGGATCACGGCAGGACAGATGATGGTGATGTAGGGTAGGTGTGGAGGAAAGGTGAGGAGGGAAAAGCAGGTGGTGGCAGGAGCACAGAACATAGAAGGGGGAAACAACAGTGCAAAAAAACAACCAAAAAAAACAACCAAAAAGTCCCAAGAAACCGAAATGCCAACAGGCCAATTACAAATACAAAAGACCCCAGGTGAAGGGGCATTGGAGTTAATGCGTTTTATAGTACAGTGGAAAAAAGTGTTCTTGTGTCTGCTGGTAATTGTTTGGTTTTAATTGTCCGGTAGAGGGGAGGGGCTACAATATGCCCCAGGCCTGTTTCCCGGCCCTGGAAGTGCGGATGTCATAGTGTTAGACATGGAATGGATGCAGCGATATTGTGTAAAAAGACTTGTGATGTGTATTTATTTATTTATTTATTTTTATAATGCATCCCACACATATTTATATGGTCTCTTCCTCCCTGTGAACCGTTAAGAGCGATGCTGGTGTGTGGACACTGTGAGCTGTGTAATGAGGATGGTTTGATTATTGAGAACAGCAGTGTTGCCACTCTATTGCATTTCCTCGCTGCCTCTCTGACAGACTGAAAGATGGACAAAATATGGATGAGCATGGAGAAAATGACATAAAAGCGAGTTAGCGGTATATGGTCCATTACATACTGAATTACATGTTTGTGTGTGTGTGTGTGTGTGTGTGTTTCTTTTTTCTTTTTTTCTCCTTGAATTTGTATGTCCAAACATGACATGCATTTTGTAACATCTCTAGCTTTCGCTTCCTGAATGTTAAAAAAAATAGCAAAAAGATGAATAAGTAAACCCATTACATTACATCCATTGCATTGTTACAATCACATTTCCTCAATTGCAAAGAGAGGCAGCAGTAAAAACAGTAATTGCTTTATGTTCTCCAGAGCTGACTAACAAATTACCTTTCAGCAAGTGATAGCTACAGTGGCTAATTGAATGTTGAGGTTCTTCCCTCGTCGTGTCTCCAGTTTTGGTTTACATCTTACTAAATTACACGTGAATTTTTACATTGTTGTTATATGTTGTGGTTGTGTTGCTGAGTCCAGCCTGCATTCAACAGCCTACTGGAATGGCCGCCTATCACACATACACACAAAATCAGATAGCACTGTGTGTGTGTACAAATGTGTAGTTTAATCTCAGGGGGGGGCTGAGGCCAGGTAATATAAGGAAATTAAAAATGTGTCTGAGACAGAGGGAGAACAAGACATAGAGGGATAGAGAGGTCAAAACCAACAGTAAGAAAACACAGAGAACCAGTACTTAAAGTAAAGCGTGAGAGTGAGAGGTGAACTAAGGTTTTCAAGCCGGCAACGTTTGATGAAGGATTCTTTTTCCCCCAGAAGAAATCTGAAGTTTGTTTATTCTTTCTGAAGCAGTTTTCTTTCTTTCAACACACTGCCGACCATCCTGGCTATTGTCGAGTTGAGTGGAGTGAAATGACCTTTCAATCCAAGTGTAGCAGAGTGTGTAATGTTGTTTAGACTGTGGGATAAGTTTGCCCTCCCAAATGTGCCATTTAGGATGTGCCAGGTAAGATAAGGCAATTCCTAGGTCTAAAATCTATTAAGGCCCAAAGTTGGAAAAACATGATTTCTTTCAGTGGACTAATGTGCAATTTAATGTAATATAATCAGAGCTGTCTGAGCCGATAAGTGACTTTTGAGATGGATTTTGTCCATAAGAAGAGGCAAGGGAGCAGGATTTACTGTGAACAGAGGCCGTACTTATGTGTGACTTGTACTTTAAGGAGGAAGAGGTCCTTGCCCACTCAGAGTCCAGTTGTAAATATTTGAAACTGCAGGCTTCCAGATTTCTGTGAAATAACTGGGGAGAAAATAAACCACGGCAGACACAAACTGCAAAAAAAATGTGTGTGTTCTGAACGTGTTTTCTGCTGCATCAATAGAAGTCCACAAAGGCAGAAGCAACAAAAAAAGTTATACATAGTATACATAGTATACATAAATACTGATTATGTGATGACTGCAGCTAGTAAATGACGGCATCTGTGTATCTGGTCCGAAACTGTTCGAGGCAAGTAACTTCTGACCTGCTGCACTGGGTATACAATGCCACAACAATATACAGTGCAGTGTGGGGTTTGTACATTTAATAATGAAATAGATAATCATATTATGTACTCTTGTTAGGTGTAATCTTTTAATCCCTAATCCAGATAAAAGACATTTAAATCTGATAAATCTGATACCAACCATCCCCCGTTGTTGTGTTATCATCAGATAAAACTAAACAATGAACAAAAAACAGACCAGCACTTTATCCGTGTGTGTGTGTGTGTGTGTGTGTTTGCACTTGGGAAACTTAAGGACAATGACATTTTGTCATTAGCACAGAAACTGGAAAAAACCATACACGAATTTTTCCTCATTGTACATCACCAATGCAACCGTAAATGAAGAAAAATCAGAAATAGAGAAAAATAGAATATTGTTAATGTTGTGTATATTTTGTCTATTTTGTCTATTTGGCAATAAACCTGTTTCTGACTCAGATTCCTTGAAGAGTTCAGGTATACTTAAAAGGGGGAGGATTTTTACTGAAAAATGAACATTCAGTGCTTTGTATGGGATTGTATGTTTAAATAGTGCTTATTATAATAATAATAGCAGTAATAGTTTGTTATAAATACTATGATTAAAGTTATAAATACAATAATGATTTGAAACAAACTAAATAAAGATCTCAAAACAATTTTAATTTCTTGCTGTTTTGTCTCAGGTCATATCATAGAAGATATATTTTGCTTTGAAATACACAGTTTGTAATTTCGAATTAGTAAAGCTTGCAGTCTTGTCTACCATATTCAAAACACTGTATTTTTAATTATTATTGTCATTTTTTAAATCTAAACATTTAAGTCAAGAAATACGTTATTCAAATTGAATTGGCGAAAATTGCAGCAAAATCCACAAAAAACAGGTGTATCATCAAGTCATGTTATCCACCAGAGACAAGTTCAGATGAGTAAACTCTATTTCTGAATTTGTGAATCTGCAAAAGAAGAAGGAAATATCTTCTGGATATTTAGTGCTTTACATCCAGTAGTATTTAAACTTCAACACTGAGCTTTCACCAGCGTGCCCTTTACTCTCAGTGTCCAACATATGTACCGTATTAAACAGATAAAGTAGCCTATGTGCTTAATAAGCATTGAGATAAAGCTTAAATACTGTTATACAGTCAATTTTTACATGTTCTATGAATAAATGTATTGCACTGTTCCAAAACTCTTAACTATGTGGCTTGGATGTTAATCAGCAACCTTTTTTAAATCAGAAATGTCTGTAATTAATTCCCTAATGGAATATATTATAACTCATTTCATACTATGCTGATTGTGACATCATTTCCAGTAAAAGCCACCTGCTCTGTGTTGCAAGTGATGTGAATAAGAATGGGCCGTGTTGCCCTTGAGCTTTTCAAATGAACATGATTACTTGAATTCAGTGACAGATTGATACTCAAGGCTGCAGCTCTCAAATTGATCTGTGCTAATGTACTCACCACTTGTGTGCTTAGTTCCCTCGGCTTTTCACATATGTCAGTCACCGGAGCATCTTTTTCAGAAAGCAGTTGGTTTTGTCTGAGATGAAAATGAAGGAAAAAAAAGAGAAACTGTTCTCCTTCTCCTTCTCCTTCTCCTTCTCCTTCTCCTTCTCCTTCTCCTGCAACTTGGTCTTCGTCCACCTCTGTCTACATTTTTTTTTCTCTGTCTCTTCTTCATTTCCCCCCTGCAATTATTTTAACATTCTTTCCTTGGCTCATAAAATCAAAGGGTGGCTCACTATGACCCTAGCAGTAGTTTTTATTTTCACTTTTTCAGCTTACATCAATTAAATTAATTAACTAGTAGGAGAAGCCTCTGGTCAACATGGCTGTAATGGAACAAGAGGGTAATACTGCAAAGTGAACCGGGCATGGTTAATATTTATAGACTTGTGGTGCTTAATTATTCAACAGAAAATGTCACGCTAAATGTCATGTAACAATATTTAATGCACTTATAACATTTGCAGTAGCAGGGTGGCCGAGACATAAGAGAGGCCATTTGAACACGGAAAGGTCCCAGGTTCGATCCCCATAACAATATGTCTGCTGCGTCCTCATGCAGGACATTGAGCTCCTGTCTGCTCATTCATGTAATTTAAAAGCATCACATAAATGGATCATGTGCTGCCAGAGTGATGGTTTTGTCATTGCTTCAACTAAGATTTAGATTTCAATATTTGTCAGTTTCTACTGCAGTTCGGTCGATTTTCTTGTTAAGTCTAAGCTAATTTTTTGCTAACATCTGTCTCCTATATAATACATAGCAAACTTTTTTTTACAATTCAGGAAATATGACGTTGTCATATTACACAGAGGTCATGAGGGGGAGATTTAGAGGGTTAGGTGTACAAACCTCTTAGAAATTATATTCATATACCATTAAATTGTTTACCCAATCGTGTTGAGTTGGCAAATATAATTGCTTTTTTAAAATTAATTAAATGCCACACTTCTATAGCACTCTGAAGTCGGACTAGGTGGCAGGTATACAAGATGCAGGAATTTGACACCAGGGTCCCAGGTTCACATCCTGAGTCTCATGTGTGATTAAGTGTAGGCAACAAAAGCCATTTTGGTTAAGGTCAGTGAAAGATTGCCATTTTGTTTAAATAAACATGTGCTTCAAGTCACTGTTGACCTTTTTTTGTTTTAAACCTTGACCATGATCTTCCCCTAACCTTAACCAAGTGCTGCCAGTGCTACCAAAACATACCAAAAGCCCTTTTCCTTTCTTTCCTCGTTCACTGATTTGTCAAAAACTTTAGGGATCAAACATAACACATCCAAGTCTTTATATCTTCCCCTCTGTCCTTGGTTTTAATATATACAATATATTTATCACAAGTACAAAAGCTGTATTTTCTCAAAACACCCTCTCTCCATGCTCCATCCTTTCTCTGCACCCTGGAGACAGTTTGACCACACAACACGAACACTTTGCTGAGAGCAAGAGGTCGTCTGTCTAATGAGCTTTACACATAGTATATAGCTCAACTCAACACATGACTTCACACAGTGTACTCCACATTCATTCCATTCAGAGACTTTTATCCAGAATAGCTCAAAAGACAGAAAGAAAAAGAAAAAAGAAAGAAGGATCGTCTGAGATGAGTCTCCTGGTTAATTGTCCATTGCCCTGGGACTCTGGCTCAACCCACGGCTCATTAGCTAAGAATTTCAACCTCCACCGACACAGAGAGATGATTGCTGCATTTTATCCCCTCTCTGCAGCTTTTTACAAAGTCATTTGTGTAATTAAATATTACCAGTTGTTGTTTTATCACCGTATGATTAGGTTTGAACAAGTGGAATACTAACCCTGAGAAAGGAAAAATCAGTTATGTCAACGAGGGAATTCATTTCTCTGTGTGATGAAAATGACGTTGCGCGCAATAGTTTTCATTAAAGGCTGAATTAGCCTAAAAGCAATAAAAGACCATAGTAGATATGCAGTTGAAGACATTTCTGAACACTGGGAAGTTATTGAAAATACAAGGTCAAATATCTTCTTGCTCAGCTCCTTTCAGAGATCATGTGCAGAGGTGAATTGACCATTGACTTCTAGCAAAAAAGCAAGTGATGGCCTTTATATTCTACTGTATGTAACCTCGTAGAGGACCAGATGAAGCCATTGATGAGACTTTCTGTGTATTTGAAAAGGCTTTTTGAAAAGTGAATCCCTGCAGCTGGAAATGTTTCCCATTAAGAAAAACATTTCTTCGACTCTCATTCAAACAGGGTCAACCGTTATCTTGACCTATCCAGCATGCCATGTCTTCTCTATTTTGCCATTTTATTTCATCTTTCCCCCACAACACAACAGTTTACTGTGTATGCATATTACAGTCAGTTCAGGTTAAGATGAAGCTTGACAAAGAGGAATTTTCCATGTCCTTGCTAGAAGAAAGCAATTTTATGTCTCATTGGTTCAAAAGAAGCTGTGACTGAAAACTACTCATATATAGAAGCAGAAATGCCAATAAGACACTAGGCGAACAGTTGGTCTTTAAAAGTTAATTGTATAATCCAAAATATGTTCATCAGCTAATTTCTCATTTATTTACAATCTATTAAACTACATCTAAAGTTGCTGTCTCAATACACGCACTGTACTGTATGTGGACTGTGTCCAAGAAAAGACGAGAAACATTCAAAATTAATAAACGAACAGAGATTCTGAGTAAAACAAAATCGGCTTAATATCTGCTTGGTCTTATAACCTAATAAGGCTGTATTTGTACAAATTTATACAGTTTATATTTACATTTTGTTATTTGGCAAACACATTTATCCCAAGCAACTAACAAGTGAGACAAGACAATCAAGTGGTGCTAGCTGAATATGTGTGTAAAAAAAAAACATTGTCAGAGAAAGACAAAGTGACACAGAAAATGACAAGAAAGTGACTGAACACTCCACATCAAAAGATACAGGGGGTAGACAAAATAACAGGAACAGCTCGTATTGCAGCAGCAAATAGCACTCTGGTGAAGCCCATTTTTTTGGGTCTAAAATGTTGATTTTAGCTGAATGGTAGTGAATGAGGCTTGGTTGTGTTTGCAGTCTCTCTTTTTCAGTGTCGGTGATGTTGAACATGTGACCACTGATGATACCATCTTGATTGATCACTGACAATCATCATTTTCCGGTGGTTGAGCAAGCCGACTTACAGAGAAGCAAGTATCATAGCACCTAAATCATTTGCAAACACAGCGACATGATGTAAAGTGGTAAAAATGTAAAGGGGAAAGCATCACGATTTATGACAACATATGCATTAACAAGCACCCTCACTACTACTGACCAAAGTCGAAGGTGGAGTGAAAAGCCAACTATTGCAGAGAGGGGAAAGGGGGACGGAGGAAACATGATATCGTTAAAATTCAGGCATACCTGTCCATAGTTTCAGACTCATTGTGTTTCACTCAGTTGTTCACTTAAAAAGTTATAGAAATAGTAAGTGTCATACTAATCACACATTGAATGGCCAGATGTGCAGAGTGTGTGAGTGTTTCCACTTTAATCTTCTTTTTTCTGTCACCTTCTGAGTGTACCACTGATTAAAGGACTATGGAGACAATCTGAAAATGTACAAATGTATGGTGTTATCCCCATATTTAACGATTATTGTCCGATGTGGTTGGACGTCCTACAAACTAGTTATTTTCTTGCATAACCTTGTTCTAAGAGTTATCTTGACATAATTGTGATAATCATAATCAGTGAGGAACCAGCAGCGAGCGCTCTAGTGGTTCCTTTCTCATTCCTGAAGTACTGAAGTTAAGCATAAAATACTATGTAAGATGTGGCATTTTGATTATTGTAATTCAGTGACACTTCACTATACTTCAAGTAAATCTTTTTTTTTTTTTTTTAACTTAGCGAAAACTTTTCTGCACATACTGTATATGCAAGTATTCACTATTTTATGAGCTCATATTTCCATGACAACTTTCACCATGAACTGTTGAACTAGCTGTAAGTTTCATGATACCTCCTCTTTGTCATTTCAGTGTTTAATTTACGTTATTCTTTTATGAAAGCAAGCAAGAAGAAGCCAACCTTCTGGTGCTTTTCAGTGCTGGACTTGTCAGCCTAATATTCAAGTACAGTCTTGACTTGTAGGTCTTCTATAATGGAGCGTGACTCTGAATGGACAGAAGACAGATAATGGGTGAGATAGAGGAAGAAGATAGAAATGCAGCAACACTCCATGAGTAATAGAGGAAGTCAATCTTTGAGCTTCCTGCCTGCATTCACATACAACCACTTATGGACTTGTCAGGCTAATACTCATGTTAAATATACCATGTCCTCACTGGGGGTATTTAGAGAGGAGGGGGAATTGGTGAGAGAAATAGACACGAAAAGGGGAAAAGATAAAATAGATTAAACAAGACAGACTCCAGAAGAGACAGGGATGGAAAAGATGGATAAGAGAATATGAATGGCAAAAAAAAAAAAGTATGAAGAAACAAGATGTCTATTCAGTCAACCACTTGTGGACTTGTCAGAGTAATGTCATGTTAAATACAGCCTCCGAGGCAGTGCATTGTGAAGATTGACTGCTGTATCTAGGCCATCATAAAGAACCATTAAGACTGGCTAATAAAGAAACTTCCCACAGCCCAGAAAATGAAGTCATCATAGCAGTTAGACGATTGCCTGAGGCAGGCATGAGAAGGAGAAGATGAAAAGAGGGGGTGGTTAGAAAATGTGGAGGAAACCGGGACAGAGAGAATGGAAGAAAGCAAAAGAAATAGAGAGAGAGAGAGCAAATAGAGTCAGAAGACAGAGAAAGTGTGTGTGTGAGCAGAGAAGAAAAGAGAGTGAAAGAACGAGAACAAACTGTCCCAAAGGACCACTCATTCAGGATCTAATATAGTCGTATTCCCTCTGTATGTCTGTTAATTACTTCCTCTGTAACCATCACAGTGAAAAGCCTGGGCTGGTAGGAATACCTGGAAAATGAACCTGCGAGCAGAATGAACTGTATCTGGGTTAATTACTTTATCTGCTGTTGCAGCAACCAAGAGCTCCATTTTTTTTTTGCTGACTGCCTCGAGCGCCTGTCCAACACGGCGTCACAGAATTTCATACAAAATAAGCATAAAGACACGAAACATGTTAAAATGAAAGTGATAAAATAAAGTCTGCAAATTATTTTCATGTGTCAAATGAAGAGGGAGGAGAATGATTATGGTTTGTTTGATCTTAAGTTAAGGTTGAGGTAAAAAGTAACTTTTATAACATTTAAAGCTCTTCACACATGGTCCATAATGTCTGTGAAGGAGTTTGAAAGAACAATATACACTTACCTCTATACTCTCACTTGCTGTCATCAGTCACACATACAATACTTCCACTCATTTCATTCTTCCTTCCTCTCTCTCTGCATCTAACTCCCTACAAGGTGTTTCTGTGTGCCTCTACATGACTTGCCTCCCTATTCCTCTCCCTGTCACTGAGAACTGATCTTATAGACAACAATATGCTGACGACAATCTCTGATGAGCACAACATAAAAGGAGAGACAGAGGGAGAGTGGGAGTGTGCTCTAACAATATAGCACTTTATTAAAATGTCAAACACAAAGGACTACAGAAAAAAAAGGATATTACTACAGTAGTACCAAAAAGCATATTAGGCAGAAGTAGACTTCTTGCAGTGGGAGGAAAATGTCAGTAGAACTTAATTTATTCTAACCTCAAACATCCAAGCCGACTGGTGTACTCAGCTGTTGTGCTTAAAACAAATGTTGTAAAATTAATTGATGCCTACAGAACATAAGGAAGAAACATTTGTCTGGATAAACTTTATGCTACATTTTATTCAACTATGGGAGGTTAAAATGCAGGCAGTTCTATGTTACTGAGAAAAGATATTACAATATCTAAAATGTGCATCACCACAGTGACACATGTTCCAAGTTGTATGAAGTGTTTTCTAATTATTACAATAAAGTAGACTGCAAAGACAAGTCTCATTATAACAACCCTGTCTTCTAGAAATTACGCTCATATACAACTATATTACTTTCCCATTTATGTTGCTTTGCCAAATGCTATCGCTGCCTGGGTAGGTCTAGGTCCGTCTGCTGTGAACATTTCACTCATAAGTTCAGTATAAACATTTTTGCAACTTGTCAAATATGTTAATTACCAACATTTTCTCATGTTGAGAGAATACATAATTTAGCCAGCATTATATTTTTAAGAAAACTATTTTATTAACTATTTACTGTTGCAATTTAGTTAGTATTTGAATATAATCTGTGGGAGACTGGGTTAGTTATACAGTATCAGTCGTTTATGAAGTTCTCATGAAACATAGCAAACATTTGCCTAACATAAACTCAACAGAACACAACAATATAGGCATCCTGTCAAAAATTCCTGCTCTCACTATGTCTTGATTGTGAAACATGAAAAAAAAAACTTGGTCTCCTTGGTTTGTAAGATAATCAACTTTAGTCTGGTTCTACACCATTTAACATTTAAGTGTACAGATTCCTCCTGAAATCACTTCAAAAATAAAAATTACAAAAAAAAATGTCTGTCTTGTTAGCTGTGTAAAATTCTGGTGGTTTTGCTTGACTTACTGTTCATCTGGAGAGAAACATAAATATGTTTACTAAATTTCAACTACAAAAAATAACGTCAAGGTGGTGTCAGAGGAAAAGTAAGGGGATCAACAAAGTCAAAAGGATATGTCACTTGGGAGCCATGAATGTCAATACCAAATTTTGTGCCGGTCACATTTTTCCTGAAAATCAGTCTCGTAGTTGTTGAGATATTAACATCTGGACCAAAGTGGGGGACAATTAAGAAGCACACATGACATTGACAAGTATGTGTCACAAATATAATATAATATAATAATAAACAGCTCTTACTTCAAAAAGAGAACCTGAGACCAGCTCAAACTAGAAACTGTCAAGGGTAAACAACCAATCATTTTCTGCTGAGGTACTTGCATACTCAGCATGTCTTCTCTGGGTCAACTAAAACAAAAAGAATACACCATCTGTGAGAACAGCTCATTTGTCAACTTACTAATTAAGTAATGAGAACATTCCTTAGCATCATTGTGCCCTGAATATATCATTCAGTCTTATGCTGTTATCTATATTTTAAAAAAACTTAAGTAGTGGCATACACTTCATATTAAGTGTGGCTGGTAAAGACATGCGAGTATTATTTATCAAGGTAAACACTTTAACGGAATACAAAAAACACAATATTTCAGAAAACACAACAAAACTAAAAACACATTGCAGTAAACACATCAAAAAAGAAAAAAAAAACAAACAAAAAAAACAGAAAACACAAATCCCTTGTAGTAAGCACATTTCACAAAACGGAAAAGGTAGGGACAAGTCGATTTGGAGTTGTTTTATTTTGTTTTGTTTTTTTTAAATCAAGGTTTTAATCAGTGATAAACCACCATATGTTCTGACTGCCACTAACTGGCCCACTTACCTTTGGCCTGACCCTTTTGACAGAAGTGTCAACATAGCACAATATCTGACTGTAAGTTTGAGCTCTGAATACATATTTAAGAGAAGTAGAACTGACAAGATAGATTTGACTGCGGAGGAGTAACAAAGGGCATCACCCTCGTCAGTCCTGCCTGCTTTGTGTTTTTCTTCCTCAACCTATCACCTACCAACCTAAACTACTGTTTAGTTGTGCCTGATTTCTTTATAAATTCTGTTTGTATTTGAGTGCTGTTTTTCTGTTTAGTCTTGTCGAATCCTCTGTTCAGTTCGGTCTGTCCTGTTTTTTCCCTGTTCAGTTTAGTCCATTCTGTTTTACCGGTTCTGTCTTGTCAAGTTTGTTCCATTCAACATTGTGCTGTCTGCTCCTTCTGTTCAGCCCTGATTTGTGTTACCTACAATACTGAGTCCATTTTTGAAAATAAAATTAAAGGCAACAGGCAGTGCTATGACCACAAATCAATATAAACATAGATACGTTAGGGGACAATTTGGGTAATCGGATTACTCTACTAAAATAATCTAATTATTTTGCAATAACAAAAGTAATGCGATTGCCCACTCCAAAGTAATCTGAATACTCTACTGGTAATGTGAATACACGTGTAATGTGATTACTCACACCAGCAATTTGATTGCTCACACCAAAGTAATCTAATTACAATCTGATCTAATCTAATGTGATTTCTTACACTGAAGTAATCTGATTACCCTTCTCATAAGTGGATTAGACTTGTAATGTCATTACTCTCACCAAATAATCGGATTACTGTTTTTATAATTGGATTACACTATGATTATGCACAAAAAGTAATCTTAATACTCTACTGATAATATGATGACTCACACCAAAGTAACTCCAATTACTCCAATTGTCATACCATTACACCAGCAATTGAATTCCCTACACTAAAGTAATCTGACTACTCTTCTCATAAATGGATCAGATGTATAGATTAGTTTACAATCTCATTTTTACATTTTCTAATCTAATCTAATATAATATAATTTAATATAATATAATATAATCCAATCTAATGCAATTACCTACTTCAGTGTAATCTGATTACCCTTCTTATAATTAATTAAATTAATCTAATATAATTAGATTTATAATGTGATTACTCACACCAAAGTATTTGGTTACTCTGATGGTGATGTGATTACAATTGTGATGTGACTACTCACACCAATGTAATCTAATTAATCTACCTGTCATGGCATTATACCAGCAATTTGATTGCCCACACCAAAATAATCTAATCTAGTCTAAGACTAAACGTCTTCAAGACAAATAACCAAGTCCAGTTGCGATCGATTATATGGCATCATGGAGGTCTTCAAGCTTTCTTGCCCAAATAAACTCAGATCAGATCAACTTGCTAAGAGGAGTACATAAAAGTTTAAAAACATTTCCTGTCGCCACCAGGTGTACTAAGTTTTGTTCATCTGAGCCAAAGTAAAAGGAGGGGGCATTAACTTTGAAAATTAATAGATGGCACTATTTTGCCATGCCCATGTCTGAGAGCTACATCAGACATCTATTTTCAGCAAATGTGATGTCTGTAAAGTTTTGTGAGTTATCAGGCGTCCCAAGCATCTCAAAAATGAATACATAAAATAATATTAATAATAATAGTAATACTAATTCTAAGAATAACAAAATAGTCTTCTTACCACTTAGTGCTTGGGTCATAATAATGACTCTTAGTAGAGCAACAGGGCCTTCATAGCATTAATTTTTCCCCAATTATTGAACCAACTTAATTACAAACATTTTCAATATATTACTAATCATCATCCTTTAAAGCTGATGCACAAAGAATCAAGCTAGAATATACTCATATTTCTATTATGTTGTGTAGTATTTTCCTTATGCAAGACTATTTTTGCTCTGTTTGCTCAGCCCAAACGGTACATGCCACAATTCTCTTGTGCATGACAGCATAACGGACTTGCACACAATCGAATGCCTGAATGAACACAAAACCTAACCATCTGTAGCCAGATGTCTGTCTCATCAAGTTCAGTGAGTCTGGAGAAGTTCAAACACAAAAGTTGGTTAAAAAAGACACACAGTGAGTTACAATTAAATAATACTACAGATAACTTGTTTGTACCCCCCACCCCCCTCCCAAAAAAAACAAAACAAAAAAAACAAAACAAAAAAAAAACAACAATTGAAGGTATATTGATATTAGCAAATGAGAATGGACACAAACTGACACACAATCTGGGATGCAGTGAAAGTGAAAAAGAGATGAAGACAACAACAAAAAAAAAGATTGTAATGAGTCTGTAACAACTTGGTTTGTTGAGGAAAGATCAAAGTTACATTTTAACATAATTTCTCTTTTTTTTGTTGAAAATCAAACTCCCTGTCATCATTGTGAAAAGAGGACATTTTAGGAGAACAGTAAGAGGGCACGCAAAAGACAGGGGTGCGACGAGACAGGGTGAGCAATAGAGAAGAAGAAAGATAAGAGTATTTAGCCCATTATTTCCACAGGCTAGGTCAAAATGAATAAGAGTCAGTGAGAGAATGAAAAGTCATCTTCAAAGACCAGAGAAGACTTGGCTATTATTCTCTGTCTGAAAAGTGACACTCCACTCTAAGTGTTCCGCTTTAGGATGGCCTTGGGAGGTTAGAACCATGAATGTCAAAGTTGATTTCACACTCTGTAACTCTCTGGACTACATGATAGATGTGACCACTGTGCGTGCATATACACACACCAACACACACTAACACAACTGTACGATCACACACACCAGATGCATATATACTCAGTATATATAAACAGAACACCATGCAGAAAAACACACGCACACATTCTCTCTCTCTCTATCACGCACACACGCATGCACGCACACACACACACACACACACCAAGAAGAGATTATCTAGTATTGCAAACAAGGTCAAACATCAGCATTTTGACATGTCTTGCCAGGAAATGCTTTATTTTCAAATAATTAAAAGTACACACACAGCTTTAGCTTCAATTTAAAATAAATTGGATAACAAATGACCTTTTTGGAACACAGTTACAGGGATGTCTGTTACCACACATGATAATTAATAATGAGGTGCTGGTAGGCTGATTTTGTAACCTTCAGACGAGCAAACTAAGTAATCTCTCTCATCTAGCTTGGCTAGTAATGGAATTTCCAAAATGTTAAACTATTTAAAGAGTGGCTGGATAAGTTGGATCATGTTGTTTTAATGTGTAATGCAGATTTCTCATCCAGTGTGATGAATGATGTTTTTGATTGATTTGTCAAAACCAACAGTTCCTTTAGAAATTGCAAAGCACTGTTTTTTTTATGTATGTATGCAAGTATGCTTGTTTGTTTGTGGTAGGTCTCAAGGTTAAGAATAAAAACATACATTTTAGTGAGGAGCATGTTTAAAGCTTTGGCACCATCACCAATCACAAGAAGGAAGAGGCAGGGTTTCACAGCAGTTAGAGAACAAAACGGTATCGATACAGAGGGGATGGGAAACTCAACCCCACTACTTCCATAAAGAAACTGTGGTATTCTAACAGTGGTTGCTCTAACATTGGTAGCATCGACATATGGCCAATCAATACGTATTTGGCTGAATCATCAGCTGCTAAAGGAGAACTTGATGATACAATGACTTGAAAGCTAATTAACAAAATACCCGCAGAACTCAATGTTATTCCACAATAGTGTTTGCTCAAACACTATTCAGCAAACAGTTTCTATTTTCAAGGGCTTGTTTACACTAAGGTCACTGAGGTACAGTAGTTGATGATCCTCATCAACAACATGAAGATATAAAAGATAAATATATATAAAATAAATAAGAGATAAAATAAATGCCATTCAAGCCAAATTGCTTATCTTTGATTGCTTAATTGCTTATCAAATTGCTGATCATGCCACTACCAAACAAAATCCGGTAATTTCATTTTATGGATGATACGATACTGATATTAGATATTAGAAAGATATTGAATTATCACTCTTGAACTAAGAAGCAACAGTTGATGAAACAATCTCAACTTTGAACTGTATCGTGCTGTATTCATCAGCCAATTGGGTTTTCAGATGTCATGGCACTGAGAATGTTCAAAGTTTTCATCATCCTGAACATTTCTAGGACTTCCATGTTGGTTTGAAACTTGAGCTTGAAAGTTCATTCCTTACCTCAAAATCAATATCTGATGAAACAGTTTCAAGGTCCACTTACCAGTTCCAAAGCTTTTCAAACATATTGTCATCAGAATTGTATTAAACTAGGTTTGGTTGGTGCAAAGGAAAAAGAACAAGTGAAAAAGGAAAAGAAAAAGACACTATTGATCATAAATTCAGTGGCCATAAATGACCTATAGTTCCATTATTGGGGGGCTGGATAGATAATTAGATGGTGACAAGTGGCACAAACAGGGAAAAGGTTGCACAAGCAGCAAGTAGAGCACTGTGTGACACCACTAACCCAGACATTTTAGCCATCACATCAGGGAATTTACTGCCATTATACAAGAGATTTTTAACCATTATGTGAGGACATTTCACTGCCGTTATACCAGAGATTTTTTGCTCACACATCAGGACATTTTATTACAGTTAAACTGACAATTTCTTTCCGATCACATCAGGACATTTTAACCAGTCGTTTTTGACATCACAACGAGCTTTTCACTCATGTTAAACCAGAGATATTTTACCATCACGCTCGACTTTTTACTGTTGTTAAACCACCATGTTAGACCTTTTTCACCACTTCAAACATCTTATTAGAACATATTTTTCATTGATATTGTTATATCATTGTGACTATGAAGTTTTGGTTTAATGAAAGGGTGATAAAACTTTGTGGAAAATGTAGGAAGTGCAACGACTGAAAAAAAGAGGCAGACAGGAGTACAGCATAAAAGCACACATCATACACATCAACCCAAACATTTTCAGAATGTGTGGGACTTGGGGCTTGACATACTGATTTCTAAAAAAAAAAAAAAAAAAAAAGGTCATGATAGATATGACTGAGCAGTGTAAGTTAACAAAAAGGTGACTCAACCTGAAGGTGAGCCTTCGTTCTGTAACAGAAGACATGGGCACACTTGACATTTTCCAGGTGAGATGATTTATAAGCCCTCGCATGCATAGTACAAAGTATCTTTGGAATATGTCACATAGCAGAGAATATTACCATTCATTTGCTGACTAAGGCCTGTGTCTTCGGAAGGCATGAGATACATTAATTCCTTCAGGAACACCAGCATGTTTATATGCACGCAGCATTTCAAACATCAACTCACATCCTGTTTAAAGCCATTTCACGATACAGGATAAACCGAAAATTATCAACAAGGTCTCCAAATTAAACAACTACATTGGTTGTTTGACCATGCGCTCCAGAATGACATTTTTATTGAGGTATGATGTCATTTTAAGGATTTACTTTACTTAAATCATTTGTCAATTTTATAATTAATGTTGTTTTGGACCTGAGGAAACATCAGCGGATGAAGATCTTCAATAAACTAAACTCATAATCAAGCACACAATCATGCACAAACTATGAGGTTTATTTACGCACATGTCTGCAATCTGGGTGAAGACTGCTATTATCTCACCTGGTCTCAACTCAGCCTCGTGTAATGAACGTCATCTTTAGTGTGACTGTTACGATTACTTTTGACTATGATTCATCGCTCAATGCGTCTACCTCTCGCTGTTATTTTCTACCACACTCATGCTGATTTACTTTTGCTTTTGTCTCTACGCCTCACCTCCTCGATTTCATTCCTCCTATACTATCTCATAGTATCTCCCTCTCTCGCTATTTCTCTGCTCTCCTCCCACACTTTGCTCCCTTCGGTCTAGCCGTCACCCCTGTCATTCAGCAGTACAATGCCATACTGCTTGTTTCAGTAATAGGATAGTCCATTATCTGACTGTATCTGTTCAACAAGGTACTCCTGTCGTACATTTTCCTCTCCTTGCCTTCACCTCACACAGGAAATGGGAGGGTTGAAGGGATGATGAAGGAGGGAGGAAAGAAGCCTTGAACAAGGACAGTTGGAAGCAGAGAGAGAGAGATATAGGGAGAAAGAGACATAAAGGTAGAGTGGATGTGTGAAAATCACAGTGCGAGCAGTGAAAGTGAGAGCTCTTCCATCTTTCATTCTGTTTCATCAGTTGATTGCCCCTATCAGACAGATTGAAGGAGGTTCAATCTCTCTGTCTGACCATCTCAATAACTATGCTGCGACTTAGTTAGCTTTTCATCAGCAACCATCACTTTCCACTCAATTTTTTATTTTATTTTTATTTTTTTTTAACTCTTATTAGCTCTGATTTAAGCAGGCTAGTTTTAAGAGATAATATTCTTATTTAAAGTGTGAAATTAGTTGTAGAAGAGTGGTGGGTTATACCAAATCACTCAAACGGCCACACCTGAGGACACTGCATTCATTTTCAGCACACCTTTGATATTTATTAGGTGTTGTTGTTTTTTTATTTGCTCCCCGATCACACAGCACCAACAAAGATAAAAATAAAATATAACAAAACAAAAAAAAAATTGTGACATCTAACTGCACCACTCGTCACTATGGCCACTGTTACATTGCAAATCAAGCACATAGGTCTTGTGTTTCCCTTGGGCAAAATGAGTGCATACGTTTCACTCATTCTTAAATGCACAGTTTTCACTGTAAACCTTTCTTTTTTTGTATTGCAAAGTTTTGAGCCATTTCACTTTTTCAACTGAAACTCAAATATCCAACAACAACCTTGCTATAGAAACTAGCAGCCAGCTAAATGATGACAGCTGAGGCTACATGATAGCAATGTGCCACTGTTCGGATTTTCAAAATTCAGCCCTCCGAAAAGGCTTAACAGGAAGCACACTGAAGCAATAACTCATGTTCATCCTTGGTCTTCTTTGATTTTATTATTTCAAATGACCACAGGTCATAAACCAGTCCAATGTTTCCTTATGAATTTAAAGTAATAAATTGCAGCAAACACTCTAACCTAAACCAGTGTCTCAACATTAATAGCTATAGACAAACAAGGCCTATCTAAGTGCTAGCCTGGAAAGCTAACGGAGTTAACCAAGTATGTAAATAGGGCTAGTGGCGATGCTCTTATTCTTTCTTAACAAATAACATATTACAGAAGAACTAAAACAATCTTAAATATAAAGCAACAAAAGTGATGAAATGATTGAACTATACTATTTACATTTTGGTTTAGACCTAATGATACCAATCTTGATGAAAAACAGTAGCTGTAACATGTTTAAGAGAATCTACTGTTTGAGGAGGCCAAGTCCTTTCTCTTCATCCAATGGAAATATTTGTATGAAACTCAATGCCAGTCAGTTAGCATGAGCGCATTGCCAACAAGCCAGCAAAAAAAAAACATTTTGACGACCATCAACATAGCTAACTTTTAATGAATCTGAAAACTGCGTTCCCATAAGTACTTGTTTTTTCTTCAGATTTTTAGCAAACAACTTACCCTTGGACCCAGACAGTCAGTGAAATAGTCAGACAAGATTTAGCCGGTCAGGTTATCCTTTAGCTATGAATCTCATGATGTGCTTAAAATTCTCAATTACATGCTAATGTATTTTGACTTCACATCTGCCAGGAGGTTCATTAGTCACCTACAAAGTCAGCCAATGAGCCAGCCAAACAGATAGCAGTCAGCCAAGGGATGCTTAGCAATGAGTCTCTGGGTTTTGGGAGTTTTTCTCCTTCATTATCAGATTTATATCTCTCATTTATATCTACTAGCCAATTATGAAAACAAGCTAGCATCCCAGCATAGACATCATAAAATGTATCTCCTATTAGACTTAAAAATGTCATTTCCACAGTAATGCATTCTTAATTACCAGTCAGTGACTCATCCTGTCAGCCAATCAGCCAGCCAGTCACTGTGTGTCTGCAATATTGAGCGATGATATATTCTTGGCCCTACATGTTCAAACTTTATTTGCAGTCTGGTATATTAGAAATTCAAAGGCTGGATAAATCAGTGCCACTGAACTCCATATTAATAATAATCACATCACCCAGAGAGCCCAGAGTGACTTGTGATTTTATAGATGGGCCACGCTGTAGTTTATTGCTGTAAGTGCCTGTGTGTGTTTGTGTGTGAAACAGAGAGAGAGAGAGAGAGAGAGAGAGAGAGAGAGAGAGAGAGAGCAGTGTGTCCAAACATCTTTGCAGCTAAATCTCTACACACGCTCACAAACACAGAGATTTATTGTCCATGGGAGCTTTACAATAGGCATCCATTTCCAGCAACAGGCATTACAATGACACTAGATATATTGGACTTCAATAAGAGAGAGCACGTCTGAGTAAGAAAGGCGGAAAGAGAGGTAGTGAGAGGCGACGAGAGAGAGAGAGAGAGAGAGAGAGAGAGAGAGAGAGAGAGAGAGGGAGAAACAAATGTAGAAAGAATATTTTCCTACTTTTTAGTGGAGTAGTTACTTGATCCCAAAGACATCCAGGTACTGTACACTGTGCCTTCAACCTGCATAGAAATAATAGTTTTGTTTAAATTTGGGCAAGTTGAGAAAATTATATAATTCTCCAAAAATCAAATAACTGCTTTTTAAGTGAGAAAGAAAAAAATCAACAGAAATAGGATAGAACAGATAAAGGATGAATCCAGTGTTTTTTCATTTCATTTCCATTTGTGTTATGACCAAATAATTATGAAGATCTGAGCACAAAGAAATCACTGTATACACAAGAGTAAAAGTGAGTCCACCAAAGAAAGTACTGTAACATTCAACTTTGTTTTTTACTCTCACATAAGTTTGTTTAAAACCTCCTGAAGGATCACCTGACTGCTCGTGTTTATCGCCATATCAACTGATTTTTGGCGATGTCACCATGTTCCCGGATCTCAGCAATTATTTTTGACTACAGTGTTGTAAAGACTGAGAGAAAAATAAGACAGCAAAACAGAATCATCCTTTGATGTCAGATCACATCTCTTAACACAAAGCTGAATAATTTACTGTGTCATGACAAAATAAATCTTGAAGAACACAACAAGTTATTTTTCATGTATTGTTTTGACAAATCATTTAATCCTGTTTTCATTTGACACTAATGACCTTTCTTGACCGAACTGGCAGACACAGTTAACCACAGTATTGAATTATATTGACAGTGTTTCCAGTTAATGTTGCAATCAGTGTCCAATATGTCTGCAAGTCAATAGGTCACACAGATGAGTGGATTAACATTACTGCTGTATTGATGTATCACACCAAAAAGTAGTGCATGCAGCTTTAAGGCAGAATGGAAATATTTTTAAGCATCAAAATATCTTTGTAAAATGAAACAGGAAGAGCTGTACCCTTCCCGTAGCATCACTCCATAGTTGTCCATTTTCTGTAGCTTCAATACAGACAATACAAATGTTTAAAGTATATATTTATCAAGGTGGTGGTAAAAACATGTAAGATGCAGTGTAGGACCAAGTAGTAGTTGCCAATCTGATCAAAAGGTCCTTAAAAAGGAATGTTGATGAGAAAATAATGTATGTATCATTCACACACAGATTATAGACTGTGTGTGAATTCATGTTGCTCATGCTGCCAGCTTTCTCTGCCTGCCTGTCCATTACAAGTTGAGTCTCCTTACACTGCTGTGTGAAGTTGGCACTCCATATGTGTATTTGCATGTGTGTGTATGTGTGCGTGTGTAGGCTATGATTCACAAGCTTTTGTGTGGGGATGACAGTTTAAGAGCTTAGCAGACGAAATAAGAGAAACAAGAGAGAAGGAGGAGAGAGAAAACTGGAGAAAGCAACCTTAGGACACATGAGGAGCGACGACTTTCCATCCTTTATCCCTTCTTTCCTTTCCTCGGTCTCCCACACTCACACTTAGTGAGTCAAACCAAGCAGACAGTCTCCAGAGGAGATAAGGCTGAAAGACAGATAGGGGTCACACTGTATTAGATGGCCACGAGGAAGGGAGTGTGTGCTGCGTGTGTGTGCTGCATGTGTGTGTGTGAAACAGAACAGAACAGAAGAAAATAGCACAACATAGTAATGAGTAGTTACTTTTAGAAGTAGTTAGATAGTAAAATGCAGACTAGTACCTGAACAACAAAATGACTGTTCCAAAACTGATTTTCATTAGCGTCTCCTCTGACCCCACTATAGTTAACGATCCCCTCCAGACATGTTTTATAATATATATAAAATACAAATTCAATGATCTTGTTAAAATCCCCCCTTCCCTCTCATTAAAAGATTCTAGAAATTATGAATATGCAAATATGAGAATAATTTCAAGTTTAACTGCAGAACCCGAGATGTCTTCTTGAAAAGTGAAAAGTCAATTTCTCCAGTGCACTGGAGGCATCACCGTTTCCACATCACAAGTTCAATACTGGACGATGATTGATTCCAAAGTAGTTGTGATATTACAAATCATTCTTGTAGGTAGGTCCACATGCCTTTAACTTTCAGAACACAGAGAAACCTTCCACTTTCAGTAGCTGGATATGAGAACAGCTTTCTGTCAAAACTCTGCACATACTGTTTTTATATTTTTCTTATTGTCAACAAATCTCACACGCAGAGCCAAACCAACAATGAACTATTTATAAGTATTATGTGTGTGTGTATACAAACCCTGATATATGTTATTCCTTTGTGCCATAGACCTTGGGGACATGTTCATTCACCACAAAGAGAATGGGCACATTAGCTCATTTTGAAACAGCCCTTAAGACTAAAACCAACAATCACATTTTGAAGGTCTCCCTCCTTCACGCTTTGCCTCCTCAAAAATCAGAAACAAGCTCAATGCATCATCAAAATAAAATATTAAAGACATTTCCAATTAGTATAGACATTTATATGCATTTATGTTCAGACATTTGGACCCTACTGTACATCCACAGGTAAATGTTCTGCTTCAGAGACGCAAACTGTTCCAACAAAAATAGACCCGCGGTGTGAAGATAGTGGAGTGGGGAGGGGAGCTGTGTGTGAAACGCTCCAGACACAGACCCGGTAGACACACACAGACTGACAAGCTGGCAGCAGATTGTCTACAGCAGTAGCTAGATCCTGTGTAAATTATCCATTATACTTATGTGACAAAATATTGAGCTCTTTCTTTACTAAAGGGGAAAACATATTGAGTTAAGAAACATTTTCTCAACCTGCATAATATACAACACAAATAAATGTGTTCATACATGTAAAAAAAAAAAGTTCCATCATAACTAAGTAGTGCATCCAATTTAGGTATAACCAGATGATTAAGTATCAGAATAGTTGTCGTAGTAGTCCAGAGTAGATGACTAAGGAATCAGTAATCCGTAGAATATATAAGGTCTAATAATATAAGGTCTCTGTTGGATTGAAGAGGAAAAGTCCTTGAAGTCATATTACACTCAGTGAAAAATGATGTGTGGACAGTAAGTGAAAGTGGTCATTTTTGTCTTGTGTTATCCTGGTTCGTGAAACTCCATTATTTCCCAGGAGGCCTCTGTGATTTTGAGTTCAATTTTAACAGGATTTTGAGTCTTTAGAGCAGGTTTACAGGGTCAGTAGGGTAGTGTGACACTGCACATTCTAACACATTATGAAACCAGGGAGAAAGAAGGAAGAACAGAAAATATGAGACACTTTTGCACAACCTAAAGATGATTTGTAATTAGATGGTGATCCCTTGACGTCTCAGCTATGTGCCATCATCTGGTCTAAACTTCTATTTTTCCAATACACCAGTTTATGACAAGATACAGTACCTGCAAAACAAGTGACTGCATTAGCATGTTAGCACACTCAAAAACGACATTATTAGTAGCATGATAATACTAAAATTAACTTAATCCACTGATCGCTGATAAAAATCACTGAAAAGCTTTTGTCAATAATCACCATCTTTACATTTGAGGTAGCTTGAATTTCCTGCGTAGCTGTAGTTTTTTTCATGTGAAAAAACCCCCAAAAACTTTAAACAGTATTTTCTTTGATAGTCTCTAGCAAAGGAAACTAAAATTACCCGGTTAAACCCAGAATAAATGTACAAATGGATGAGTGAGAAACAGATTGCAGCTTGACTGTTTTTTATGTATCCAGTATAATGATGTGAGTCACCACCTGCTGTGGGAAGGTCAGTTTCCTGCTGTTACAGAGCTCAATTGCTCAGTAGTCTCGTACTTATCAAACACACTTAATATTTGATTTGACACTAAAATTGTGGCTACAGTAATTTCAATGCGAGTCATATCACCAAAAAATAAAGTTCAGTTTGTGTTTTCTTTCTAGCTTGCTCACTACCTGTCCCTCCTTTTAATCAGTCTTCTATCCCTCGTTTTAACCATCAACAGAATAATCTGTGTGTGTTGGGTGTGGCGGTACAGAGAGAGATCTCACCTGAACCAAAACGTACCTCGTCCTCTTTAAACCTCACTGTATACAAGATACACAACTTCCTGGCAAATTGTATTTAGCTCATTGTTGGACATAAAACCTTGTTGAAATTCAAGACTGTGGGCATTTCTCTCACTTAAAGCAGCTTTTAAGAAAATATAGAATACCCATTATGTTGTGCCTGTGTGTTTTCACTCAGTAATGTCACTCTCTCAGCCTCTCAATTTATCCTTTCTTGATGTGTATTTAGTGGTAGTGTGTGTCCGTTTAGGTTGCTTAATAGTTTGAACTATGATACTGTCAGTCGTGTGTGCATGTGTGTATGTCAGATAGGTGGTCTGTTCATGTGTATATACAGTTACCTGTGTCCTTCAACATAAGACAACAAGCATGTGAGTGTTAAATAGAGAAGCAAGCCTACCATGATTCTGAATGGCAAAAACACACACACACACACATACACACACACATACCCACCAATTTAAGGTTCCATTATTCATATGTGTATGTGTGTTTGTAATAGCTATGCTATTACAGGGTTCAGTCCTAGACAGATCGGGTAGACGTTTGATTGATGTGTACATCATTTTGTATGTGTGTACATATAGGTGGTGTATGTATGTATGTATGTAGGTGTGTCATTAAGACGGACACAAGATCTCAAGGTTAAATTGTTTTCAGTTTGTGATGTAAACAAGAAAATTACATTCATGATTGGTGGTGAAGGAGCAAGTGTTAATGTCTGTATTTGTATTATTATATTAGTATTGCTCTAGATGAGATGATGAAATATGATTTAAGAATAGATCCATGAGTTTGAAGGGTTCATCACTGCACAGTGTTTTTTTTTTAAACTCTAAAGATCTTACAAGTCTAGTTAATTATCACTGAGAAAATAATTGTATCGTTGAAGGACTACCCCTTTCACTTTACCTATCAAGAATGTCTATGTATTTTACTGGCTGTTGACACTACATTGTGGTGCGACAAAGGTTGAGATATGCTTAAGTGTTTTGCTGCATTGCCCTTTATTCTCTTTGCTGAAGCCCACTGTGTCGGCATAAGAGTCTCACAGAAATTAGAAACCAATAACCAGTAAAATTTATAGCCAAAACTACTAAAATCAGGCCCATTAAGCTGTAAAGAGTAATTGCATACTCCACAACAATACGCTGTTCAAGTGCAGCTGTTGGCCTATTTGGACTTAAGATCTGTGAAAGAAAAGAAACATCTCCTCACAACTGTGATGAAAATCCATGAAAAAGTGATACAAAGTGATACAGTTTGATTTGTTCAGTAAACTTTACGATGGCAGGTTGAGGCTTTTTGTAGGTTGTGAAAAAACAAACTAAACAAAAAAACTTTGTTGTTTTTTTTTTTCTTTCTTGGGAGGGCAGTCTCCTAGTTTCCCTTAAACTGATGAAAGTTATTCACTGTTGTTGAGATATCACATTCGTGTATTTGCTTTTGATGAAGACATCAGATACATCTGGTAGGTTTTCAATACAAGATGAGTTCTAAGCTTATAATTCATTCATGTGTTGGCAGTGTTTGTTCCACTTATCCTTTTCCCTTGGAGCATTTTGGGAAAATTGGAAGGCTGACGAAACAGGTGAGCCCAACGTCCATGACCACTTCACTGCTTTCCCAGCAGTAGAGGACTTTTGTACAACCTGCCTAATTTCCAGAGATGTCAAGCTATTTGTATATGCAACCTTTCTGCACCTTGATTATCCATATATATATATCTTCATGATGATACTATGATAACCAGACCAACAATAAATGTGAATCTTTCTAACTATTTTATCAAATGTGGAAAGTTATGTTTTGATTTTTTTTTTTTCTAAAAATTATTAACTAGGGAGCTCCTAGGCATAAAACGTCAATGGGGTGGAGTTTTTAAAAGTGCAAAACAAATAATGTGTCTCAAGGTTGTGTGTGTATGATAGGCCATGTGAGCACGATGCACTGAATTGAAATTTTGCTCCCCAAGCTAGAGCTATGTAAGCTTTCCACTCTGCTACACTCCTCTTTTAGGGAGAAATGTTTAGTGGCTGCTCACAACTGATTGCAATGATTGCTGTATAATTTTAATTGGGCCTGTAAACATTTATGCGAGACTGCAAATTCAGGTTAAATATAGGAGTAACCAGCATTTGAACATTTTTCTTTAGCTAATCTACAAGAGAAATTAAATAGTCAGCGTGTGATTCTAATTAGGGATGTTCTTAGTGACTAATTTCCCTGTTGATTAAAGGGAAATTTAAACTTAGACAAGTCGACCAGTCTAAAAGTAGAAGACATTCAGGAAACACAACACAGAATTTCCCACAATATAATCAACATTGTCCGAAAAATATTGCATGTACACACACAAACACAGTTTACTTACGTCATTTTATATGGAATTTGCATAGATTTATGTTCATTACCTGGAGACCTCACCTCATCTCATTCAGATAATCTGTTAACAACGAGTCCAGCAGCTGAATAATACTCTCAACATAATTTTGTAAAGCATCTTTACAAAAGTACCACTGCACAAGTAGCTCTTCATTAAATGGGATACAGGTTTCCACCCAGTAATACTCCAGCTCATCTTGATCCGCCTTCCTCAAATAAAGAAATTAAGCAAGTTTTTCTGCAGCTTTAGTTGAGTGCAGTTCACAGCCGAGTCATCTTCCATAGCCCCGATTTTCTCCTGTTGCCTGTTGTTCTTGTGGTGGGGATTGAGAGCAGAGGCAAGCAGTGCCACACTTCCAGCTCTATCTGTGTCTGTTGGATGCATTCATCTCTCCAGCGATGCTGCCAAAGTGTTCTTGAACTCAGCCACTTTGTTGGGATCACCAGCTGAGATGAGATACCTAATGGAGACAATTGAATGGATTAAACTTGTATAATCAGATAAAGATCCCCTCCGGACATGTATTAAAACATATAAAAAGTAATATTGTGTGTCTGATTTATATTTCCCCACAAAACAATTGTAATTATTACCAGTTAAAATCCTTAAAATGGCATCTACTCCTTCTCCCACATAAAAAAAACAAACATTAATTTTGTTTTTTTAGTATATTTGTCTGTTCAGCAAACTCATGGTAATGGGGGACACGATTGGCACTGATGCCTTCCCACACAGAGTAGTGATGGCACTTCTGAAGGAATCCAGGACGGGGAGTATAGATTCAGTTGTCTGCCAATGGTCAGCTGGCAGCTCCAACGTCCTGGCGTCTGTAAGTTTTGTCACAGTTTTGTTCGTCAGAATCGCGGTGATGACCCACCGCTGTTCACGGGTGCTGCACATATCATTAAGTTAGGTGTCATTGCAGTTCTTCATTATAGATCTCTGATATATTTAAAATATCTGCTTGAGACAATAAGATAATTATTTCTTACTTGTTTCAAGGCAGAGACCTGGGATAACAAGCTGGAGTGAGTTATTTTAAAATATTAACCACTGTGACAGAAACCTTTTGTTAGTCTTTTTGAGGTGCAAATACTGAGACTTTAAGTTGGTCCTGTTAAAGTCTATCGAAGATGTATATAAAGTACATGAATTGGGAAAGTGAGCAGAAGTTTATAGTTTTAATGCATACACTTAGTTCATGTAGAAATGTTGTGGAAGCAGAAAAAGAAAGGATTAATGAACCAAACTGGGAGTTTGAAAGTTGTCACGTGGGTTTTGTGGCATTGCTCTGTTCTCCTTTGAGAAATCATCTGCCCAGGTTTGTGTTTTAGCAGGCAGAGCTGCTGCTCTTATGGGACTGGCTGGATCTGTAAATGCCAGCTGCCATACCAGCGATAATCAAGGGATAGGTGGGTCTAGCATAATTACAGCAGGATTGTCTTTTGAAAGTCATTTTCTCTGAGGAAGAAAGGAAAAAAAATACAGCTGTGATTTCCTATATATATATATCATTGTGGAGTTAGTTGGTAGTTGGAGTATTGTTTGTTGGTAGCAGGCAATGTGTTATTATTATATAATCATAACCATTTCCTATCCATTGTCAAACCCATATCAGCTTCTGTTATTAGGGAATGAAAAATCAATTCAACCAATACATAGAGGATGTGGATAAGAATTTCAAGTGTCTGTAGTTAGGACAAAGCAGTTTTAGCCTTTAGTTTAAATTGCTCTACAACTTCCCAATAAGTTTTCATTTTGTTTAGGTCTGGTGTCGGGTCGGGTGTCAAGGCCATGAAAGGCATATGACGTCATCCTGGCATCCGTAGATTGCAGGGTGTTTGGGATTATCGTGAAATCATCATCTTGAAATATGCAGACATCATAGCATCGTATTCTTCAGGCATTATGCTACTAAGCAGAGCAATCGCGGGCTCTATCAACCATCACAGGCAACAGATTCTGTGGTTTGAAGGACATGGTATCATTTTTAATAGTTTCTAGATGTCTACAGCACTGAGGATTGTCGATTGTTTCCCAGCGATGATGTGATGATGAAGGAATCGCCGCAGACACCGTCTTTGCTTATATATAGAAAGTTTATTACAAATGAATCCAGAAGCAAAGTCCAGCATCAGGCAGGTCCCATGGTGACCTGGAGAAGTTTCTGCCAATATAAAACATCTGTTGTCTCTTAGTATTTAAGCTTTCAAACACATTAATCATGCAGTCCTGTGCGGTACTCTAAAGAATTGTTTTATATCAGAAGGGAAGTGAAGGGAAGTGAAGGTTTTCTTGTTTTCCAACTACATGGCCCCTTCACAACACCACCAACCAATTCCTTATTAGGACATTACAGACTTTACAATTAAATTTGTATAGATAGATTTCTAGCAGCAGCAACTTCAAGATCAGAGGAGATCCTGTCTAGGGTGGATGGTTGCAGGCTAGAGAAATAATCAGCAAACTCTTTGTTTAATGTTTTAGCTGAAAGCCAAAGCAGACAAAAAAAAATAATAAGCATGTTTGCTTAAAAGGGCATTTTTGCAGAACAAAGAAGGCAAACAAGCCTTGAAGTAACTACATGGTAAACAAACACACAGTAAATGTAAAATTACATGCGTGTGTATCCAACACCTCTGTACCTTCTCGCTGCTGCTGTTAGAACAAAAAAACATACCGATTACACATTGAAAATCAGTTGGAACAAAACCATTATTTTCTAAAAAACAACATAAAATCACTGGTGTGGTAAGAGATTCAGCCACAGATTGTTTATATATTTAGTGGTGCAGACCCACATTAACATGTTTTTTGTGTGTATGGCATCATCACCAGTGTGTGAGTTCGAGACTGGGTGTTAATTACTAGTCCGTCTCACTAATAGACTCAAAGCATTAATGCAATCAGCCTCAAAACCAATTAATTCAACATCTGCTCTGATCAAATTTGCCTCTGCCATGTTTTGATGATGTATCCACACACAATTATTCCCTTAATCTGATGAGAACAATTAGTCTTCTTGCCATGGTGAAGCCATGTAATTATCAAATATCAGTGATCCGCATCAGAGAAGTTGAAACCTTTTTTTTTTTCTGCTGTCTTTCAGTATTTTTCTTCAACAAGCCACTCTGTCTATTTGTAACAATGTTTTTTTTTTCTTGCTGTTTTCTTTGTTTTGTTGATTGTTTCTTTTTCATCAGTATTTCATATTTTATAGTATTGAGATATGCTTTTGAGAGCGTGTTCTTTGTCCCTCTTTTGCTCCTGTCTTTCCATTACATATGTCAATACATAATAGACAAACAATCATCTGATCTGCTACTGCAACTTTTTTCCTTCATTCCTTCCTTCACAGATATATTTTTTTTCCTTTCTTACTTTCTTTATGTCTTCATCATGTCTGACTCTTCATCCCCATCCCCCCTTTTTCTTTCTTTCTTTCTTTCTTTCTTTCTTTCTTTCTTTCTTTCTTTCTTTCTTTCTTTCTTTCTTTCTTTCTTTCTTTCTTTCTTTCTTTCTTTCTTTCTTTCTTTCTTTCTTTCTTTCTTTCTTTCTTTCTGTCATTCTCTCTTGTCTTCGTTTGTTTTTAAATTAAACTTTATTCATGCACTCACACAGCCTTTACTTTATTCTCTTCATTACATCTGTATAATTTAAACCCCAACACTTTGCCACTGATTATAAACACAGTATAGCTATATATGTAAATGTGCCCACCTATAAATAAAACCGAACACTGTGGAGTTGACCTCGTCTCATCTGTGTGTACAGACAGGGCACCATCTACACCATAAATCACTGTTATTCACCTGGTTAGACACTTTAAGCCTCAAATGCACACTGAATGACACACAGATACCAATCATCGTGGTACTATGATGGCTACGTGTGGTGGCAGTATGTCACCTATAGAGCCATAAGTCAGTGTATGTATAGCGCAGGTTGATTTAGAGAGCTAGTCTAAATGCTAAGCCACAACACTCACTCACAGGCTTTGGCAGCTGCTGTATAGGCACCTTGGAGAAACACACATTAATCAAAGGCCAATCAAAACTAATCTAAACTCTACAAACGTCAGAAACAGTAAAAGTGTCAGTGGTTTAAAGCATTATTTGGATACAAGTCTTTCTTTGGGTTCATTGTCATCCTCTTTATTTCTCAGCATTGTTTACATGTTGCTGTTGTATATATTGCAGGGAAATAACTTAGTTTGAAATTTAGGATAAATAAAAATATTTGACAGTTGACATATTTTATTGTCTCATGGGACGTGTCGTTATCACCCACACTTAGTTAAAATTATGACATAAAGGTGTTTCAAGCTATAGATTGAGTTGCTGCAATAGGTAAGTATACAATAATATGTTTCTGTTGTACTGTCTTGTCCACCAGATGCCATTTTTTGTGGGAATGATGCATGAATCATGTCCTACTGTCAGGCGTTACTGTCATTTTGTCCACCCCCTCGTCAGCCCAAAAGCCAACTACACCATCCGCAGGGAGATAGCATGTTTACCCTCGTCTTGTTTTCTCTCTCTTTCAAATACTGTAGTGCAGGTAAACACGCTCACAGTCACACACACACTCAGAGTTACAAAGTGGGGGTGTGTTTGATGAGTCATCCTCAAGTTCACATTGTAACAAGATTCCTTTCTGGTGAGAAGAAACACAGTAGATTCATAAAAGCAGAGGGGGAAGATGGAGATGGGGGAACTGGAAGGGATTGAGAGAAACCAATTTGGATAATGTCAACCATTTCATCTGCAGTTAAAGTGAACCAGCTAATTACAGATTTGAATTTCAATCTAAGCAGACTGATTGCAGCAACAGACGAGAGACAGCTGCTGATGAGAGTGAAAGAGACACAAATGAAAGTACTGACGAGAAGCAGATTGCGAAACTGAGAGAAAGACAGGAGAAAGTGGGTGAGTGGGGAGGTAGTTACAGTTGTCTGTGTCATGATGTAAATGATAATGATAGTCATTGCCGTACAACTGCTACACCAGATTATTTGAAGCATTTACAACATAATAGTGTGAAGTTTCTCTGGGGAACCTGAGGTAACAAAAGAAAAATCCCCAAATTCAGTTTAGGGATGTTTTCATGACTTGACCAGTTGTATAAAGGACAAAAATTAATGCTGGATGAATTTCACAGAATGCATGATAGTATATAATATAACATGACACATAAAATGATTTCTGAATATGATTTTGTCAAGGAGAAGTAACTATGGTAAAGTTTCTTCTTTTTAACAACCAATATACTGGTTCCAAACCTTATCAGTAAGTGCACATATATACTATATCTATATCTTTAGTGGCTTTTAATGTTAATTTACCCACACACAAGCGTGTGTAGCGTGTTTACTGAACTGACATTTTGGTGACAGCAGGAATAGCAGTCTTTCTTTGGTTTACAGGCTCCTTTTCATGACCTCTACAGATCTCTTTAATTAATTAAAAACGTGTTCTTAAAATGAATAGTTTGGATTTTTTGAAGTGGGGTTGTATAAGGCACTTATACATCATCAGTTTATTACCTGCAGTCCCTTGTGTGGAGAAGTAGACAGGAGAAACAGCATAGAAGCTGAGCAATGTACTGCTGTGGATGGAGACAAAAGCAAAACATATGTAAGCCATCTAAATAAAGGTCCACCTAAAAAAAAAAATCAGTATCACTTTAGATGCACACCATATAAAGAAAATGTTCACCGCCTCAGACAGCCCGTTCCTTAACTGCAGAACTTCCATATTCCTCTGCAATGTGTGCTGCTGCAGCGTAATAGCTCAGTGTGCGGCATGAACAGGAAAACACAGTCTGCTGCATAAGTACGACCTCATACAGGCTCACTTAAAAAAAAAAAATCTCTTTCACTCCAAAAAGATGAAGAGTGTACATTTCAAACAATCAAGCATTGCTACTCAGACCCATTGATCAGGACAGTCCAGTAGAGGATTGGCTGCTCAGAACTAAAAAAAAACCCCACATCCAATCATATTCTCCTTATCCAGAAAATAACTTGGTTCAGAAAAATACACATTGCAATACACATTATCTACATGATCAAATCCTGCATGCTCATACTTTCAATCTTCTCATGTTTACGGAAGGGCACATCAAACAAGATGTGAATAAAAGCATCAATCCAGACTGTATTTTGCCTTTGGTTTACTGGATAACCAAAAAAAAAAAAAAAAAGTTAACATTTGAATTACACAAACCAACATAAACAACAACAAATGACTGAATGGATTCTGCTTTCTTTGCAGGAATCATAAGAAAAGGCGAGGCTAGCCGTTCATTTTCATACACGTTTGTTTACACTGAATACTCTATTTCAATCATACACACACACACACACACACACACACACACACACACTAGCTACCAATAGAGAGGAGTCAAGTGGAGATCTTTGCCATGGGCTACAAACAATAAGAAACTAATTAACATTCAGAACCCTGAACACAACCCGGCTCTCGTTCTCCCGCTGTCTCTGCTCAACTCACTCTTCTTTGACTCTCTCTCTCTCTCTCTCTCTCTAATATTTGTTTTTCACCCCCTTTACACACGCACCCACACACACACACACACACACACAGCCCTCCCTCTTCTGTTGGTAGGATGCTTTCACGGCACAATAGGATGAGGGGGAGCTTGTGTGTGTGTGTGTGTGTGTGTGTGTGCATGGCCAATGATGACTAGAATAGAACATAATGAGGTACAGTTACTACATTGCTGAGATGACAGCAGCAGGCAACACCTCCCCATCTCTCCCTCCATCTCTCTGTCTCTCTCTCTCGCCTCATCCGTCTTTCTCTCTCTGCTGTAAACAGATGTAGAGTACAACATTGTAACCACAATCCCCCTGGGCACTTTGGGAGCCTCTCACTCATGAAATCTATCTGTTTCCTCCCTCTCTCTCCTCCCTTCACTTCTCCTCTTCTCATCTCTTTCTTTCCTCCTCTGTGGACTGGTTGTGGCTCAGTTGTAATTATGGAACTGAATGATTTGGCTTGTAGTGCCATTGATGGGTTTGTTGCCACTCTTGTTTTCTGTCCGATCTGAGGGAATTTTCCGGAGTGTAGCTTTCAATCCAAATATGAATCGATAACTTGTTTAGGCCAAATTATGAAACGATACCAAGCACGAAACTTGAGAATGCCGTTCTACCTTGCTGCATGACTGAGTTCTTATTAGGGTTGTGGGAAGTGATTAAAGTTCCCTACACTTAAACACAGTGCATCTACACTTACCTTTGGCTTTGGTTATTTTCAAGAGGTAACCAAAGGACAAGTTTATATTTTACATATTTAGACATTTAAGATAATACCTTAACTTGGGAAACAACAGAGCATTTTATTCCTTTTGTGAGTCTAAACCTTTATTTGATTGTCCCGCTTTCCTTTCCTTTACCGTTGTTCTGATCTCCGGATGTTGATGACTGGGTTTTTCATGTCCACAGATTTTACCTCCCATACTGAACTTACCTGCAACAGTAACATTGCACAGCTTCCTGTTTCCAGTTTAATGTCAGTGATGGACCAAATATCCATCTATCTAACTATCTAATTTTCCTGCTTGACCACATAAACCAATGTCTGGGTTGCCCCTGATTGTCATTTTAAAGGAAAGACATTGTGTGCACTGTGTCCACAGTTGTGTGTGTGTGTGTGTGTGTGTGTGTGTGTGCGTGCGTGCATTGCTGTTAGTCTTTAACAAGCTCAGAGAGTTTGATGTATGACCGGCCAGCTCCCATTCACTCCTCGCTTGATCATGTTGATGGATTGTTGGTCGAAGTGTATGTGTGTCTGCATGTGTGTGTGTCCCATGCTATAGATTGAGAGATATAAGGTGAGTTTTGTGGTGAATTCCCTCAAAGCTAAAACTTAAGCACTTGAAAAAGCTATGTCTCTATTTACGTGTGTGTGTGTGTGTGTGTGTGTGTGTGTGTTACTTCTGGCTTAGTGCTGCTGGTGCATGAGGAATAGCCAGATTAGTTTGGTGGATGCCAGTGAGACCTCATCTACCCTTGGTATTAAAATGCAGTCTACATCTGCATATGCTGTGTGTGTAATGAACAATATGATCATGTCCCTGCATTTCCTGGTATTATATTATTCTTGTTGTCAGCATTCTGTCCACATTGTGATTGGACCTTGTTTGTCGGCTGCAACACATGCAAAGCAGACGACTTGGTGAGGAAGTGGTGTATGGTCAACAAAAATGAGAGTTGTCACTGTACAACCTGGATTCACTTTGCCTTTGCTTTAAAAAAAAAAAAAAAAGGTTGTATTGTTGAAGGTTTCTCAATGTTTTTTGGTCTGTGACTTTTATTAAAATATATCTGGATATATTATATATCAAGCTGATTCAGGGTTGCTCAGGGAAATTTCTACCCACAGTGTTCAGGTCAGATGAAGTTTCTACCTCATCACACAACAGCAGACACAGTTTGCATTTACATCTGAAAAGTACAATCTGAGATCACATCCAAACAAAGTGTGGTAGACATAATGTAATTTAATTCTGATCAAAATAGTGTGAATAGGAATGCATAGAATTAGAGAGACCAAATGGTTGGTCATGGTTGGTTACTGTTTTCAATCACTGGCATTGCTAAGAATGTGGAAGCAATTATTTCATGTACAGTGCATATCAACTCCTGATGAGAAAAGCACTAACCCGCCCAAAAATGTGCAGAGGGCATTGCGCTGTGCCTGACCCTACTCCCTGACAAGTTCAGAAGAGGTGTAATAAAATCTGAAATGCATATGTTTGCATTTTGACAATTTCTCCTCTTTCACAATGCACAACCATGTCTCTTCTAAATTATGTATTTATGTTTCCCCAATTATGTTGCATTGGCAAACAAAAACGTTGCTTGGATTGTGTTATTATGTTCACAGACAATGTTTTTTTTTTTTTTTTTGACTGAATGAAGTGCTACATTTATGTATTGCATTGACGTTCAAGGGGAGGGTGTCATGATGGACGGTGGGTATATAAGGTGCCACCACGGACATCATAGTGCAAGATTTGTTATTTTTTCCCAGACAAAAATAATTAAATATGTTATCTCGAAACCACTCATAATATAATAATAATTATCAACATTTTCTGATTATGTTGATGGAACGCATCATTCAGCCAGTGATGCCTTTGCTGCAAACGTATTTTGCAATTTAATCAAAAGTAAATGTATTTCTGGGACACAGGGTTGTAATGTATATTTTGTGCTTTTTCTTTTGGATCATCATCCTTATCCTTTATGCCTGAATTTTACATGTAAATCAATACTTATATTTACTGTAAGATAAACAGAAACAATGAACAGTATCCAAAAGCAGCTTAATACAGAGAAGTCACACAATACTACATTTTAACACTAAGGCGATACGGAACATCTTTAACACAGTTAGCAGTCACTCGCTGCTTTTTCAAGCATTACTTGCCTATTTTACATACTGCTGAAAAAAAAGAGAGATCCAATCATAATGAGAACCAAGTAGCACGAAACAATACATAAAACCAGGGAATGCAAGGACATATTGCTTATTAGCATATTCAGTTGTCTCAAAGCTTTTCTTTGTCCTCATCTCCCTTTATCATTGATATGACTTTAATAAGGACTATCATAAATATCTTGGATTTCACCTCATAAGTGTAATTCATGAAAAAGAGTCAGAGACTCTAGTATTTTTCAGTGTAGATATTCTGCAATTTATACATTGCCAGTGTCTAGCATAGACACTGGCAATGTATACTCATATAGAGAATAAGCCTTTGACTAATGTGAAGATGCCTTTAAATAAACAGTAGACCATCAATCTGTCTCCTTATTATGAGCATAAATAATGGATATTGCCATTACTGATAAGAGTATATACGGTTCTTAGATCAATTTTGCATGGCGAGGTACCTTTCAGTTGTCACGTTCATCGTGATAAAAACATCAACATGAAGCACTGAGAGATTTTGTTTGACAGTTTAAACTATTTTTTTTTTTACTCACACCATAAAAGGGTGGATTTCTCACATAAAGACTTCATATGTATCACTAGTGATATACTGTATGTATGCTGCAACACAAAGAGACTCAAAACCTTAGTTGCAAAACAAAATAAATGGTTGGTCATTGATGGAAATGACACATCTTTTATATTTCTACTACACTCTTCACATCCATAATGAATCCCACTCCCATGGCCCCATATATATCTTTTATCTTCTCATTTGGTTCCTGCTAGAATTTGTTGCATACAGCTTTGCACAAAACACATGATTTATCTCAAAGCTTAAACTCTTTGTCCCAACCGGGTGTAGACAGAATCCATTAATACCTACAAAGCACTGAGTTTGGTCCAGATGGACCAATGTGGATTCTGATTTCTGAGGTTTTATATTTGTGACTGATACAATCTCTACTTCCTTCCTCATTCTCTCACTCTCCTCCTGTCATTAAAAACTCCCAGGAGATGCCCAGGTTTCTCTCTACCCTCTTTTCCTTCCATCTGTCCCCATGTTTTCCTCTCATCTTCGAGTCTAATTCGCGATTCAAATTACCTGAGCTCCTAATGCTTCCTTTTAACGATGCATGAGTGGGATCAACTGAAGGGAGTCAAGCAGTAGATTAATTCACACATACCACCCCCCCCCACCCCCCACTCCACACACACACACACACACACAGACAGACATAGGGTATTAATAAACAGCGCAGGAAAAGGATGCAATAAATTCTAACTGCACTCTCCCCTGAATGACCATAACCTGTTGTGTGTGTGTCTGTTTATTGAAAAAAAAGCCAGGTACTGGTTTGAATCAGCCACATCTGGAAGTCTGAAATGTGGAAAATCAATGTCAGGCCTTGGAATGTCTCACTCACACACACACACACACACACACACACACACACACACACACACACACGCACACGCTCAGTTAAGTTGTTATTATGAACTGTGCCTGGCTTATTTTCTGCTTGTAAAGGTAAATAAGGGTAACAAGTTAAATATGGGAGGTTTGTGCCATTTCTGTGCAGCCACAGAGGTTACTAATGAAATTAGACAAGTGTCAATGCGCCCTTGGAGCACCACAACTATGTCAAGTGTGATGTCAGTGTGTTTCAGGTACAGTATAAGCATTTAAGCAACTATTCAAATTTCTAAAGAAGACAATGCAAAGGCATGATTTAAATTAAAACAAGTAAGTAGTAGGATGTCAGTGAGTTTCTCGTTCTTAACAAATACATCCATACATGCTTGAGCCCGCTTCTGATCCGATAATGTAAGTAGACAACGTGAACAACCAATAGTTGACAACAACAGGCTAAAGAACGGAGGGCTGTTTTGGGGCATGTGCAGACAATCTGATGTCATCAGTAGAGGATATAGAGGTAACATTGGAAACCAAGCGTTCACAGCGGGCTGAAGCCCTGGCTTTTGATTTTTATGTACATTTACTTTAACCATGTTTAACATAGACAACTGCCATCATTACAGTATTTAAATTGCAAGAAACATTGTGTAAATCTTATTTTCAAACTGGTCTCTTGAATCTAAAGTGCTACTTGATTATAATTAAAAAAAAGGAAATCAATACTGGGTAAATGGCTTTCACTCGGATTCCCCTTATCTGTGCACTTCCCAAAACAGGCAATATATATAGATATATATGAACTTCAGGTGCTTTTTTTATTTCATTAAATCCAAACTTTTAGCCTCTAAGAATGGAAATATCAAACGTTATACTCAATGCTGATTTGCAATCCATTCTCCCAGGGAAAGTTACACAGCTGAGCAACATATGGGGTGATTACACTTTTCAAAATAAGGTGCTACAATCAGGACTAATCTAAGGTCCTTGTTACTGACTGAATTTAGGTGGCTTCTCAACTGCTGTGGTGAAATCAGTGTTGGTTATATACGCATGGAAAACCCCTGCTTTTTCATGGGGATTTGAGTAGTGAGTGCCACTTAATATCTATATCTACTCATGCACCCGATTATTACCACACAATGTGCACAGAGTGGGTAGCCTTTTGCACAATTCTTCTCTGAATTGAGTGCAAAAGGCTGGCTGATTAACAATGAAACACCTCCAGCAAGAGTCAATCAGCTAACTCTTTAATCTTGTATCCTATCCAATCAACTTTTTTTTTGTAAGAGACATAAAGTACTCTTAGTACTATAAGTAGTAAAGTAAAGTAGTAAGTGTTTTGAAATGTATCTTTTATTAACTCTAAAAAAGAGAGATTCATTTTGCAATAGTCACAAAATCACCACAAAACATTGCAGGCTATTGATACACCACAGGGTAAAATAACCTTTCTTGCACCAAAAACAACTGAGATGATATAGATGAGAATGTGCAAAGTCAGATTATCACTGAGGTGAAACATATTTGAAATTGATGAAAGGATTGTAACTGTTAAGTTGTTTGAACGCGTAAAGCAAACAACAAAACAAAACAAACAAAGGAGTCTCAGAGCTTCTATTTTGAAGTTGTTTCAAGTTAGCGAAACGCTGGTTCATATCCAAAGATTTTTGAAATTGGATAAGTCCATCTCAGCTTCTCCCCCGAAATCCCAAAATGGAGAAGTTTCCACAGCTGTTTATTCCCATGCCAACTGTAACCATGAAAGAGAAAAAAAAAGAAGAGGAAAAGGAAGGCTGGATAAAGGCAGCAAAGAGTGGAGGACAAAAAAAGTTTTTGCAACTCTGCACTCTGTGTAGCCGTGCGGTCGCTTTGTAGCTGTAATGAAACAGCAGGCTGTGGAACTCGACTTCTGGAAGTAATCTAGAGCCTCGCCTCAGACACACACACACACACGCAGTCGCATAAAGTCACTCAGAGGCCCACAAAGACATTCTCACACATGCAAACACACATACGCAGCTGGCCATCCAAGAGCCTCTGCCCTGCATAACCACTAGCTGCTCTAATGAAAGCCTGTAAATCTATTTGTGGAGCTGAAGCTACCAAGAGGCAGGGCAGGGTCACTTTACAGACCTTCTCTCTCATAGGCTTAAACTCTAAAATATACTGTTATTTTTTATAGCCTAAACCCCTAAAACTATGTGTCATTGCAAGCCAAATGTCACTGACTGCCAAAAGTAGGGTTCTTTGTGTGAGACTGTAAAAAAGCAATGATATCATGTCTCTGAACTAGCTGTAACTCGTAAAAAAAAAACTAAATATGAGGTTAACTCTGTCTACAGTGGAGTATAACACATAAAATGGTCCTAAAATATCTGCTACATTTGAATACAGCACATGCAGATTTATGTGACGCATGTTTGACTGTATGCTTGTAATCTATGGTGCAAAGCTACATTCGGAAAGTCCAAATGACAGTGAGGGGGTTGTAATTTAGGCAAAGTCATGTAATGACTTGTTGGGAACAGACAGGATGCTAGTGGTGAGGATACTATAATGGTGAGAGACAAGGAAGACGTTTGCGTTCATTTTGCTTTAAAGTTTAAAGCTTTGTTTCAAGTGACATGACAATTTTATTTTGCAATATAAAATTGGCATATTTTCATTATTGCTTGTTACATCACTTACAATGAACATGAAACAAAAGTGCCAGAGGAAGGTGCACTAAACAATAATTGACTTCTATAGAACAGAGAAATACAAGATACATCAGATTAAAATAGAAAATTGGCTGACTTATCCTTTAACTTCATGGTATATTTTTGTTTGTTTATTCATTTTTTTTTTTACATAAATCTAACATCTAATGTTTTAGTAAGTGCGTCTCTCTCTGTCAGCCTCTGAGATAATAACAAGGTAACGTTATGGTCATCTGTATTATTAGATCTTTAGTACTGCTAGTTCACTGCTTGTGAACCTGTTGCTCCTTTATTACAACCACCTTTATTAAAAGTTTGCCAGGAAACCAATGAATCTTTTCTAAAGTGCACTTGGTAGTACAAAACCTATCACTACATATTGACGTCAACACACCAGTACATTACTCATCGTCATGAATGAGATGAAAAAAAATACTTGCAGGAATGAGCAATAGCAGTAAAAAGGAAGGTTTGTTTCATGTCTACATCTGCTCTCTGCATGCCTGCCCAGAACCTCAGTGAGCCTACAGTGTTCCAGCTTTAAGGCCTCTGCTTCCACTTTGATGGGAACTTAATCGTTCTGGCTGGGAGCAGTTGGGTGCAATTACTAAAGAAAGAGAGGGGGAGTGAAAGGCTTAGCATGGATCTTGGCGTGTGCATGTATGCGAGTGTGAGACTAAGACACCAGGCCTGACCAGTGTCAGCATGTGGAATTAATTAGACTGGTAATGACTCCCTGGAAGAGAGAGACAAAGAGAGAGAGAGAGAGAGACAGGGAAAACAAGTTGAAGAGGGTCTTAAAGAAGAAGACGAGAGAGGGGGAAAGAAACATGAACAAAGAGACGAAGAAAGTCTGATCAAGGGCAGATGTGACAGAGGGGGATTTCATAATGAAGGAAGAATTGGTTCGAGGCGAACGAGATAAAGAATAAATCAGGAGTGTCTCTGACTCTCCATCGCACACACATTGCATCGCTTGTAGTATGTTACTAGTGTTTACCATCAAAAAAAATTCAAAAGTCTACATATCATGTGGTTTTTTTATTTTATTTATTTATTTGTTTATTTTTTGTTAAGTTCTAAAACTAGAGTGAATGTATGTATGATGCAAACTTCAATACATACTAGGCATCAAATACAGATTATATTCTGCAGTGACCTTATAACCAAGCTATTCAGAAGTAACAATGTAGTCCCAGTCTACAACAGGCATTTTTTTTGTCATTGCAGATATCCTTCCAGTGATAAACTATGTTTCTAATGCACCACAGGCTGTTTGTTCCCAAACACAGTGCGTGCTGGCAGACCACAAGCAATATCCTCATTCCTCTCTCTCCCCCCAATCCACTGCACTGTACTCCCTTACTCTCCCTCTCTGTCGGCACAGCATAAACTCATAAGCACTCTTGGACTCTCTCCATCCAGACGAAATTGATCGCCAAGACGGAAATGATCAGCGGGATGCAAAATGTGGGCCATTTTTTTAACTTCAGTAAAAAGCTGTTGTGGGGAGGGGGGGCTTTTCAGCACTCAGGATTACTCAGGAGAGTCCAGCCAAGATGACTGGAGGGATTCACAGTGCTGATGAATGCCTGTTGTGTCTTTAAATTGTAATCTATATGAGTCTCTCTCTCTCACACACACATACGCACACGAACACGCAAACTAAACTCACACACTTTGCTGTCACCTATCTGTATGTTTGTTTTTTGTTTTGTTTGTTTTTTTTCCTTTAAACATCTCTGTGTAATCTTGACAGCAAACATGATTTCCATCAGTATTTGTGATGTTATTGCATTATTCCTCAAGCAGAGTTTCATTGTATGAAATCCTGAACCACAGAAAACACACACACACACAAACACACACTTAGGCTTGAGCATTTCCTCATTCAGGAGTAAACGAGTTAAAAGGGGATGAATAAATGACATGATGAAAAAACAGTCATTAATTTGGTTTAGTTCTAGGTTACTCCCCTCACATCCGTCTAAGCTTCTACCCTTAAAAAAAAAAGAGAACATTTCCGAGATCGGGGGGGTTATACATAAGTGTGCATACATGTGTGTGCTGCGGTATAGCATGTCATAGCCATGGTATGTGACCAACGGTGCTCTGAGGTAGCTGGAAGTAAACCAAAACCAGCTCATAACACACACACACGCACACACAGTGAAATGCACACATGCACACACACACACACACACACACACACACACATATACATGCACTTGGACTCACACAGGCAATAGGAGGGAGGGCTCCAGTGTGAATGACACGACCTAGATTGGAGGGTGAGTCATTTCTGCTCAGTGGTAGAAATGATGGGAAATATTCCTTTATGGAAAAAAAAAAAGAAGCCACTCTTTCCAACAAACTCATCTCATTCCCCTCCCTCAGGCCCCTCTAATATCTGTCTTTTTGGCTGTATATATTTGTCTCTCCTCCTCTGTCTCTTTCGTCATATGTGTATCTGCATGTGCAGCCATCTTTTACCTCCATTTCATTTCGATTCAGCATGAAACAGAAAAAAAAAATAGTGACTCTAGACACACAGAGTGAGATGTGACCATTCCTGGAGGTTATGTGTCTCTGATGTGTTGTTATTGTTTGGAAGCTAATGCTGACATATGGGATGGATGGTAGAGACAGCAAAGACTGCCATGTTTAAGACTTGTTCATGTCATCAGACCAGTCAAGCTGGCGATTACGGAGTTGGTTGACTGAGAGCTAAAAATACTGAACATTGACAATATAACATTATGTACAACATTATCGGTGTAAAATGTTTAGAGGGTGGCGCTAGAGCAAAGAATATGAGATAATTCACGATAGACAAAAAGAGTTCATCGCTATGAGAACTCGCCCTGAACTTTCTCAGCAAATGTCACAATAATACCAATTAAACAAATAAATATTTCTTGTAAAAGGCTGTTCATGTTTTGGCTTGAGGGCAGCACAACAGCATTCATTGTCTGAGACCATGAATGTGTTCAACATATTTTTTGATTTCTAATGCAGATTACAATGCCACCCTTAAAATGTGTTCATATAGAAAGCTAATGTTACCCTTGCATCATTTGTGTGAATTTGATTGCTGGACTGTTTCACCCCTCTCACTCCAGTTTCTAGGGTCTTCTAGGGTTTCTATTTCTCTCCAGTTTCTCTGTTAAAACCTGTATGTGGCACACGATTGTGGACATAAGCATGTTCACGCACGTTCTGGTGTGAAAACAAAGCAGCAGACCTCAGCCTACCTTAAATACATGCAGAAATTAGTATCAGACATGAAAGGTGTCCGCACAACCAGTTCTGTATTCTTTGGTGTGAATATTAGTTTGATTTGTTACAGTTTTTATATGTGGCTCATTAATGTTCACGCTGCCCAGTAAACAAAGTCACATGGACTCACAAGTAACATGTTAATTAAATGACAAACCTGTCATCACAGTGAGGGGTGATGAGGGGTGAAGTCTAAACAAATCTGATTACTTTTCTGTGCTCTGTTTTCATCATTAACCCTCTGTGGTGTTCATCTTGGTAAAATAGCCTTATATACAATAACCGAGTACTGGTTATTTTGTAATAATTTAATGCGGCTTTCTATTGCATGCAATGCATTTCTCACTTCTATAAATTACATAATTGACTTTGGAGGTGGACAGATACTTTTTTTTTTTTTTTTCAGGTGTTGCTGAGTGTCTATGTGAGGCCCCCCAAGATTAACTAAAGCAGTAAAAACCACAGAAAAAAACCCCTCAATCACTGCTTCAGTCCCTCTGCTGCCTCCCAGTTTTGCCTCCATTTCAGAAATATTATCTGATGTCATAAACAAACACAGAATAATATCATCAGAGGACTTGTTTGTATTCAGAAAATTCTAATAAAACATCCGATTAAAACACGCATAGATCACTCCGACTTGCCCATCTGTTGTATTGTTGATATTTTTATTAGATTCATTGCAATTCTGAATGCTAACTTTTCAGATTTATTGTTTTGGGGAGTTGATTATTACACTGCTGTGTTTCTGTTTGCTTGCTGAGACAATGTGTAATTTATTTGTTGCTCAGTTTGTTAATATTGAGTAATATTCTACAAATGCATAACTCAAGGGTATAATTCCCAAAATAAGAGATCCACCATTTAAATAAAGATCATTACTTGCACAAAGGAAAATAATCATTTGGCATTATCTGCATTATTGAAATATCAACAAAGGAATACCAGGCGCCATTTTGCAAATGTTTTTTTGTTTTTTTTTAATGCAATCCAGCTGGTAGACGGAAACACAAACACTTTTTTTTTTTCTTATTTTGAAGAAAGCAGGTTTATCCACAGCTATCTCCTCTAGACTGTTCATTAGGAAGATAAAAAAAGTCACAGTGGCAAGCTGTTGGTACTATGTTTTAATCAGCCTGGGTCTGGATGAGGGATGACATTTACTTAGGTTAAACTCCCACATGGCATGACTAGTGGTATATTTAATGGAGCCACAGTCCCAGTGTGAGAGAATTCTCTTACCTTGATCAAGTCCCCACATGATACAAGTACGTCTTAATAAGCCTCACTCCTGGTATAGAAGACTGCATCATTAAGTCAGGCTGAAGTCTCAACTGAGGGACACTGAGTATTTGCATGTGTTTAGCAGAGCATGTCTGCTCTCGGCTAGAGTATTTCTTTTTTTTTGTTGTTGTTGTTTATTTATTTATTCCAACTGATAGACATCTCAGATTGGAGGTGGAGAGAAACAATACAAAAAATGATTCTCTAAGTTCTTAATAATATGTTAAGTATATGTCAATATTTTGTTAAAATAGACAGTAATAATCGTCTGTACCATTATTATTATTTTGTTAAATACAATAGTGGTGCATACAATAGTTATAAGGTGGGATAAGGTTGCCTTGAGTGACAGGTGGTCTTGATTCACAAGTATTATTTTTCTGTTGGTATTGAGATCAAAAGTGCTGATAATGCAATATTAAAAAAAAATAAAAAATTTTTCTTGGGATTACAACCAATTTTTTGTCTGAATGTCAAACCTTAAGCCAAAGTTATGTTAAAAATAATATGAGTTTGTTGAGTCATGATAGTAAAAATGCATTACATTTATTCGTATTTGACTTTCAAATTCCATCTTCATTGTAATGAATAATATCTGAAGCCACAACATTTTGTTTCATAAAAAACAAAGAACACAAACAAAAACAATATTCTAATTCTGTTTTCAGCCCATGTCCAGGGTTGCACATTGACACCCCCAAAATGTGCCTTTGACAGGTAAATTAATAACACTACCACCAAGTCTTTGAAATGATGCATTTTAACATCTTACCATAACTGAAGGAGAACTGCTTTACACAAAGCTGTAGAATATAAATATCTGCATATTGTTATCCTTCTGCATCCTTACTTCTCTCTACCCAAGAACCAAAATAATGAGACTAGAAATAAGTCGTGTGTGCTACTTGTTTGTCAAAGTTCTAATCCCATGTTTCTATAAACAATGTCAATTCATTAGATAGTGTTGGAAACATTAATAGCAACGTGTTTTAAAATAAAATCAAATATCTGTTTGGCTGGTATGTTACCGTTTCTCAGTCCTTTGGTCAGATCAGAATTAAGTGGACACAGCTTGATTCCCATGTTGCATCTGACCCTCATTAATCTGACAGTGACATTATTTCCTTCTAAAAAACATATTATGTCTCTCTATCTCACTGCGTTCAGCCACTATCCAAAATACTGATTTCACAAAACAGACACAACAAGTTAGTTCATTAACCCACTTGTCAAAAAAACCATATTATCTATCATACTGCATTCAGCCTACCTCCATTCCCCCAGAGCTATTCTCTTCTGTTTTGTTTTGACCCCTTATGTGTTCAGACAAGTCACTACACGCTTTAATTTAATCAACCAAAAGCTCAGAGTCTGGAGGAAATACTAAAACCTAATCACTTTACTCTGCTCCTTGTGCCGTCACTGGAGGAAGAAAAGTAGGAGAGGAGAAATCTTAGTTGTCTTATCTCCAAAGTCTATTCATTACCATCCTCATGCAACTCTATACTTACTTCAAAACTCAAAAATAACTACAAGACAAAGTGTATTTATTACCAGCCTCATGTACCATCATACACACATTGAAGGTCTTGTTTGTTCTGGAGGAGGAAAGTAGAAGACATATAATGCAGTAGATAGAGAACAATAGAATATATAATGTGCACAATAAGAAAAGCAATTTGTAATGTAAAAAGCGATATTGCCTGCTGGAAATATAATTTGAAGAGTGCTTTCTTAGTTTATCTGCTTTCACATCAATTCCATATAGCGTGACAACAACTAAAACAAGACAATTATGACAAATGAGGTGTACATAGTATAGACACACACAGATCTACTCAAAGGCTATATAGGGTTTCTTTTGTGTCACTGAGCTGTGTTAAGACATCCACCCACACATACAGATAGCATACTAACTGTACATAGAAAGTACAGAAAGAGACAGAAATCTTTGACAAACTACTGTAAGTATTAAAATTGAGGTATTTGCATTATTGCCAGTACAATGATCAAAAACATCAACTTCAAAAACAGAAACCTGCATTATAGCAAAGGAAAAATACAAGTCATGAGTTGTCACTTCTACATAACTGAAAGACACTTTATACACACAATATATAATACGACTGAATCATCATCTCAGTCTTGATGGAAAATGCCTTTCATGACCAGTCATCAAATGTAATGAACTGTTTTCTCACTCAAACTCAAACAACCACAGAAACTCTGAATATAGTCATTTTGCACATGTTCGCATACTATTATACACTGTTAAATGTACCTTACAACACAAACCTACTGTTCATTACACTGTAATTTTCTAAATTCTGCTCCATCTACATCTAAAAAAACTATAGAAAACAGACCAGCCACAGCTGATTCCCAGGATGGTGTCAGTTTTAGCTATTCCTCAAAACCATACAGGAATTATTTTCCTCATGGAGGTGGAAAGTATATGACCACAGTCCACATGATCAGATGTCTCCCCTGGATGTCTGGACATATTTCCAGGGATGACTCAGGCATGCAAAACAATTCTTCCCCAGGTGTAGATACAGTGAAGAGAAGACACAAGAAGGTGTTTATTATGCAGATGATAGGTGATAGGTTTGACAGGCACTGCAGTATATATATGTATGTGGTTATACTGCAGTGCCTGTCAAACCTATCACCTATATATATGACATATATCAGCTTGATAGTATAGTGGTTATGCTTACTGACTACGGCGGTTCAACAACGATGCTACGGCAAGGGGGATCCAGGACGACAGATCAAGTCATGACCCAACTGGAAACCTGGAGCCCCCAACGAATACCGAAGCTGAGTTGCCAAGTACCTTCAGAAGATCTACTAGTAGATGTGAATGCTGCTCTAAAAGAACAGGAACCATCACTGAGACCAACTGGCAGTAAGCATGTGGAGCAACAGACAACCTGGAGGGACAAACCCCTACGTGGCATGTACCACCGTCAGATAGAGGAAGTAGCTGATATCAAGAAATCCTACCAGTGGCTGAATAATGCAGGACTGACAGACAGCACAGAGGCACTAATCATGGCAGCACAAGATCCACAAGAAAACAAAACCTGGGGTGACTGCATATGCATTGTACAGCCTGCAGTCTGCATGGATGCTGTATTCAATCACTGACAGTCGGTGGCAGTCACCTTGATAGCTTTCTAATCTGAACCTAAGTAATACATAGTTCAAATCAATCAGACAATTGATTCATTTATTGACTGCCATAATACATGCTGGCTGCCTGAACCAATTAAACTCAATTGCTGTGTTTTAACAAGGTTGCTAAGGTCAACGCTTCAAATGACCTTTGACTCAGAGCCTAGTTATAATGGAAATAGCTGTTGTAGTGACAAGGGACAAATGAAGGGCTCTGATCTGGTGTTTGTAACTGCAGAGATTGGAGAGTCGCCAATTATAATGGATAGTGGTTACAGATATAGTGTTTGGATGGGGATCAGTAAAAATGATTATTAATACAGTTTATTCCAGTCAGTTTTTATGACTTAAATTAAAAGAGCTCACTACATATGCACCTAGTGTTAAGTGTGGACGCGCTTCTTCATAATCAATAAGGACCAATTAACAGTTAATTTGGCTGTTAAAATTCCAAATATAGATAAAGGATCCATTAATGCTATGTGTTGATAATAAAATCATTTATGATCACTTTTACAGCTGGCTTTAAAAGCTTGCATGTAACCAAAGGGTGTGTGACAGGTTTTATAATGTAAGCTGGTTTAAAAAAATAAATATATATATATATATATATATATATATATATATATATATATATATATATATATATATATATATATATATATATATAAATATAGTACACAGATTAAAGCTGTATCTTGATTGTGTCCAGATATGGATATAAAGCCTATTTTAACACAAAAGAGCGTTTGGAAAAATATTAAAAAGCCCCACAGCAGCTTTTTTGAGTGAAAAGTCATGTACAATCATTCAAGGGTATATTTAAACTTGGGCTTATGTTGTGTATTTACCATTTTCAGAAATGGGAAGAAAGGTTAACTGAAGGTAGAAAGATAGATAAACTTGTGTATTCATCTGTGTAAAAAAACAAAAAGTGGCTCCAGTGTTTCAGTTCTGACCTCAAAAACAGATCAAACTGTGATGCACAACAACATACAGCAACAGAATATATGCAACATATGATTTATTGACATTTATATGACGTGGCAGTGAACTTAAAGCCAACATTTGACAGGTTGTATTCTAAAAACAATAATATCAAATAAAAACAGCCAATAAAGAAACAAATCATTTTCAAACAAATAAGAGCTGAATTAAATTATACCACACAGCAACAGTAAGTCCATTTTACGCAGAGCGATACCAAAGTTACCACAAGTGTGACACACTAGTAAAGCAGGTTTCACGCTGCTTTACAGAGGCAGATTAGGTGTGTCAGAGCAGAGTCTGCCACACTGAGCTAGCCTCTTCCTGCCTGCCACAGTATGCCACAACTGTGTTTGGCCAGTTCCACGAAAAAAACTAAATATACGTATGTTTATATGTTAACACTCAGCGTCGGCATGTGATGTGTCCTCCATACAGATACACAACTGGGGCAACATCTGGTGTAAATCCTCCAGCCAGCGCAGGTGTTGCTACCTCTGGTGCTGTTAAAAAGTAAAATTGACTTGTCATGTATGTATGCCACATGTCTAAATACATACTACACACACACAGGCTCACACCCTCCAGCGCAGCCACTCACAGGGATACACACACACTCACACACTCGCCTTGCAAAAAACAAACAAACAAACTAAACAGCGCTAAGACCCCCACATTGAGATGGTAGAAAGGAGACACAAAAAGCTGCAGCTGCTGCCACATTGGACTCAGATTTTCCTCAACTCACATTCGCACCGACACTGTGGCCTTTTGGCAATCGTAGAGAAGCCCATAACAAAAACAATTATCCACCGGGATATGATAAAGTAGGTAATTTCATGGCCTGCTGCTTAAATTATGGCTTCCCTGTCAGCTTGCTGTGGAAATCACTGTCATATATCTCTCTTATTCATTCCAAAGCCCGAGAATGGTGACCGACAACTGACACAGAGTAAGGCAAAAACATATAAATAAATTAATGAATATATGAAACAGGCATGTTTCTACAAGAGGATACGTCAGGGTCAGACAAGGACACAATTACACATTATTTCTCTAACAAATAATGGTTAAATGTGAAAAAGAGATTTTTCTTTGTTTTATCCTATGTTATGTTCTAAATATGTTGCTCTCATCCTGGTCCTGCTAATCCCTGCTTGGCACAGATGTGGAAAAGCTCTTCTTGTGTTTTGAGTAAGTCTGGATAAAATGTAGCAGGACTATAACTGGCAATACAATGCTAGAATATACAACAGACGATTTAGCCAACTGAGGAAAGACAGATAATACACTTAAGAACTTAAGAAAATAATAGGATCAAGTTTTAGGGAATTTACAGCTGGCTTCATCCAACTCCTGGTGGTAATTTAGGATATCCAACACAGAGGGAATTAATATGGCACCTCGGTGCAATGCTGAAAGATGAATAAGAACATACACATACACATAAGAAAAATAAGACAGTGGTACAGTTTGTGTAAGAAGGTACATTTCTGTTTATCAGCTATCCACTATGACGGGGGTAACTATTGAATTTTGTGTAAAAATGAGAGATTCATCCTTCGAAGAGGAAGCGAATCTCTGAAAAAACACTACTGAAAAAAAACATTACTGAAACAAAAAAAAAAGTATTTCAACATTTAAATACAGCTAATTCCAACATGCTGAGATCACAGTCAGTATAAAGTCTGCAACAAAACCAAACCATGTGTCAAAGACACATCCAGTTGGCAAAGCCACTTCACAGGCAGTTTGCCAAATTCAAATCTAGACCAAAAAAACAGCAACATCACACTGACAGCAACATATTAGCCTTTATCAATAAGCTGTTTGGTTTTTTTTGTTTTGTTTTTTTGTTTTTTGTTTTTGTTTGGTTTTTCATTGATTGCAGATTTCCCCACCTTGGAGAATATCTTTCAACGTTACACAAATTCAACTACAAGAAAGACGCAGGCTATGTTACAACTGTGATTAGATAACATGACTAAAATGCAAATTAGATGCTGATTTAATACTATCGAAAAATAAGTGGCTTGAATGGGAATCTAAAGATGAATCTATTTTCTCCAACAGCTTGTCAATCATCACCTCTTATCTTAAGTTGAAAAATGACACATTGGTAGTTTTTCTGTCTTTCATGACTTTACATTAGCTGTAAAAAACAAAAACAAAAACAGACGACAACAAATGTAGAAGCAAACAAGATAATGACTTGACAAAGATAAAAAAAAAAACCACTTTCGCATCCATAACTGCCATATACACTCTAGTATATACACATACATACGCAAGAGGTAACACAACAGTGACGGTTTGAGCACAATGCAAATGTCTAGTGTTGTGTTTGTTGATTACAAACAGATACTGAAATTGTTGCTCCTAACTCACTCTGACAAATGAGTGCTGTCTGACAGAGACAGAAGGAAGAGATACAAACACAAGAATGGCCGACAGTGAAAGAGAGACAGTCAGTTAAAGAGAAAAAGCAAAGAGAGAGAGAGAGAGATAAAGGATGGCTCAAAGAAAATGATGACAAGGTGGAGTCAGAAAAAAGTAATTTGGCTGTTGAGATTATAAAAATGCTGTTATTCTCTGACTGATCCAGACGGCTTGTCTGATAGTTTTGAGGAAAGACAACCAATACAAATGTGAAAAACACTATTGTGACCTGACTGGCCTGATTTTAGACACTTTCTGTAACCAAATCAATCCAATTGCTCTGGTGTTTTTGAATCAACACTTAGGTTGCTTTAACTACCACACAGTTAGTTAGATAAAGCTAGTTTACAGTGAATGTAGAGGACAAAGCGCTTGTTAAAGTGATTACACACAACAAATCAGATTTAAAGTTCCCTCCACATCAGTGTTGTAAGCATGAACACTTTCCAAAGAAGACACATACTTTTGCTGCTGAGCAATGAGGGAAGTAATTCAAATTACTTTAACAATGTAAAATGGCATTGCTTTCTGCAGTACTTGAACATCACACACACACACACACACAGGGAAATTGTCCTTTAACGCATCAGGGGTCACCCTTATATGTTTGACCGTTGCTTGCTGCTTGCTGAGTCTGACTGATTGAAAATAACATTACACGCACACGCATGCACGCACGCACACACAAACACAAACACACACGCCAACATATGCTGCATGCTTTGCTGTGGTAGTTTTGTTTATGCACAATGTGAAATTTGTGCCAAGACTATTGAGCTTTTCTAGGTTTTTTCTAGTTTAACACTTCAATATGTTCCTCAACTGTGGCTGTCTCATTTGCACATACTACTGATTCAGGACTCTAATACTGCCATAAAGCCACAGACATAATGGTATCTATGGTGCATTTTATATACTATATTTTCTTCTCAGGTTATAGTTAACATTATTTGTGGCATAAAGCATTTGGTAAAAGAAAACAAAGTGGACACTGCTCTTTCTGTCCATGAAAAGCTCTTTATTTCTTAGCCATTCTGACTGTTTCTGTGTTTTGTGTTTGTCTTGCTGACAAACACATCTGCAGCTAGCATGCACTGACAAAAAGCAAATGGAAGCATTAAAATCAAAAAACAAGGGAACGGCATACAATATTGCAATCTTTGTTTAAGTCTTTTTTGCTGTTGTTCCCAAACTGGAAAACAAACTCCGAGTGATGAGAGTTGTAACCATGACGATGGTCTCCTATCCTTTTCATTTTAATGCTAACCATGTTCTTTCCCTGAGTCGTTTTTTGTGCCTAAACCAAATCTTAACTTTAGCTGCATGAGATCAGAAAACGTTTGCATTTTTGAAACAGCAATGGCTTCCTGATCAGGGTGAGATCAGAAAATGTGTCATTCAACATATTTTGTTGTTTAATTTGGAGGACATATTGAGGTGACCAGTTGCCAGGTGCCTGATCTAATTGGTTTACAATAAATATGCCAGTTTGTCAGCACATTACAGCACTCAAGTTCAAGGCTCATTAAAACACGCTAGTTAGTGTTCATGTCATGTAGAAAACCACCAGCAAAGGAGGGTCAAATTATACAGGGCAAGTAACCAAAGTCCAAAGTGTAAATAGTCTAAGCTTACAATCAATAGCTCTAAAATGACTAATTGGAGTTTCAAGAGTTTTCTTTTTCCTTCTCTCCCAGAAAAGCTTCCTCCTTTCCCTTGTTCACTTTTACCACTCTCACCAGCCATCTTTCCATCCCTCGAGGGCTGACTTCTGCTCAATTTGCCCTGACCTTTCCGCCTATAAACAGCCTGAGTGGCTGTCGGTTTGATTGTAAATGGAAAGGAATGACACTGGTAAAGAGCAGGAGTGAGAGACACAGAGGGACTGATCAGAAGAAAAAAAAAAAAAGAGACAAAAAAGAGAGAGAGGAAAAAAAAAAATCAACAATGCAACGAGTTGGCGAGAAATCTGTGGGAAGTCACAGGGTGAAACAGAACGATTCTAGCTGTAACTGGATCTGACTGACCAAGCACACAGTACAGAAATTAAATCGGGTGTGTTTAAAGATAGAATGAAAAAGAAAGGCAGACGCTGTCAAAAATATCTACATACAGAGACAGAGAGACACATGCAAACCTGTTTTAACTGTGATATTATAATAATACACAAGTAAGGACATTGTGGTTGAAACAGACCAGAGTGAAGAACTGAATTTACTTGAAATGTCTTGATAAAGTTTCTTTGGCTCCTGTCCCAACCTGAGTCCTTCAATAACAGCTACAGGTTGATACAGATATCTGGTACTCAAACCTATATTTACCTATATGATACAGCTGTCCAGTGCAAACTCTTTAATCTCCCTTTTAGGAATCAAAAACATACTGTATATATGAATATTATTGTTCTGTCATCTCAGTTTGGCTATATTTCATACTTTTCCTCAAGATAAACGTCCTTTACATATACAAGAGAAAACGGTTTGTTCTAATTATTTTATTTAGATGAATCATTACAAAAAAAAAAAAAGAAACTTAGAGGAGATATGTGTTTTCATATTACTAAGATTGATACAGAGACAGAGACTGAAGAAAAAAAAATCTAATTCACTTTTTCATGCTAGATTAGATGTCAGATTTCCATACAGAGAGAAGAGAAAGATAAGCAGTAAGACAGATGAGAGGGGTACTGCGACAGTGGTTCTGCTAAATTAGACGCTGGATTTCTGGATGCAGACAGAAAAAAAGACTCGCTGACTTTGTATTACTGTGACATCATTTCCAAGTTCACTCACTTCTACATGAGAATATGCTGTACCTACTTATATATGCAGACATATGTACTTTGGAACTGTGTGTTGTCAGATAATTAAACAAACAAATCACACAAATGCACTTACTAAATGCAGTTGCTGAGGGGAAAAAAAAGTCACACAATTTCTTTCACACGCACACACAGGCGCACAAAGTTAAAGGAAAGTAGCAAGAAATTCACACACACACACACACACACACACACACACACACACACACACACACTGCGAGGCAGAAAGGATACACACTCATACATGGACAGAGTCACTGCACACCTGCAACATTAATCAGGGAATCTCACACACACACACACATCAAGCACATACAGTACAAAAACACAAGCCCACAACTGCAATAAATTCACCAGACACACAGAAACACACTCATTAAACTAACACGCAAAAGCAGTGCACGTAGACACACTGTTAATGCAGAAATGGACCACTCACACTCCATTAACATTTTCTCACATACACACAAACTTCACTCCAACACACTGTAAATGTAGGTCACTCTCTCTCTCTCTCTCTCTCTCTCTCACACACACACACAGAGTAAGATTGTGGTGTCCACGTGGCTGTGTGGTTTCAGGCTCAGCTGGATCAGCCTGAGGTGAAGGAAATAAGAGACTTTCTCTTTCTCGTAAGCTTTTTTTTTCTATTCGTTCACCTCTGCTCAACCTTTTCCTTTCTCCTTCTTTTTCTCTTCACCGTCCTCACTGCCTCCACTTCTTCTGTCTATTTTTCCAAATTTAATTGCTCTTTTTTAACACAGAATACAGATGCACATGCACTTTTTGTCAAAGCAAACATACAAAATAGCACAACAATGCACCAATTACAACCACAAATGGGTCAAATATATCAAAAAATATTAATCTCTAAACATCATCATCTCTGAACTAAAGGACAAAGACTATGATTTCTTTTTCCAACTTATTTACAATGCTGTCAGTAGCTTTCTCTCTAGACCACTTTTTTACTTTTCCTCTCATCCCCCACTCACACCCCCCCCTCCACTCCCGCCTTCTTTGGACATTTTAAGCCATTATAAAGCCTGGTTTGGCAGCCTGGTGTGTGTTCATGTGGTGCTGCTCTGTAAAAGACCAAGATTGAAGCTTTGTGGAAAATCCTTGGCTTCCTTCTTAAATACACCCGACTGTCCAAGGTCCCATGGGAAGGGAGGGGAGGAGAAAAACACAGGGAGACGGAGGAGGGGACGAAATGAGTTAAGGGAAGATTGAAGTTCTGAGGCGAAAAGACCTCTAAAAACGAGGCAGAGGAGGGTCTTAGAGGAGGAGGAGGAGAATGCTTGTGGCTTAAAAGGAAAAATCTTGATGTCTGAAATTATACTTATTGTTGGTCAGAAGGATGTGAAAATGGAGGAATATGAAGAGTAGAAAAGAAGAAAGAGTAGACAAATGGTAGCAGAAAATGACAAAAGTATCTCCCTGAAATAACCCTAGCTTCTTTTTCTGAGGAGGGAATGATGTATCAGAGGAGAAAGCATCATCAAAAGAAAGTCTTTTTCCACAACTTAACAACTTGATTTAGTCAAGTTGTCTTGATAACAAATAGGCTTTGATTTCCACTTTAAAACACAATCATGGATGCTATTAATCTAGGGAAACTTCACACATTCACATATTATAATCGTCCCAATTATCAAAAAATGAAGTGAACTGACCAAGCAACAGAGACAGATATCCTGCCATTGGACACTTAGCTGGAGAAAGAAACTCAGTAAAAGAGGTAATGGGCTCCATATGTGTCTAAGTGCCACATTTAGACCCCCATATCTGTTCTCCGTTCGTATTCCTGTGATTTGTTGACAGCATTCCTTCAAGGACACACACATGCACACGGACACACAGCTGCAATAAAACTGTTTTGGAAGTGACTAGCCAGTTAGTGCACCCAATAATATACACAAAGCACTGCTTCACACATTCACAACGCTCTACTACCTCCAGAACGTAATACTTGTTTATATATTTGGTCCTTATTGTATGTTTGGGAAGACATGGACATGCACATACAAACAAACATGACATTGGAGCAACCCATGAAACCACAGCAATATTTGCTTTCCCCCTGCTGTGCTGCATTTCCAGCCTTCTTCAGTCATGTGCAGAAAGGTTGTAAAGGTTGAGAATCCGCAGGGTGTTTTTGCTCCAAATGAAACATCACACCAGTTATCTGTCTCATTTGTTTTTGCTCCCAACGGTTGAAGTTGTGCTAATTTGTGTGTAGTTGGAATAGAAAACTTGCATACCAATTGTTCCTCAGCGGCATGTAGATGGATGTTGCTATTACAGAGTCAACCACTAGATCTCAAGTATCATTATGAAAGACATTATGGAAGTAAAGTTTTGCAGTTTAACATTATGGTATTTTTTGGTGTTTTATAGCATATTGATACACTGGAAGTACTAGAAAAGATACTAAAGAAGATCTTTAATGGGACATCCACCATTCCACTAACGACACCACCTCTTCTAACATAATTACTGTTGCTTCTAAAAACATAGTGTTTCACGAGCTATAATGACTTCTGAATATCAAGCAGCAGGATTTTTACAAACTGTCAACTAGAGTCATAGAACTAGAGTCATAGAGTCAAGATTTAAATTGACTTTCAGATTGACAAAGATTTGCAAAACTTTACACACACACTTAAATCAACAGTGGAGATACTGGCCGACTGGATATTCATTTTACGGTGGTTATTTAAAATAGATATAGAATTTGAAATAGTAGTTTATAGTGCATTGGGTAAGTGAGGACTCCAATCTACTGTTCCCATATGTGCACGAGCATATTGATGTTTTCTTTAATTCTTGGCTTGAAGAATTCCCCCTTGAGGACTATGAAGCGGAATTGAAATTAATTGATTTCTACCCTGTGCTTACTCTGGTATGCTGACTCGCCACATTCAGTCAAATGGAGAACTTTAGCTTGTTTTCAGTGTGTTAACCCAGGGGTCCTGCGATGTAGTACAGCCAATGGGTTTTGACATCAATTTCTAGAGCATAATTTAAAGGCCAGTTTTAATCTTCCCATGACCTAATTTTGGTCCCAAACTAGACTTTGACAAAACACTGCTGACATTTTTTTTAAGGTTCAGGACCTAAAATGAGATGTGAGTCTGTTTCTGTTGGGTCACAATGTGGTCGAGGAATGTTTTCATTAGACTGGCTCCCAGGGTGAGACACTATATTTAAAGCTTTGCATACACATCCTGCATGTCAGCATTTCTGAAACTATGGATCAGGACCCCGAAACAGGTCATGAACCTTTCATGGGTCAATCAGACTGGGTCTCATTGGTGAGAGACTAATAGTACTCTGTTGGCTTTGTAGGCAAACTTACCCCATGACACGACTCGTTAGTATGACATTTGACTGTCCTCGGGGAGCATGGAAACAGAGACTGACTGAGGGAGGGAAAGGTAGAGAGAAGTGCACATAAGCTGTGTGTTTTTTGTCATTATGTGTCAAGCAGATTACTCTGCATGGTAATATCAAGCATGTCAAAAACACTCATTCAGATATCTCACAGTCCACACTTACTCTACAAATCCCCCAACTGCACAACATCAAAATATTTTCCACGTACCTGCACACACAAAACTCAGCGCTTTCACTTGCTCACTCGTGAGAAAGTATCTTCTGACATCAATCAGAGCAGAGACAAATTAGTCAAACTTTCAGAATAATTGCTTGAATTGTGTGTGAAAAAAATATGAATCTGGTTTTAGACAAAAAATAAATCATGTTTGGCATTTCTTTTTATTCAGAAAGCTGAGGATTTATTTCAAGTAAATAAAGCTTGGCATGTTGATTGTCATTGCTTTCTAAAGGAGAACAAGAGATTTTAAGATTGAATGTTGTGAATAATGTAGAAACCTGCAATAAGTGTGATTTAGAATTGAAAACTGAGTGTAAAGAAAAGATATTGTGCTTACTGTTTTTGCAGACTTGGTTTTGGGATTTGATTTCATAGACTGAGTTTCAAGTTCCAACTTTTATGTGTAAACAATTGTGAAGAAAATTGTGTTTATTGTAAATAAAAAAAAGGAGGAACAATTCATCCCTACCAGCTGAAACAGGCAACGCAATACATCCACACACTGATTCCCCCTGCTGCACACTTCAACCTCATTTTAAGTTGGAACAGCCATACATCATTTTTGTCCACAATACAATGAATTTTAGTGGATGGATCACAGTTTTCAGCAGCATTCATCCACCAGTCTGTCAAATATCATATATAACTTGACATCTCAGACAATTTTCCTTTTAGTTTGATGGGACATGGAGAAGTGATGAAAAGTTGAAAATCCACTTCTATGTATTCAGATTATTCTCAATTTTTAAAGTAAATCGGTGCTGCTGTGCAGCTCTAATTCATACAGACACAGACATAAAAATGTGTAACTGAACTGATTTCTAGCAGGGGTCCAGCAGCGGCGACAGAAGAACCAAACGGCTCAGTGTTTGTGTTCTGCCTGACAGAGCAGCAGCCGGTGAGTCTTTGGGTGAACTTGTACAAGACTCCAGAAGCATGGGAACACTCAGAAATCATTAGATTGTCACTTCACATTATCGCAAAACTGAGAGAATATGAGAGGTTGTGTTTATGTGTGTGTGGAAGAAAGAGACAGAGACAGAGAGAGAGAGAGAGAGAGAGAGAGAGAGAGACAGACAGACAGACAGACAGAGAGAGATAGAGAGAGAGAGAGACAGAGACAGAGACAGAGAGAGAGAGAGGAGGATTTTTGAGCTTTTATCAAACAAACGTGTGATTTTCTGCTTCTGTTCTCTTTCTCTTTCTCTTTCTTCCTCCCCCTTCTTTCTCATTTATTTGATGATGTCACTGCTAGGGGCAAAAAACAGATTTGAAATAGGCCCAGAGATGTTTCATGTCACTGCAATGCAGCATCTCAAACAACAGTATCTCTCCTGAAATGTAGCTTTTGACCCCAAAGAGCTTTTTAGCTTGAAAGAAACACATAAGGGAGCACTGTCATATGAAACAGTAAGCCATTGTAATATAATAATATGTAATATTATTTGTATTTTTGAGACTTGATGAGTGGAAGCTGTGTGACATTGAAAGCAAGGCAGGTACTCCTTTTTTTGTTTTTGAGTCCAGGGCATTTAACTTTATCATGAGTACAACAGTCCTTTAACAGCCATCACAACATGAAAGTGAAGCAGCAAAAAGCCTCCGTTTGATGAAGGCTGGAATGGCAAATACAGAAACAAAGCCAAATTACAGAAGAGAGGCTTTTCTGTTTGGAAGGGGTAGTTTGGTGGATAAATGTAAACAATTTCAGCACGGAAACCAGATATCAAAGAAAGAGAAACCTATTTGAAGACCAGCTAGCAATCTCAGCAGGAAAACAACACAGTCAGCAAACTCAGTTGCGTGTTGGTGTCCGCTTAAAGCTTGATGCTGCAAAGCTAAATAGAAAATGGACAGTTGGTGGAGATCTTTAAGTCATTGATGGTACAAGTGCCAACAGAATATGGCACATTAAGTAACATGTGTGCCAGATAGCTACAGAGAGAAAAAGGCATTGCAGGCCTAATCAGATTTTGGGATTTTTCTGTGGCTTGGCTATCTGAGGTAGTGCGAGCACTTGAAGCATGAAAGCCTAAAAACCAAAGAGAATATGTTGTAGGGGGGAGGTTTCAGTCAAAAGGATTAATTAACACTAAATGGCTGTTTTAAGATAAGAGGACTCCTTCTTACCGAGCCCAAATGAGTCTGCTTGATCCAACATTTCACCCTCTCTTACTCTTTTTATGTGTGAGAGGGTGTGTGTGTTTGTGCATGTGTGCAAGCAAGAGAAAGCAAGAGTACAAATGAGTGGATGTGTTAAAAGAGCTCTGGAAAAAAAAAAAAAGTATATAAAATAATAAATAAAAAATGAACAGAGCTGTCCAAAAAAGCAATTTTTACAACAAGTCATCCAGCATGTGCCAACCCTCCAAGCCACAATTGACAACCCAGAGGAGTTCTCTCTCCAACACTGTGCACAGGAATGGCAACACTCATACTTTTAAAGTGAAAGAGAGAGAGAAATGCAAGAGGGGGCTGATGGAAAGCCAGAGAACAGACAGAGAGGAAGAAACAGAAAGAGACAGGAGGTTGTACTGCAGATTTTAGAGCTTATATGAATGGAAATTTAGTGAACCTGCTAGAAATCCTGCTGATATAACGCACCAGCGACCATGCTCGTATACATCAATCATTCTTATGTCTGTATGAGAAACCTGGTTTGTCACCTATAATGGTAAAGTATCTGTGCCCAAAAAACAGAACTATTTCTGAGAATTTGGGAATGCTTTATATTTATTTATTATATTATATTCATATTGTTTTGTATTATGACCTGACGAGAAGGGTCAAAACATTGTTACTCATAAAGCTTTGAGGCTTGGAGTAAGTGTGCAGGCATTGATATATGGCCTTGCACCTATACATGACATGCGTATAATTACTCTCCTTCAGTGGTTTAGATCTAGTAATAAAAAATAAAATGTTGGCACACCACATTGTTACATACACCTGCATCATAATTCAGTTTCCCAGCAGGAAATAATGCTGTCTTATGCCTGAATGCAGAAGATACAACTGGTAAATCCTTTTTGATTCTATGATCTATCCATAAGCATTTCATTTTAAACTGGACATAATTAACAACATATTTCTGTAATAAATATAATATAATGTACAGTATAAACATCCGTTTTGGAGTCACTAACAACACTGTTGTGGAATTCAGAAAATATACTGTAGTTTTCTTGTATCAGAAACAATAATAATTGTTTAATAATATTGATACTATAATTGGTACTACAGTAGCTGCAGTAGGTGTTGGGGTGTCAACTGCACACACTTGAACCTGAGAACTGTCCAGTAAGTTATACGGTACCAGTGGAAACCCTCTGCAGACACTGTGGTGGAGCAGACCTCAGAGCTGCATATACAATCCCCTGTGGTGTGCAGTGCAGAATAAGCTAATGTATATGCAGGTGTGCAGAGCACAAACACATGTTTTGAGTGTTTTGAATACACCCACTGCGCAGCCTGATTGACATTTACTCTACGTAGGATGGAGTATACCACTAATTATTGTGGTAAAATACAGAGGGACAGAGCATTATTTATTAAAGCTCTATGCAAGGTCTGCTAAGCAAAAGTTAGTGCCGACTAGAAAGACCTTTTAATCTGTTTTAATAGTCTTTCAGCTACTACTACTACTAGTACACTATATTACACTTCAAAAACAACATAAAAACTGCCAATGAAGCACACACTATCAACTGCATTGCATGCAAATTTCAACAAATAAAAACAACACTTATTTGAGCCATCAACACCAATCGGTAAGAGAATAAGTAGGAGTTTTTACACTTTTGTGAGTGGCAGCTGTCATTAGAAATGAAGAGAGACAGAAAGATAGAAATGGAGGGCAGATAATATAAAGGAGACAATACAAAGTGTAAAAAAGAAACAAGAAAGAAAGGAAAGCGACACCGATGCCAAAAGAGAAAGGAGAGATTCTGAAAGTGAGATTCTGAAGGAGAGAAAAGAGATTGAAGAGAGGCTGAAATTGATATAAGAAGAAAAGAGTTGCAGAACATTTTCATGTTGATGAGAGATTCAGAAGTAATTGACTATAAAATGGAACACTTAGTACAGAAAGGTAGAATATTACAGTATAGTGTAATGAATAGCTTTGACTGTTTTATTGCTGTTATACCAGAGTTTCATTTCTGGTTTTATTGGTCTAGAAGTCTAGAAAACGTTGAAACAGGTCCTCCAAATTAAACAACCACATCAGTCGTTTGTACCTACACTCCAGAACGATCCATATGAGATGTGGATAAGGTCTGGCACAAAAGCCACTTGGTTTGGGTTAAAACGTTAACAATGTCCCATTTAACAGCAGTAAAAGGCTGGACGTCAAATGCCCCAGTGATGGTGGTCTTGGACAGTGCTCTCCTGCTGCTTGTGGAACGTTTTCCCACTTCTGCTGTGTGACTAACTATCCAAACCCAAACCCAGCCCTTGTCTTTAAGACCCAACCTAACTGAACCAAACTGGTGCTGACAAATTTTAGACCTGAACTCAACATGAGACCTGAAGCATCATCATCATGATCATGTTCACTCACCAAGCTAATGCTAATGTAATGGACTGATTTCATCTTCCTCTTGACTCTGTATATCTTGCAACACACAATATGCATGGATACAGAGAATCAATATAGTCAGAGGAAGAAAAGGAGCAATTTCCTTATTTATTACATTTGGAAATAACTAAAACCCAAGTCTATGAATTCCACCCTGCATGATTTCAGTACTCAGGTTTCAGTATTAAAATCCTGCAGTTTCTATATCGAGCCATCCTCGATATGAATTTTTGTATTCAATAAGCACATGACATCACTTCATAGTAGTGGTTTGTTAAAGGGGATATATTACGCACATTTCCAGGTCCATAGTTTTATTCTGGGACTCAGCATCAACTAATTTACAATTTTTAACTTTTAGGATGAATTTTGAACACAAATTAAGTTAGTCACCAGTGACATGTCCTCCTCGCCTTTTTTATTTTTTTTTATCTCACTCCAGCTACGTCCAATGCATTTATGGGCTATAACAGATAGCCCATAAAATGTGTTTGCTCCCCATAAAAGGAGCACCAGCTACTTTGCAAAACAACACAAAGGACATCCGGTTGTCTCAACTGGAACTGCATGCCGTTGAATTATTAAACACAACGTATTTAAAGCCGATAGATCTGAAAACATCGTTCCAATCAACTGTAAGTAAAAACCACTGCTGTTGGTTAGTGTGTTGAGCCTAACTAGTGGATTAGACTAGATTACATAAAACATAAACATGGCAGTTGTTTTCGGTTGCCTTTGCCAGACATGTGATCCTAATTTGGGGATGAAGGCTAAAGGTCATATTTGTTTAAGAAGGCAACTTGTCCTTGGGGTCCTGTGGTATGATGGGTATGTCTACGGTTCATGTTGCCAATGACCCGAGTTTCAGCACCGGTCAAATTTGTTTCTTTTTAGTTTTTAAACAAGAAGACTTTCAGTTTTGAATTACAGATGATTATGCATCATCGGTATCTTCAGTCTAACAACACCTGCTGGTGTTGCAGATATTTGTTACATTTAGGTATAATCTCAGAATTAAATGTTAATCAATTTTAAGTGATTTAAGTGGTTATAATCAGAGAAAGGAAAGAGTTCAACTACCATCATCTGTCACATGATCATTGTAGTATCCATCTCTCTACTCAGATCATATAGAGTGAAGAGGAAAGTGATTTAACCTTGTAAAAGGTTACTGTCCCCAGTGAAAATAGACCAAGGTGTTCTGCCATTTACACAACATCTCATAAGATTGTATTAGGACACTTTGAACGTCATCATAAAGTTTTAAAAATATAGAGACAATTTGTTTTCTTCAGCACAGGTTGATGTCTGACTGATGTCTGCAGATATTAGCCCAATAAATATGGCCCAGACTGTCCCCTTATTTATGATAAGGGATCAGATGCACTGCAGCCTTGCATCAATCCTTATTGATGTAGGCAACTATGATGCATTTTTTACATAAAGCCTTGTGCAGCTGTAAACTGTTTAACACAATGAAAGCCCCCCCTAGGTTTTTCATTATCTCTGTTCATCAGCGCTTATAACACACCAAGCATACACAGCATGCACTCTCATCCAGTCAGTTCGATAGGTCATAGAGGTATTCAAACCATACTGACGAGTCTTGTAAAACACATCTAGCTGTATTTTATTAGATACATTTGGCAACCAGGGGAATACTTTATGATCTGCCCTGCTTTATCCTGCTTTTTATCGTCATATAGGCTTAAGCTTCCTCCTGAGGATGATTTTCTCCGAGCACGTGTGCTGGTAACTGTTGCATAAAAGCCATGATACCCAGGAGGGCATGCACTAGTACTGTTATGGGTACTTTGTTGTTGCCAACAGTACTCATACCGCACTAAATCACTGTCATACCCATAATCACAGGAGAGGATGCTCTCTCAGGTATTATTACTGGAAAAACCCACAACAGACTGCAATATATGGAAATCATATTTCACTTTAAGCGTGCTGACTGTTTGACAGAAGAAAACTCATGAACTGTTTCAGCATATTATCTCAACTTCTCATCAACGGTTTATTAAACTAAATTATATTTTGCTGCAGTGTAGTCTCCTTAACCTGTCGAGTTATAACACCACTGCCTTAGCCGTGATAGATTTTCCATGCAGCACAACCCCGAGCAGGTTATTGGTTTTATAAAATGGGTGTATATGTCCGTGTCTATGCCCTGCCATCCGTCATGTTGCAGTGGTTAACATGGCAGAAATCCCCATCTACAAGACGCACACACACAGAGTTCCCCTGCTTCTCATGGCTCCGTGTACATCTGTCTGACCCGGAGAAGATTAGATTGAGGCACTCCAGGTAGAGAATCGGTAAGTGTGTGTGTGTGTGTGTGTGTGTGTGTCTGTGTGTGTGTGAGAGAGAGAGAGACAGAGAGAGAGAGAGTTGTCAGTTCGGAATTCAGTTGATTTAATCTCTGTTCTCCTTTCTTCAGAAAGACTGGAGAAGCGGTACACATATCATCCCACACACATTTTAAAGGTTTCATTTCAAACCACTGAACTAAAGAGGAATTTGCATGAAATTTTAAATGTTAAAGAGGTTTAACAAAACAGTGCCCACATACACAAACACATACACAGTTATAGACAGAAACGCACACACAAACACAGTGAGGTTTGTGCCTTTAGGCTGAGGAGCCCTAACAGAAGACATTTCACTCTGCAGCCAAACTAACACCTTCCTCTCCCTCTTCCCTTCTCTCAGTGAAACTGATGCAACATCTGAATGTTTCCTCCCTCAAGGTACGATTCCTTCCTGACTCTTACTCTTTCTAGCAATCTCTATCTCTCTCTCTATCATACTCTAATATACCAATTTCCTGTCTACACACATGCTGTTTCTATCAGTAACACCCACACACCCACACTATGATCTTTATGCCATTTATACACACAATCCTGCTTAGAATCATGAGAGAAAGAGTACAAGCCCTTCCCCCAAAGGAAAGAATGGTGTAATTATGTCAGCTACATATTTCTAGCTTATAGGCTGCCTTCATGTACCTAATTTTGTGTGTAGTACACAGCGGAGTGTTTTGTCTATTGCTGTAATTTAGCACTGGTTAAAATGCCATCCAGAGTGATGAGTCCAGTTACTGAGGAGAGTGGCCTAGGTTTATCACACACATCCCCCTGGAATATTCATCTCACCAGACTGTGTCTTATGATTTTTAATGAATGACCTGGACAGTATATAGGCAGTGCCTTATTACACCCATAAATTACCGATGGGGTGTTCATGTCTCTGTGCAATTTCAGAATACATTAATCTGTAAAGTATTTGAAATTTATGAATCACAGCAATGAAGGCGATGTTACTAAAATTGACAGATGATGTAGGAGCTCAGTTTATGTGCTCGGCCACTATTACATTTCCACAGGCTTGTGTTGTGGAATAATTGCACGTAAAGATGTTCGTAAATACAACTGAAATCACTGAATCAGTCCATAAATTTTTCTCCTGTTGGGATTTTCTCCTGTTGCCCAGAATCAATAACTATTGCTTAAACAAACCAACGTATTATCATACTACAGCATACTGAACAGAAACAAATGGATATCCAATTAATGTAATCTTCCCAGTGTCAATGTTTAGTATTAGCCAATGTGCAATTTACCAATGTTTGCATTTCACTTCTTAATGTTATGGGTATTTGTACTGTGTCTATGCTTTATAGTGCTTCTAACTTGTATTTAATCTCACTTGGTTTAGCTGTCTTGTGGTGTACTGGTGCAACGCACCGCTGCATCTCTTCCTCCTCTAATGTGTAACATGATGCTAACTTATGTGAAGTGATACAAATTATTCTACTGACTTTTATATATCTAAATATTGATATGAATTTTCAGGCTGTTTTTACTTTGTAAGAATAAGATGGTGCAACAGAAACTTCAATGCATCATTGTCACAAGAGAAATCTGCATTACATTGTGATGCTCAAACATTGTTTAAAGCACAATAAAGACGCTCTTATTCATTTATTTGGGCAACCAGCCTCGGACGACTATTTGTCATTCATAACACGTCACTGAAGAAGTGAGAACATCTCTGAGCTCTTAGCACCTTCCCACTCCCACTGTGAGCCGGGGGTGTAGTGTGATTCCCATCATAGCACACAGGCCTGTTATTAACAATACAGTGTCAATGTAACCATTTATATGCATCTTCAAATTCAAATACATTCGATACTGTACAAGCACCTTGTGAATCAAGTCATCTATCTATCTATTATCTTTATTCCCAAAAAATAAAAGCATCAGCTTGTTGTGACTGTTGTGAATTGGCATAAAATAAGAAAAAAATCATTTCTTAGCACTCACATACATTGAAACAAAATATATCCCCTGCGTTTGACCCATGCCATAAAAGCTGAGGTGTGAAATATGTCAAGATCATTATGAAACATGCACTTAATTCCTAAATCTAAAACTGCCAGAGTTTGTGAAGACTCCTGCAGACTTTGAGAATAATTTGAAATAAAATGGTACTAAACACTCACAGTAGAGTTTTCTACGAAGTTTGATTTTACCAAATATTCTGTTCCTCTTTTTTTCTGTGTCCCTTTTGTTCATCCCCTCTCCATTTGACTTTTCTTGTCTTTAGCTCTCCTTCCCTCAAATCTGTATTTCTTTCTCTCCTGCAGTCTTTTTGAATTTTTCTCTTCAGTGAGTTTTCTGGATGGAAAGTCAGAGCTGTTAGAATGAAATCAGCCTCACTCATTCTGTGTGTGTGTGTGTGTGTCCATGCACACATGTGAGCGAGCAGAGTTGTTAAAGTGAGATTGATCCATTGGCTCCAGCTGAGAGTGGTGGAGAGGTCGGCTGAGCTTGGTTCCTACCAGTTTGGTCTCCTCCCTGTGAGAAATGCCAACAGGTTGGCTCAGTTTCCGTTGTGACAGACTGCTAGCTTGGGAGCAGAGGAGAGTTTGGCCAGGTTTCAGTCCTAATAGTTTATCCATCTTTTATCAGGCAAAACGTTGGCAATGTTTCAAATCCCAGTTGCATCGGCAGACAGACTGGCTTGTTTTCAAATTATTACTCCTTTTATTACAAAGGGGCAGGGAGGTTGGCTCAAGTTCTTTCCTGGTGGCTGCTTCCCTGATCACCCCAAATGTCTTCCTCTATCTGCACTTGACTCATCACTTAATTCATCGGTATGCCAAATCTGAGCTTTTGTTGCCTTCCTTGTTTTGATGTTACCTGCATAGGCAGCAACATTTTGGCTGTCTGTTCTGTAACATGCACACAGTACAGGCATTTCTTTGTAATTTATTGGTATCAAGAAACGATCTATTATATACTTTATTGACATTCATTAGGCTTTATACTTAAAGTCATCTTTGCATTCTGGTAGTATAGAAAAAGGCAACATATATTGGTAGCGTATTTTATGACTAAAGCCCACAAACTGGCGGTACTAAGATGTGTGTTGCCTGACATGATAGAGCAAAGCAACAAATGGTTAAATAAAAGAGAGTAGGTGTGGGATCAAACGTACCAGAAAGCTGTCTCAATGCTAAAAGTCATTTCAGATGGTTAACAGTAAGCAGAGCATAATGTAATAACCTTGCTGACATTAAAAAAAAATGTCAGTGAAATAACCTTGCACTTGCAGTAAATGGCTTAACATAATAAAAAACTTTTTTTTTCATGAATGACAACACATGACAAGGCCTGACAAATGAGTGTCAGGCCTTTAAAAGGCTACATAGAGACAGCCTGAATGGACAAGAATACAAGAGTAACAAGAGTCACAGTGCAATAAGTACAGAGTATAACGTGGTAAAGTGTTTTGGAAGAAAGGAAAACAAGGAATGAAGATGACATTAACAAATACACATTCAAATATTCACACTAGTCACAACTAATGAGTCGGAATAAAGAGAAGAGAACTTAAATAATGAAAATGTCCCTTTTTATCTTCTCTACACTATCTGTTAGACTTATGGCTCAGACCGACATAAAAGCAGTTTAACACACACACACACACACACACACACACACACACACACACACACACACAGAAAGATAGACTCACACAGCTTCAGAGGTATACAATGAGAGCTTTTAACTTTAGGTGCAAGCACACACACCAGACATACACACATACAGTACAGTTATTAGCCTTTTGTCCTATCTTTGTGTCTACATACTTCATATTACACGCTACCACTAGCCAGACTGTCACATGCACGCACACACACTGACAGATGAACGGCCCATCTGCCCCGCCTCTCCCTCATTTCCTATATGGGAGGAAATACGATAAATGCTCACTGCCATCTTGTCCAATATACTTTTAATGGACTTGTTAATTGCAAGATAATTAAATAGAATTTATCAAAGGAAACTTATATCACTTGAGACTAAGCCACAATCATGTTATTTCCTACAATCAGTCTTGTGTCCCAGGGTTCCTCATGCACATGCCATGTACACATAAAATCACTGCAGTGTCACACTGCATCCTCTTTGTGTCTCTTCCCACTTGCAGCTAATAAAGCAGAAACTGAGGCCTGTCTCTTAAAGACCCTTATTCATTTCTACTGCTGAGTAATACTGGGGAAGATAATTTGTCTTGATTTAATTACATATTGTGTTTCATTCAAGGATCAGTCTAAGATATAGTTGTAAATTTTCCCCCGAGGACATCATGTAATTCTATATTAATGGAAAAAAGGGCTTTTAGATTAAGGGTTAGGCACGTAAACTTATGGCAAAGTTATAGAAAATCTTTCAAAAAGACATTAATGTAACAGAGTAGTATTGACATGATTAAGTATATGACAATAATTTATTGACAACATTTTTTAGTTTCATTTATTTAAGAAGCAATAAAGAGCTACAGTTATTCTAGTGGCTGTGCAAGGCTGCTTTGCACACAGCAATGCTTTGAGCTAAATGCTAATATCAGCATGCTAACACAGTGACAATGCTAATGTCCTAATGTTAAGCAGCTGAGGCTGATGGAAATGCCATTAGTTTTGCTGGGATCTAATCATGAACCAAAGTATTGAGTGCTACTTGCTACTGTAGATGAAAAGTCAGAGATTGCTAAAATTCATCCTGAGGGAGACATCATTGAACCACATTATATGACAACTGTGCCTTATTGGATGTGCCCTTCTGAACCCCAAATGTCTACCTCATGGTGGTACTAGAGGAAAACTCAGGGATATTGATTTATAATTTCATTCTAAAATAACTGAATGAGCAGTTGATTAATGTAATCATTAGCTGTAGCCCTATGACTTGCACATCATCTTCCCTTTTGTCTCAACCGTTATTTACTGCTTCTTCTTTTTATACTTCATTTAATGTTTTTAATCAGGCCACAACAAAACGACAAACCCCCCCTGTGGTTAGTTACAGTAATTATCTACTTGGTCTTGATGAGCATTTAATCAAATCAAATCTCGTCATTTGTATGTAATTAATATTGAGCTGCAACATGCTATAAAATTAAATTGTTTACATTTTGTGGCTTTCATCTGTTTTCACTGACTAAGAAGACGTTACAACAATGTGTGCTTTTGTTTGCTGCCTATTTCAACGAGATAGAGACATCACACGCACATTCACAGATGCATGTGCGGATACACGTGATGTCTACACAGTCTGGGTGGATTTGCGTAGATGGAAATATCAGCATTAACACAGCGTCATCTGTCTTGTTAAAAATGTGATTTATAAGACATGAATTGCAAAACATGTTGTGCACTCACACACACACACACATGCAGAACAATGAGCATACAGTGAGCATCTCTTCAGAAGAAAACCACACTGACAAATAAGCAAACAGACATTAAATCTAGTTTCTTTTGTCTTTTTGTATGAAGTGATTTTTAGGTTGTTGGTTCAATCTCATGTTGACTCATGGGTCACACACACAGAAAGAGAGACAATAGGGAAAGAGAGGCGGAGGAGAAAGAGGGTAGTGGAGAGTGTATGAAAAGAGAGAAAGAAAGTGATGGGAAGAACCAAGTCATAAAAAAATGAAACTGTTGAGCTGCAAACACCAGTGAGCAAATGGGCAGTGAGCTTCACGAAGATAAATCTGTCTGCATTTCCATTTCATGATACGCTTTTTGCGTGTGAGTGTTTGCGTGGGAGAAAATATTTGCTTCGTGGAGAAACTTCAGTTCTCATTGTCTTCTTTCGCTTCTGTCCTGAGTTTGAGATTTAGGCCTTTTGAATGATCTCTACCACACAAAAGTGAGATTCTGAAGCCAGAACAATTATAGTTGCGCAACTAAACCAGGAGGTCATCAGTCATGTTTACTGCCTTGTGGGAAACGCTTAAAGGATGTTTCCTTTTTATGCTTGTTTCGTAAATTCTCTAAACAAGCCTTGAATGTATCATTGAGGATAATGTTGCAGCACTGGAGCTGCTTTGAGGTTTTCAGGTCTCATCTGATAATGCTGGTTGCAATGTATGTGGACATGACAGTGTCCTTGTGTATGTACAAAGTATATAAACTGGTGTATGTATGTGTGTGTGTGTTCATCAGTAGCATTCAGCTCAGTCACTATTGTAAAATGTTTTATAAAGACAGATTTTCCTTCATGTCTCTCGTTTTGTTTTGGTTATAATGTCAGAAATATGAAGGTATGAATAACTAAGAGCTGATAAGCCCACTCAAAAGTCTATAAGAGTCACTTTTTGTTTTCTCTGAGTTCAGTCATTATGGTTTCATATACCGTAAGCAAGAAATTTGGGCACAATTGGACGATATTGCCACCTTTCTTCAAAGGCAAAAAAAAAGTGTCTGAAGTTTGATTACGGTCTCTTGTTTTGCTGATCCTTCTTTTTTGCAGGAAAAAAAGAGATTTACAAAATTGCAAAGTGAGAAAAAAAGTTTTTTCAAGCCCACAAAGCCGTTACAAATCATTGTTAAAAATGATGCGACAACGCTGTGGTTAAGGTCTGGTTACGTTTAAGAAGAAAAACCACTTGGTTAGGCTTAGGAAAGATCATGGTTTGGGTTAAACTTATCACTTTGTTACCTATAAATGTGAGTGTATAAAGTGACATGTCCACTTACATATGCTTATGCTGTATGTTTACCAGTTGTCTAATGTTGCTAAAACATTAGTCTCTGTGTGGACAACAAGCAGAGGAAATTGTCATAATCGTCTGGTCTAACTAGACGCTGAAGTTCAAGGATAACACTAAAGTTCACTGTGCAACATTCACTGGTCGTCTCCCCTCTGCTCCCGGCTCCCTGCCCATCTCATTCATCCACCAGCGCTCTGGTGCTCTGCCACAGAGTGTGAGTCACAGCCAAAAACCTATTTTCCCTAAAGACATTCTGCAATGCATTTATAGTGTCGAGAAGTCTGCTCGAGTAGAATTTTAAATGTAATGGCACCTAAGTCAAGATGCTTTATCAGCACCATAATGGGCCAAATGTTCCTTGTCTAAAGGTAAAAAATGCTTTGCTGAGACAATTATGTGCTGAACTCAGTCATCTTATGCACCGTCTCTCTTTTTTTAGTCACTAAGTTTGTCCACTTATCAGATGCGCATTAATTTAATATATACAGTATATATAGAGAGGGGGAGTTTGGCCACATTTCACTTTTAGTATCAGACATGCTGTAGAGCCAAGAAGACCAAAGCCACTCAACAGCTACGGTATTTGCTTGGAGTACAAGTGCAGCAATGCTCATGTAGTTGATTAATAATTCATCATCTGAGTGTTTGTAGGTGTGTAGAGGCTTATTGGTCCTTTCTGTTATTACTCATCTTTTCCTGATGTAATTTCATACATTTCTACAGTCTTCAGTTTTCCTGGCAATACCCCCTCTCCCTTTTTTGTCTATTCATCTGTGCTGCCGGCAGTTGGAAATTAAAGCCCCGACTAATGTCACATCTTTTTAAAAAGGAGATGAAAAAAGACAGCCATGAAAGTGACATAAAGAGTTACAGGAGACAAAAATTGGGAGTTGTTCAGAAAAGAAAGAGAGATCAATCGATAATAAAGTTGTGGCTATCGAAAATGAAACTCAAAGATAATAAAGTCGTCTGGTGGTCTGTACGATGTGCTCATGCACACGTGCACACACTCATGAAGACAGATGGACACACACAGAGATAAAGTTGCCGCTATCTGAAATGTAATAAAACTGAAGTAAATGAGTCTATTCACAGCATCTAGCTGAGGGGCATTGTGGCAGTAATAGCTCCAGCTTTGGTATAAGCCTGAAAGGAGAGATAATGACTTAGTAGTAATAATCTCTCCCAGCTCGAACAGATAAGGTCCCACATTTAAATTCTCAGTGTAATCTCATATCTAGACTTGTTATTCTGCCGTGGTAGGTTGCAGGTTCAAATCCCCAGTTGAGGAAGTCAGGGAGTGATCTATGAATGTGAAATAGTCTCTCCTTACTCATAAGCTATTGTCAAAATGACCTTGACCAAGACCCATGATCCCTCAAAATTAACTTTTTGTCTTGTCTGTGAGAAGAAAACAAATGAAATACTGAATACTAAAAAAATCAGTTGGGTTGAATTCTGCAGGAGAAGACGTACACAAACCTCTTGGTTGATACCGTATGCTCTTTGATCAACTTGTTAGACACCAAGAAAAAGTTGCTTGTATATTAAACCCGCAGTATAAACCATGGTAGAGTGTACATGTGCACTGTAGTAGAGGTGGAAACTAAGAATCAGTTTCATGGTTCAAATATATTCTGATAGAAAAATGTGTAATCACTGGCTATGTCCTTTATTCACAGAAAAGTTAATACTTTGTGATTGTGTCTATAGTTTTTGTATTACATAACACAATGTATAACAGTCAGGAGTGGAGTCCAGATTTAAATAATTGTTCAATTCATCCATACACGTACTGAAACACCTCTACACCATAGTAGATGACATAAATATAACAATGACAAAACTCCACTAATTGTACGGCAGAACAGGACAATATGATTCATCTCTCCTAACAGGTGTATATATATATTTGGACATAAAAATGAATGATATTGCTAATAAAGCTATCTGTCTTCTAAAGTGTCATAAAACATAATAACAGATAAATAACATAAAACAGACCAAGAGACTACCGCCACTCTGTGGGGATGTATAGCGAAATGCTAACATCAGCATGTTAACTTGCCCGCTGTGACAATGCACAATGCTAACGTTTAGCTGGTATAAGAGCTACCACATTCACTATTCTAGTTTATTGTACAGCTGAGACTGATGAATGTGATGTTAATAGTTTTGGGGGGTATTTTGTCAAAAAAAAGCAATGGATCGTGTCATTTTTGAGGATATAGTGCTAGATTTAAAGTCAGGGTCACCAAATCCTCTCAACACCACATATGTATGCCTGTGCAGTATTTCATCACAATCCAGTCAATAGTTGTTGAGATTTTCTGAGTCTGGACCAAAGTGGTGGATTGACTGAGAGTGACCCACCACTAACATCACTAAGAACCCCACTTAGAGATGCTCTCCTGTGCCAACGCCAATTAAGGCCACTCAAACAAAGCCAGCGAACTGAAGGACAGTTTCAAGTTTGAATTTTCACATGTCAAACAAAACAATATAAGATTTGCTATGAATATCACACGTTATGAGCTGGTTTTGCTATGGTTGATTAAAATAAAGTTCAGGTTTCAACATAACCGTAAACACCTTTGCTGATTTCTATTGCCTCTCGTCACTGAGGAGGGTCTAATGTTGTGGGCCTGATATGTCTTCCTGTGTGTGGTAGTGTTCATACGCGAGTGTCCTTGTGTCTGTGCTTGTTATTTGATGTAATCCCTTTTGCCAGGGTATGTTGAGTGACAAAATATTATGAGTTTTAGAGAACCTCAGACCCACATACAGTGATTTGAGCTGCTCATTATAACGGGCTGCAAATCGTTTTAAGAGTCAGTGAACGCTGTGCTGACTGTATCTCTCATATGCTCACACGCAGTACATCTCTGCATCTGCAAGGTCGTAATGGTCAGCATAATAATGTGATCTTTACAGTGTGTGTGTTTCAGTTCCCATACTTTTAAGTTGCCCTTAATTGTTATACCACATTGTGTTCATGATGTTATCTCAAAAGAAGTAAAGAAAATGTGCATACTTACTCTTAAAAAGCCTAATTAAAAGTGAGATTACATCCATTTATCCCAGGACTCTTTATCTCTGCCTTTGTGTATCTCTCTACATCATTTTGTGATTGCACACAGGACAGTTAAGGTCTCAAATTTATTTTTTTTCTTTCTTCTTCTTTCTGTAAAATTAAGTAGGTTTTTTGGAGTTGTTTTATCATCCGATGCAAAAATAAAAGTAAAAAAAAGTAATGATTTTAAGTTATTCAGTTCCTCTTTAATGTACTATAGATAACACAGACTATCTATCGGGTCACTTAGATATTTTTCTTATTTTACACAATGATTTGAACTTATTTATCATTACAGATTTTAAAGTAACATTCAAAATAGTTTCCACTTTGAACTAATCATCTTTCTCATCCTATTCATACTCTCAGTGGAGTAACATCAGCATCATTAGCTGCACTTCTTCTTGCTGAAATACATTAGCTGAGATGCACAGAGACGTTATTAAGACTTGCAGCATCATCTTGAAGAGATGCTGAACACTCGGCAGGTTCAATGTACAAGCTGCACCTTTTGATCTTTAGATCTCTGCATCACTATACCATGGATGCTGTTCTTTTCACTAAGCCATTACTGCTTGAACCTGCAGTAGATAAGATATGATCAATCCACATATGAACCACCGAATATGACATGAAATACAGCAAAGCAAAATACGAGTGTCTCATAAACACTGTTGAGCGTGTCTGAAAGGTAAAAAAAAAGTTTATTAATGTCACATTATATATTGTAATTTACCCAAATATATTTCAAATTGCCTTTTTGTGCTGCTGCCATTCAAGGACTCCACTGTGTGAAAATTTAACTAGTAACTTGGTATGAGGCCTTGATGTGCACTGAATTATATTGAAATGTAATAAATATGGTTCTGTTTATGTCTGACCATTCCACTATCCTTGGGTTAAGTAATTTTGCCAATGACCCATGTGGAATAAGAAGGTAATATGGGTCTAGAGTGTGTGTGAAGGAGGGACACATTTTTTATTCACCTCCTGTCTCTGTCCCTCTTTCTTCCTTTATATTTCAAGGATTCTGTCTCTCTGTTTCTTTCGTAGCCTTGCCATCATTCGAGGTATTCACTGAATGAATCGGCCTGCGGTGATATTATTATAAGTGTTATTCAGCGCTCATCTTACAGCGTACCTTTTTTTTCACTATCCAGTTAGGATTCTGTTCTCTTCAACATCACATCTCCATGAACCAATTATAAAGTTATTAATGTAGTCTGTACTGAATGTGGAGTGGAAATTAATTTGACCTCACAACTACAGTATATCTATATTATGGCTGCAACTGATGATTGACATTGTACATTGTTTTTTTTGTTTTGTTTTGTTTTTTTCAATTAATCAATCTGTCATTAGTCTAAATAAATTATAGATTAAGTAAAAATCAAACAGTGATTTGAACAGAACTCGGTTCTGAGAAAAAATGCTGCTATCCGTTAATAACTCAAAATGTTCTGCAACGAGGTTACTTGCATTGCCACAAAGCTGTTCTAGCGACACAGTTACTGAGGTTTGGTGCATCTGTTTGATGTTTGATCAAGATTTATACATGCTCAAAGACTCCTGTCAATAGATACGGCAGTGCTTGTAAGCCAGATGCTAATCAGTGAGTTTTATTGTAACACATCATTCTCATAATATTAGCAAACAATGCTTTCTGGTGGATTTTCATGTTGACATTTTATTACAAATTAATTACTTTACCATTTAAATAGGCTGTTGAACATAAACCACAGTTATAAAGAGACATTTTTGCATAAACACTGAGAGCAGAACAGTCATAAGTTCAGTGTTATTTCTGATTCATGCAGCAAGGCGCGGTTTGGGCGAATGCCTGAGTGTTTCATTTAGTCTGCCTCGAGGGCAAGATTTACGGGGTTCAGCAGTTGTGGGAGCAGAAGCTCACCGGTGCCAGAAAAAACTAATCAACATGAGGAAGAGATGGATCCATTTCCACTGGTGATGCTTGTATCATTTGATGCTTGTGAATTGTTTATCACTGTGAATCAAAATTTGTGCTTTAACTACAGCAAGGGAGAGGATCCAGCCAGTAAAAGTATAACACACACACACACACACACACACACACACACACACTGCAGAGTGAATGTTTATACACTGACTGAACTGTCTGGAAATGACCTCTTCTAAGAACTAAAGTGTGGGTACCATAGAGAAATGGAAAATAATTATCTTACTCAACTGAGGGCTTACAGTGACAGATCAGTATGCAGGGGTATTGCACAGTACTAGCTCATAACCTGGGTCATATTCAGGAAGATAAGTTTATATGCATCTTCACATTTCAATCACAAAATGTACCTACATATTGAATAGAAAACAACTTTTGGATGCTTTAGTGGAAATAAAAGTTACACAGACTAGAAAAAAAACCCAAAAAAACAACCCAACTTGTATAGATGTGATTTCCATACAACATAAATCAGAGTAAATGTTGTATAATGAAAGATAATGTACATATTCTTATGTAAATGCACTCTCCGTCTCTTCCTCATTCTGTCTATTTTGTCATTTTTAAGGAGGAGGATGGTGGGCTCATCATAAAGCCACCTCTACATCTGCCACTACACCCCTGCAATGCATGCTCAGTGTTGTCCTCTGTCCGCCAACACAGTGATTTTTGGTAATACTATTACATGAGCACAGCTTTTCTTTAAGGGTAATGTCAGATAAAGAGAAAGAGAAATCAACAGCCTGGCAGAGAAATAATCCTTTCCTCTCCTGCTAATTAGCATTTCTCCATCTCTCAGCTCCTCTGGTTCTCCCAGTGTTCACTCCACATGAATTTGGCTGAAAATGTCTCACTGACTGATTGATTATGAGTTAAGTCAGCAGTAACACTTTTCTTTTTTGTGTGTGAAATGCAATCATTATTGTTTAATTTAATTAATAGTTGATTAATGCATAGCTAATACTTTAATTGTTTTCCAAAAAAAGATACTCTAAAAATTACAATGAATGTAAGCCATATTTCTCCATTTTATTAATTTAGCAGCTGTTCTGGAGCTTTTGATTATATCACATGATCAAAACAAGAAGCAATTGGTTATGGTTAAAACTTCCCCAGAAAACTAGTTAAAACTATTTTTAAAGTGGACATATTATGCACATTTCCAGGTTTATATTAATATTCTGGATTTCTACTGGAATATCTTTGCATGATTTACAGTTCAAAAATCTCCTCATTTATCCTATTCTTTATGCAGCTGCTCTGTTCAGCCTCTGTCTGAAACATGCTGTATTAGCTCCTGTTAGCAGTTGTGGTGGCTACCTCCATTTCTCTTTAACCAAAATGTACAAATACATCTGTAAATGTTTGAGCCTTAATATGATCCGAAAAGAGTGGGTGGACAATGGAAACAACCCATGGAACAACATTAGCAACGAAGGCTACAGAACAGATCTTCTTTTTGCGGGTATGTACACATAATCAGAAATTATCACAAGGAGGAAGTAGAGTTAACTCTTCAAACGAAGCATTGAGCAGGCTGAAGCCCTGGCTTTTGACTTGCAGATAACATTTTACATATGATCACCTCAGATCACCTTTGAGCATGTTTAACATAGACAGAACATCATAACAAAATATTATATTATACTGTGAGTGAATGGGATGAAGACCACAGGTGGATTTTAATTGAAACAATATGCCTGATTATTTCCACATCCACTAAAGACAGAAAAAACATGCAACTAAGCTAACTACTCAGTTTACTCGTGGTTTAACTGCAAGTTTACAAATTGTGTGACTAACTGCTTTGCTAACCAGTGACTTCAGTGACTCTTAACCTGATCAGATCTGCTGATTTGTTGGCAGATTGGCAAAGTGAAAATAACTCATTGTGTTGGTGGTTGATTAATTACTCATTTACTCTCTTAATCGGTGGATGCCTGATTCACTTACCGAGTGATTCATTTACAAACTGACTGGCTGGCATTTGGGCTTACCTATTAACTGATTGGCTGCCTTAGCAACTCACTGAATAATTACCTTACTGACTGACTGTTTTTTAACTGATCCAACTATCTGGGTAACTGTCTTATCAACTGATTCAACTAACCGTCTGACAGCCCTGCTTGCATGCAGCCTGACTGATAAACTGTTTTCCACAGATGTCAGTCAGGATAAGTGGCTTATTTGTGTATTCACTACAGCCTGTGGGGTGCCATGTTCAACCAGCCTCTAATGGCAAGAGGCCTGAGGCAAAGATGTTAGCGAAAATATCCACAATCCAACAGTAATACCTCTCTACTGCACTGCTGAAATGAGACGAGTGTGGCATAATCCCCTAACAGACACATGCATCTAAGAACAATATACACAATCACCCACACCATCACTCCTACCCTCACAGCCTTAAAGACACGCCCCCTCTTGCTCATCCTCATTTTCTGCTCCCCTTTTCCCCAACCCTTCCCTGTCCTTAAAGAGTGGCCTATGTGGTACAGGATGATAATTAAAGTCTGCAGTGATTGGAAATATATCCGCACACCATATCATTTTAATGCCAGGGCCCTAATATGCCAAGATACTGGCTATAATTGGATTTTGATTGGTTACTAATGAAGATGCACTTCCTGGGAGACAGATGTGACAAGTCATCTGTTTTACCCCAGCATCCCAGAGTGTGTACGCCTGCACACACACGCACGCACGTCTAGTTATGAAAGCTTACTCTCATGAGTGAAGACGAGTGAAGATGTACATCCATGTACAAACATACATACATATTAAAAGACAAATGTTCACACATTCTGACAGCAAACACAATATGACCATATAACATGAACAACACAGCAACAAAACAATAAAACCATATTAATCGATTTCTGGCCTGTAGGGGACTAAACAAAAACTCCTCAACAAGACATATTATCACCTTATAAAGACTTGTTAGTAATCGATTGTCAAGTTACACATCGTGCCAGCAGACACGGAGCAGCATTACCATTCATTATAGTCTTGTTTCTATTGATCTGATCAATGTAAGTCTCTCTCTCTCCTTTTGCTCTAGTTTGGTCTTCACCAACTCCGAAGTAAATATCTGGCTCCTAAGCTGCTAGATGTATCACTTTATTCACCTGTTGTCATTCTGCCTCTGTTGCTTGTTTACTAAAAATGAATATTGCTCTAAATGTTATTGATGAGAATGGTGAGACTGAACAGATACAGTGAATGTGCCACCAGTGTGGAGGTCACCAAGGCTAAACATTATTTGATTCAAGCTATGTTTTCATGCTGATTCAGTGCCTATGCAACATAATTAAAATGTTATCATAATTTATATTTTGATTATGACAAAGCAGAAATATGATAAAATAAAATGTATAAACTAACCTCTTTCCAGCAATTCCAGTTTTGGCTGAAACATTTTTATTCTTTTCTTGTCTCCTCATGTACACAAGTAGCTACCAGGAAGTTGTTGTTTTATGCATTTGGGTTTTTAAAAATTTTTTTTAAATCACATCCATGTGACGTTGTTTCCATACGTGCATGTAATGTTAACAAGGCTTACACATGTATAACCTAAACACACACATACACCTTTTTTTTTTTTCTTTAAAGCATTTATCTTATGCCAGTACAGCTTTATGGGAGCAGATTAGTCCACCCACACAGGCTGAGATATTCCTGCTCAAATTTCTTTACACAAATACCTGTTTATTATGTTTCATTACCTGGAATGATATCCAGTGAGCCAACAGGATAAAACTTTGTTTTCATTGCCATGAGCTGTTCTCTGTGTCAAGTTTTCATTTTCAGCAAAAAATCAAACTTTAAATTAAAGTTTAATTGTAGTAAATTGTATTATTTATGTACATTTCTAATGCGTTTACAAGCTAAAATTAAGCATTTATGCTCCTTTGTCATGATTAGTGTCCTATCAGGCATTTCTTCGCCTTCTGGTCCCCCAAATAGGCTAAAGCAAGACTCCAAATCTATTTCCCAACTATATTTCAACTACTGTATTTGTTAAACTTACCCAGATTATCAATAGTTTGCTTGCTGATTTAAGTATATATGATTTAAATATATATCCCAGCTGCTGTTACTATTCTGTTCCAGTAGCATCCCACTGCTAATGCAGATTTAGCCAATTATCTGTGCTTTAATGGATAATTTAAATGTGTCTGTAAACAAATCTCCCCCTGCCCTCTTTATTCATTGCATTTGTGTGTGTACATGCATTTCTGGCCGTGCACATTGATGTGTGCCTGCATGTGTGTATACGTGGGTATAAACATGTCTCTCCTGACATCTAATTAAGTATTCATTAAGAAGCCAGAATATCTTCCTAATGCATCAGTTACAAAAATAAATTGGAAGTGCTGTACAGATTAGGCTAAAAAAGATCTCTTTCTGCTGCATCATCTCTCTCTCTCTCATGTTATTCATACCAAGCCCACAAAAATATCCTCTCCGCTCCCTGATTAGCCTTAATCTCTTCCTACCTCCTTCCTCTCCTTCTTCCCTTCCTTTCCACCCTGCTCTCTCTTTAAAGCTAACTCCTTCAATTCCTCTCATCAAATATCGACCTTCTGGTATGTCTTAAATTTGGCTTTATTTTGTCCCCTTTAGTGCTTAATTCTTCACCTTCTCTTCACCCTTTTCTTACTCCTCTTTCCTCTTCTATCATCTGTTGACCCCTTTTTACCTTGATTCCCTTATCTAATGAAATATCTTCAATGTCCATTAGAGCTATCTGTGTGGATGTGTAAATGGATGAGTTTTGGTTGGTACATCTTTGGTACAGATTTGGAAACAATCTTCAGCTGATACTGTTGGACCGTAGTAGGATGTGTGTTTTTGTGTGCATGTGTGTCCTCGTGCACGTATGGCGAGACATAAGGACAGTAATCTGTTTAAGCATCTGTGTCTCAGAAGGCCACTAACAATTTCCCACAAGGCACATATACACTACACACACACACACACACACACACACACACATGATCAGACGGCCTGGCAATGTACAGACACTTGAGTTAATCTCTCTTGAATTAAAGATGCTCATGGGAGGCTGTCCTTGCCAGAAATATGACAACATGGGTTGTTTGTTTAAATGGTGGAAACTACCTGTGTTTCCAGTCAAGTGGCTTCTTGAGGTTGTGTTAATAATGCCTATCCTCTCTCCGTGGAAAAGAGTGAATAGTTGGGTATATAAACCTGAGAGAGGGGTAATAATCTTTAATTAATCATGGTTGCGTGTGTGTGTGTGTGCACTGAAGCTACATTCCAGTGCATGTGTACAAAGTGTTTGATTTACAGTGTAGCTGATCATTACCTAACTACCCTTTTTAAAAGAAAATGTCACTTTAGTATTCATGTGCATGAAAAGATTTTCAATCATATAGCACCAACGTAATTAAAAACAGAAACATCTACACATACATTGTCTAGTAAATGTAATTAGAGAGAGTGCTGTGGTGCATAGACAGCACAAAACCAAGGTCACATTAGGTTACAGGGCTTTATGTTGCTCAAAGGGAAAATACACTAAAGCACATAACAGATAAATACAGATACATGTAATAATAAAGCACAAAAACCCACAAATCAACATCATAATCATCATAAAAAAAATAAGATTTACATGCTGCTAGTAACCATGTTTACCTTGTGTTAACATAATAACATTTGCTAATTAGCACTAAAAATGAAGTAAGAATCAAGTATCATTCATTTTGCAGGTATTTAGTTTCTAAACCAAAGTGTTGGACAAATTGAAATTTAGACGTGATGATGAAGTCAGGGAATCACTGAAGTTATTATAATTCCTCCTGTGGCTTCTATGTATCTCAATACCAAATTGTATGGCTTTCTTATCTATACTTGTTGAGATATCTTACTCTAAAAATAATAAGTATTCTTTCCCCTTGAAGCTATTGAATCATTCAACCCGACATGTAGCTGCTGTAGATGATTCCTGGTATTTCTGCTCATGTGTAAGATTCTTTCACTTCTATATTTAAGCTTTGCTGCAGTTTTCTTTCTTGTAGCTTGTTTAGAAATCCCTCTGAAAAAGTATCTCGGCCGTGAAGTACTAAAACTCTTCCTTGGAACCAATACTAATGAACTGCTTTCAAATGACATGTGGCAGTAAAAGTCTCACACTGAGGCCAACACTAATGAAATGTTTTCAGGCAGCATTTAGACCATCTTGCAGAATAATGAAATCAACGACAACCAGGTTCAGTTAAGTTTCATGGAAGCAGATCTCCTTTAACATTCAGAAAGTAAAAAAAGAAAAAATCTTAAAGTCCTTAAAGTTAGCACGGGGTTAAGGTAAAGGACAATTGTTATAGTTTTTGAAATGATAGGTCATTTTTAGGCACCTGATGTTACCAATCTATTGTGTCATTTTTCTTGGGAGGACAGGTTCTCTGAAACATATTGATGATTTGGACTGTGTAAGTAAAATTGAATCAACATGACAATATATCAGAGTGGATCAGAAGACCAGGAACAAGGACATGAAGGGAGAAAGAAACAAGAGACATAACAGCAGTATAAAAATAAGTGAAGAAAGGGGAGGAATGAAGACATGATGATAGATGACCGGAAGAGACATAAATGGCAGAAGAAGGGAAGAAGACTGTCAATATGTCAATATTAGGGCATAAAACCAGTGTGGAGGTCACTGGTTTAATTCTGGACTCCATTGGGATGTTTGAGGTTTAATCTAATCTAATCTAAAGAAGAAGAAGACGGGAGAGTTGGGATAGTGCAGAGGAAGATAGAGGATGAGAAGAGAGAAGAGAAGAAATGGATGGATCTGACATTAGCATTTGAATTACCTCATTCTCCTGCCAATAGCATTTCACTCGCCTCTGTTAAAGTCTGCATTATTGTGGGTTTGCAACGTTATTATTACCAGGGATGGGGAACAATTTTAATCTCTCAATTTGAAACTGATATCTCGTATTTGGCACAAACAACACACACAAACACACACACACGTACACACACACACACACACATTCACACACAAGGTTGAGGGAGTGCAAGGATCAAATCCAATGGAAAATAGGAGATTTAATTGGAGTCTGGATGAGGAATTCAGAAAGCTATTAAACTCCTGATGACTTATTTTAGACACACAGATGTGTGCACAAGCAGCACAGCACAGAAATACACATATGTAGACACACTTAAAACAAAACGCACACACATATACACACATGCACACACATGCGTACATAGTTCTGAACCTAAGAGGTTTTTAGCATTGAAACCCAAATGAAGCACTGATCTGTTTTTAGCCTGAAGAACTCGCTGCAGTAGGTATTTAGCCGCCTCACACTCACAATAAGAACTCATTATACTCAAGACCACAGGCTATACGTGTGTGTGTGTGTGTGTGTGTGTGTGTGCATGTGTGTGCATGAGAGTTTGTGTGCGTGTGGGTTTTGCCGTCACAAGAAGTCATCACACTGCTTTAATTAGAGGCAGCTCTCTATGTGCTTTAGGAGGTTGTACGAGAGCAAGAAATATAGAATAAGACACTTGGCCTTCATAACAGAAATCACACACATACAGAACACACACACACACACATAAAATCATGCATGTCTTCACAGGGACTGTACATGTATTATGTGACTCAGGTATGTAAGAGTGCAGCTACACATAGAAATAGATATAATCTATGTACAAATGCTGTGCTTATTTATAACACACAAAACTGTTCTAGTCCTGTGTGTGTGTACTGTACACTGTAGTCTTAGTGCCCTCTAGTTGTATTAAAAGAGTTTTTACTGTAATGTTTTTTACACAAGAAGTACAACTTGTTGTGAAGCCTATTCACAGTATAACTCCTGCCCTGAATGAGTGGCAAGTCACAGTTCTATACAAAAACTGAAGCTTGTTTTTTTTTTTTTTCCTTTTCACTCGTTCTTTCATATTCTCCACCTTTCTACTGTGATATCTTTACACCTTTCACTCAAGTGTTTGGTCATTGTATGTCTCTCATTTATTTCCTTAACACTTCAGACTGCATGATCATTCAAGGTTCAGGTATTTGCAGGTTGTTTGTTGCTCATAATATTGCTGATGTTTGGAACTCAAAAGTAGTCTGAATAACACCATCAAAAACAAAACAAATTTATATGGTAATCTAATCTAATAATTTCCCTGACATACTGGAAGACATCACTATAGAATAACACCGATCTAGCTACTGTCCTTTATAACCTAGATTTATGAAATTATCAAAAATTTGGATCAGAGACTTACTATGAAATAAGTAATAAGTGAAATATCACCATTTTTATACTCGATATAGGGAAAGGTGGGGAAGTGAAAAATTAATGATAGGAGAAAGGAGGGAAGCAAAGAAAGGAAAGAACAACAGTATGATGGAAGGCAGGAAGACAGAAAATAATGAAGGACGTTCAGACAGATGTTGCCGCCTCATTTCAAAGAACTGCCGCTGTGTGATTCAGGCCCGTCTCCTGTTTGCATTGGTTAACATGCTCTTCCTCACCACTCATCACTCACTCCCTATGAATGATAACAAGGTTTACTGTACATCATTGTAGCTATAGGCTTGTCAATATTTAATTCCACATACTGTCGGTAGCTTCAAAGGCAGGTCTAATATTTGACTCGTATATACTGTATATTTATCTGCTGACCCCAAGACACTGTTGAGCACTGCTCCGTTGAGCATTTACATTAGACTTATTACAGATGCACATGCATAATTATATAAGTAATTTACAGCGCAGCATCTAGCAAGCTTACAGTCTTAATGTATTATACATATGTAATATAGGCATACAACGAGAACAGTACATACATACAGACTTGTTGCGTCTTTAATTTAAATGCAGTTTTCAAACCCAATATGCTTTTGGCATCACATCTCCATTGAAATTATTATGTCTTAACGTCTTATATAATTTCAAATTTGAACATTTCACATTGGAGCACGGCTCTAGTTGTGATACTAATGGCCCAGTCACTGCTGTGTTTAATGGATAATGATGAATATGTTTTTCTTATTCCTCAGCTCAAAAGTTTTCCATGGTTTCACGATAGTTTAATCACACCCACATGCATTTAACCGTGTCACTAGTGCAGGGTAATATCCAAACTTTAACAGTGAACTACTGACTGAGCATGACAGCTTTTTGTACATTTATTTATTTATTTTGCATTTTCTCTCCGTTTGGTGTGCCTCTGCACAACAGCCCTGATAACTGTTGGCTTGAGGAGTTGGAGACAGACATGTGCCACCTCCATGACACATGCATGTCACCAGCTGCCTCTTATTACAGCACCTTTAAAAAACAAGCTTCATGCCATCTCACCCATCACAGACAAGCATCTTTACAGATGACTCATGCCTGTTGAATCCGGCTGTTATCTGGTTGATAGTCTGGCATAACATTATTCTAACAATTCTGCAAATATGTACTCTTACATGCAGTTACATATTTTTGAGCAGGCACATCCACACAAGGGGAACATAATGCAGGACTGTGCAATGTATAATACTTTAAGATGCAATTAAATTGTTATTCCATATCTCCGTGAATCCTTTACTTATTCCTAAATGACAAGTTTGGGATTTAAAATTATTTTTGCTTCCCACTTCATCATCTATCTTTTTAGACAGTTGCGATGCTTACTGTGCCCGAAGGTTTACCATTAAATCACTTCATTTGTTTCTTAAGTCATTGACATACATATATAACGGCTATGAGACACAATCATTTATTTTTCACAATCCTGCTGCAGTTACTTCCTCAGACTGTGATCATATCGCAGTAAGGATGATCAAGTAAGGTTTAAAGAGAAGGAAATAAACTCTCTGACATCAAGTATTGAAGTTTTCGGCAGCAGAAAGTCTTAATCTATCTATCATTCTCTTATTGACCAAGTTGCCTGTTAAGGCCCTACTCCTCTGTTCTTCCCACATCATTATCTGCCCATTATGCAAGTATAGTCCCAACATCGATTAATGCTTCATGACTCCACAAGGTAGAAGTTTTCTATAGTTCAATGCAAGACCTTTGTTTCTTCTTAAACCACTTCACACAGGTGTCAATCCACACCTGAAGATGTAACGATACTATATCAGGATGAAGCCCTCTTATTTTGATTAATCCAGTAATGAATTTCATCACATTTTAATCTCCATGTCTTCATCTCTTTCCATCACTAAAGCTATCGACTGACCTGAGAAAAAAAATCATCCATCATTTCTCATGTTATTGAGCCCATTATGGCAGCCATCATGGACATACAAATTGAAACAGTAGACAGCAACTTCCCTTTCTTGAATTATGGAAGAGATTAAGTGAAAACGGAAGTCACATATCCGCCCCTTTTACAGCAGTGACAGCTACTTTGACAAAGTGACTGATAGCACAAAATTAAAAGCAATTATGGTACTTCATAAAGAAAAGCAAAATGAACCCAGTGAGCCTTAATTTGGAGATATTGAGGTGAAAAGACATCTAAACTAGATATCTCAAAGTTAAATCTGGTCTAAATTTAGTTTAGCAGTGTGACTTATAACAATCATTGGCTATATTTAAATGTGTAGTTGCTGCTTCAGATTACAATAGTCATTAAAAGGGGCCTCATCGTGCACATTTCCAGGTCTATATTCATGTTCTGGGAATATACTGGTATATTTTAAGAGAGAGAGAGACAGATACACAGATAGACATCAAACCTTTTTTTTGTTCCTCCCACATCATCAATTGGTCACCATGCAGAAAAGACCTGGGATGGTGTTTTTTTGGGTGGATTTTCCCTCTAATTGTGCAGATATTGGGTGCATTGGGAGGCTAACATTTTCCTCTCTGTTCCTCCCACATCATCAGTTAGTCATTATGAAGGCTGAGTCATTAGTAAGCAGACAGATCGTTAATGCAGAGACAGATCGTTAAGAGAGCCCAGCTCTTTGTCCTTATTCAACAGGGAAGTATTATTTTCACACCTGAGCGTTATTCATCTTTGTGACAGTGAATGGGAGAATAGAGCTGGATTTATGGACAGAGACACTCTGAAAAGCCACCGCTGTCCTGTATCTCAGAGTGTTAAGGTGATACCACAGGGGAATACTAAGCTTGGTGATGTGCTCATGGTGGTAACAGTCCAGTATTTTCATTAGGTGCTTGCTTAACTGAGCATGTCTGAGATGCCTGTAGCATTTTAGTCAAGTTTCAGGGTTTTTTTTTTTTTTTTTTTTTGGACAATTCATGCTGCTGGAAAAGAGATTCAATTTTACTATTTACCTTTACTTTAGAAAGTCAGAAAGGTCCTGTTTGCATCCTGTTGCTGTGTAGCACAGTAATATTGGATTATATTATGAATCGTACTCAATTTACAATAATAGAATTATAAAATACCATTGTTGGGCACTAGTAGATGGTTATTGGCAATTAAAATTAATAATCAGAGGGAGTAATTATTAATAGTTATCATACATTACTTAGAATAGTAACTATTATGATTCAATTATTAAAGGCACACACTGGTTACCAAGTACAACAGGCAACATACATATAATAGCAGCGATACCTGTAGCAGCAACAAGACCGATAGCGACAGCAATCACATACACACCTCGCCTACACATCGCACACACATTAAAGCTGCCTTCAGGTGTGATCATGTGATATCAAGTCTGTTACATGTAGCATCAGTAACACACAGAGCTCGAGAGACTCTCCTTTTCTCTTTTGTTCACACTGTTCACATCTCACGGCTAGTCGCCATCTTGGCTCCTAACAACACGTCACTCGAGTCTCCTTGTCTTACCCTCCTCAGCATGAACACACACGAAATATAATGTAACAACAAACAAAAATGGCCCACTTCAAACAATAAATACTCAATAAACATTCATACAAACTTCACAAAGGTATATTTACTGTATTGCTACGTGAAATTTTAATGTCATTTCATCCATTTTCTGTATGATGTTTGTGATTTGTAAAGTGAAAGGAAAATGGAGTTTTCTTTTTCCTTTACACACACACACACACACACACACGCATATTAGGGACATGCACACCGTGGCCATTCATCCAGGCTGTAAGCTGAGTAATGAGTGGTTTTAGTGAAAGGGACAGCTCACCTTCTTACCAACCCTTCTCAAGGAGACTTCTGATCATTGTTGTCAACCACAGCTAAGCACATTAAATGGATACTGCACTGTCCAAGGGTGTGTGTGTGTGTGTGTGTGTGTGTGTGTGTGTGTGTGTGTGAGTGTGTGTGTAATTCGAGATGAAGGGAAATGTGTAAATGTCTGAGAAAGTTGAAAACGGTTTAAGTTTCTGTCTGTTTTGTGTATGTGTTAACAGATTGTGTCTCTGTATGGTAATGATTGTGTGTCTGCATGTGATTGGTACTCCCAACACCTTACATCTGTCTCCCATTACGATAAGGACAAACCCACTGATAGACATATAATGGACTTTCCTTTCTATGTGTGTGTGTGCACATGTGTGTGAAGGGAGCATTTAGCAGCCAATCAATCACAAGCTGTCAGATGGGTAAGTGTGGGGAACAGTGTCAGCAAAGGTGACACACACATGCACGCTCATGCTGACGTGCACACGTATACACACATACAGCAGCACATATACAGAAACATGGTAGTAAAACTTCAGTCAGTGGGTGGAGGAAAAAAAACAACCAAAACACACATCACCCAACTGGTTTGCAGTGGAGCCAGTTGCAGCTCATGACTTGTGGTGGACCAAGCAACCACCGCTTTAACATTAGCTACTGGGCTAAATTGTGCTAACAGAGCAGAAATTGCAATCAAGTTACATTACTGAAATATTGTGACAATAGTCCGACTAAGTGGTGGTCCCATGGCCAGTGAGAGCAGCAGGTGAGCAAACTGTCAATCACAGAATCAATCAATACCCACATGGCAGACATAAATAACTCCTTAAAGTCTTCAAATCTCTTTAGTGGAGCAAAATGACCACCAGCACCAATGAGTGTGCTGGTGAATGATCACCAGCACACTCATTGGAAGGCCCAGATTTAGTAATTGAGATGGAGAAGTTAATGCTTTTTGAATGGGAATCGATTGGAGCCATTTGGTATCATTGGACTTTGAAGTACTTTTGCAACCTCTGGCTTAAGGTCTGGTTAAATTTAGACAACTAAGACTATTTGGTTAGAGTTAGGGGAAGACTAATACTTCTTCCGTTTCTCTCCTGAGGACATTGTCTTTAATTGACTTTTTTTGCAGCTTCATAAAACCATTACAGAGTAAAACCATGTTATGAAAAATCAACATAATGTTCAAAAACAATGAATAGGAAAGAGAAGAGAATGAGATTCATACATAAATGGATTTAAATCAACCTCCCGCACGTGAATATGACATAAACCGTTTCCTTTTTTCCTTCTCTTGCTTGGGTTCACTTGCTCTTTTCCATCAACACCCTGCTTGTTATTTATTTATTTCTCACACTTCATATACAGTACAGACAGGTGGCCAAACCCAATCATAGCTCTCTACTGTTGCTCAACTGGTGTAGATGGGGTTTAATAGAGTTATTTTTTTTACAGCCTTCACTAATTCTCAGATGCATCAGATTGTATTCTGGTCAGCCATAGGTGTGTGACTTGAATCAAAACACAACAACCTGTGTTGGCTGGAGCCACTGGATTTAGTGACTGCAATGACCTGCATTAAACAGAAGAGCTGTGTCATGAAATAAATCTGTGGCAAGAAAAGTTGCTCTTCAGCTTTGTTCAAACTCACTAACTTTGTTTGACTTGTATTTATGGTGGTGCAAAGCTGTTCTGACACATACAGTATGTGTCAAGGGTGACAAGGTATAAAAGTATATAAAATATACTTGCTGTGGTAGTTCAGACTAACATACGCTATTTGTATTGAGACACATATTTATAGCTGATGTAAATGTAATCAGGTTGAATCATATCTAGATACAATCTGGATATGATACACATTTGAATCCAAGTTGTAAAGGATGTCAGTGTTGCTTTGTCCCAAAATCCTAGAACCACCTTTGCACAGTCAATCCCTCAGTGAAGTCACTGAGATCTGCTGCGCTTTCAGAAAGGTGTATTACAACCTGTGCTCTCAGTGCAAGGTGGGAGTTATTGCATTCTGTACTCAGCTGTCTTCTTGAACTTTATTGTATTGCTTCTTCGCACAGAAAGAAAGATAAACACACAAATACAAAGACTGACAGATATACTATGTGGAGCATGAACAGAAACACAGAAACCTAAATTAACTGACCAGAGTTGAAGATTGATGGAAGCTGCATGGAAACAATATGTGCATACAAAAAAGCAGAAAGCAAACACAGTACAGGAGCCTGAAATATGTAGTCCACAAATAAATAAATAAAAACGTCTATGGTCATTGTGTCAAGTGTTTACAATGTGTTACATTGTTGTTTTTAACGGCATCATTTATTCAGTGTTTTTATTATAAAGACTGTTTTTAATTCTATAAATATATAACCTGAGCATCAGTTTACCTTTTAGAAAACTGTCTCTAGGTAATGTACTCTATTATTTTATTGCCTTATTAATAGCTATTGTCTTATTAAGATAAACTCATTAAATATGATAAATTCCAACTGTACATGAATTGGTCTGATTTAATGCCTTCAGAACCACTAAGTTGTCAAACCACTAATTGACTTGTTGTTATACATCAATAATGGAACACATACATATAGATATGTAAAAATAGTTACATTTAACTTTTGAAAATAACATATTGCTTTTCTCTGCATTTTTTTTTTTTTTTATAGCCTAAAGCAGCCAGCGACGGCAGACAAATATAAACATGTAAACACCTCTCTTGCTTGTGAGTGTGTAAGTGGAACGTATTGTGTCTGAGGAAGTGTGTGTGCGTTTTAATATGCAGAAGCACTTCAAACCCCTCTGGATAAACAGATGGCCACTTTGACCTGAAGATTTGTTTACATACAGAATTAAGAAGATTAAAGTTGACATAGTAAACCCTAAACTGAAACGAAAAGTCTAGATTAAAATGCTAAAATTCAAAAAGAGCATAGACACCATTTAGTAGCTGGTGAAGTAGAAAAGGAACACAATATATAAAAAAACCTTTTAGAACATTATACGTAAAGATAAAATATTTAATTCTCAACAGCAGAGCATCAGATTACTTTCTAAAAGAAACTATTTTGATAAACGAAAAATAAGTAAGACTTCAGAAGAAACCATATCCGAGACACTGATTTTCTGAAACAGAGGTTAATTAAGCATTAAGCAGAAACTTCTCTGCTAATGATTACTCTATTAATGTTTCTACAATAGTTTGATGCATAATGAAAGAGTAAGAAGGCAACAAAAGCATCAACAAACAAAACAAAAATAGGTGCGTTTTTGCACATAAGGAGTGTTATGAGGACTACCAACAACTGGATCTCCTAAATCAACATAAATATAATCCCACTGGACAGAGCCAACATTACACACACAAAACCCCCAGTACAACACTGACAGAGTCACTGATGATCTACTGTCAAATATAAGCAAAACAATCCAAAGACAAATATTTGTTGTGACGGGGGACACAAACCAAATGCTAATTTTTCATAACCACAGAGGATTAAATCTGACTGGAAGGTTAGTTGAGATAAATCACTGTAAAAAAAATATACAAAGCAACAAACAAATGAGAACAAAACTAAATGAAAACTAAGCAACGCGAAACAAATAACATGAATCACAGGAAGAAATATTATGTGAATGTGTGTGTGTGGGGGTGTGTGTGTGTATGAGGTGAAGTCTGGGTGAAGAGTACATCTAAAAGAATTCATACACAATTTATGATTTAAATCTGTCAATCACGAATGTGCGCGCACACACACACACACACACACAATTCATTTCCTGTCCCCAAACCCTGACCGTCGAGCAACATGTTGCAGACGTGCACCCCAGTATAAACCCCAGTAGCAGTCCCAGCTTCATGAGGACATTTGGTTCTCATAAGGACATTTGGTTTTTATAAGAAACGCAAATACTAGAGCACACTCACACATTTACCCCTGTTGTATCACACTCAAAAGAGCTATTCCATTATTCAGGCAGTGGAGTCCCAAAGAGGATAAAATAAGAAGCTGTTAAAGCAAACCTATGAATGTTGCACATGTGAGTCAACCTCAAGGACGTTAACCTCAGATGTGGCTTTACATTGCTTCCATATGTCTTCTTAATGCACGACTTCATGCTGTATCATGCAGATATTATGTCTGAAATAATTCGCTTTTCACTAAAGCAGTGCCATTTTGTCAAAAATAGTGTACAGTCATTGGTCATTTACTAACCTTTACATTTACTGTAGATGGTTGCACGTTAGAGGAATGACAACTGCGTCTTGATTTGCCAACTGACACACTGTAGTTCGAACGTGGGAGTGATTGTGGACATAGAAGACCGCAAGTAAACGGTCAGTTGGTAATACAAGATAACATATATTTAATACATTACATTTATTACATTAAAGTGACAGAAGCCTACTAGCAGACATGGTAATTATGACGGCAGAAAAGGAGGAAATCAGAAAACCACCCATAACCACATGGTTATTATTGTAACCATGACAACAAAAGTCATGTCAGAAGGTGTGGCCCTTGATGTGTGTATGAAATTTGAAATTTATGAAAAAATGGAAAGATGCCGGGTTTCTCGAGCCCTAGCAGCCACACCCTCTGACCGATGGATGTGCAGAGCACAACTTAAGATCAGCTTAGTCTAGAGATGATCGCAACCAAATTTGATTATACTGATCTGACTGATTATATACGGATTTCCCTTTTTACAATGAGTTTACTGGTTTACTTTGTTTTAAAGACAGTAAGTGCATGGCTGTTATAACACTAGCACAGCCAATGCAAACCGATATTACTTTCTGAACAACACTAACAAAGTCAGTGCAAACTGTTAGGGTTTCATCAAATGCTGCTCAAATGTGCATTCAAAACACACAAGTCTGTACAATTTAATTTACAACTGAGAGGCATCTAATAGCACGCATTCAAAACACTTTCCGGGACTTTTCTTAATCTCGCTTGATAAATGAGCCGCGCTGTGAGTAAAGAGCACTTTCTGAGCACCAATAAGCCCTCTAAACAGATTACAAAGACTTATGGGTAAATAGCGGCAGCAAGGGTGAAAAAAAAAAAAAAAAAGAGCATCCTTTTAAATAGAGCTTCCTGGAATGTGACGCAACTGTTTCTCTTCCCGTCACTGGCTGATGAGAAATAAATGAATGAGATTAAGGTTTTAACGCCGCTGTACGAGTGTTTTGTGTGTGTGTGTAAAAGTGTCAGAGGAAAAGAGACAAAGTGATTATGATACAGCTGCAAGAGACTCAACTTGCTCTCTTCTCAAACTGGTTAAATTGTGGTTGCTATGGGCTGCAGTGTGTGTAGGTTTGTATGAATGTGAGAGTCTCCGTTTCTTTCATAGACATTGATAGACATCATCTAATTTCAGATCCCAGAACTACAATGTAAGATGTGTGTAGGTGCACACACAGCAGAGCTGTACTTTTCTTTCATTTGAATGATTTACTCATTAATGTTTTAATTTGATGCTCTGTATGTATGACTTGAGTCATTTAGACTTGCATCTGTCACCTGACATGAATCAAATCAAAATACAAAAATTAATACAATTAAAGGCAAAATTATATACACTCATATATAAACTCATATATAAACTATGAAAATATTATGACACAGATGTGATGGATAACTCAACAAAATAAAAGTCCAGGTGAGCAGCCTGTTCTCATTGTCAGAGTCGCTGTGAAAAGAAACGTGTAGTATTCTTTGTCACAGCGACTCTGAGGAAGTCTGTGCTGTTTGACCAGCAGATCATTGACTGTTTGCTGTGCCCAAATTGCAGTGTGTAGGATATCTGATTAGCTATAGCTGAGGACACCTTTGTATACTCTGTTTTATAATTTTGACAAGAAATGACAAAATTCATTCTGTTCCTTAGTCATGCAAGTTTTTTGGAACACAAATGCAGTATAAGAGCCTCTGAGCTGCTTTGCTGATTCAGGTAGTCGACATCATAAACAGATTGACAGTATAACCTATTTTAGTTTAATCACAATTAGTAGTTTGTGATTGTGATTTTGAATTAAATATGAGTTGTTGCAATATAAAAAAGGGACTAATAAAAATAGACCATTCCCCATATAGAATAAGTAAAGTAACATAATTACTATGGACAGTTACTTGTCAACTCGTTATTTTGAAAAGCAAGTGGGGGCGAGGTTGTGTCACGCACAGAAAGAAAGCATCCTTTATCCCTCTGCCTTGAGGTAAAGTTTGAGACGCTGCTATCGATCTACAAAACAGTCAAAACATTTGATGACAACATGGCATTGTAAAAACCCTAGGCCAACTTTGGAGATAGGTACAATATGTCAGATTTGGCCAGAATTTTAGTTTTTTTACACACACACACACACTCTCCACCCTCTCACCACCTCCCCTCCCCTTCTTTCTCCCAAAACTGTCACCAAACCACCTTCATCAATTCAGTTAAATTCAAATCAAATCTGCTTTACTGGAAACATTGTTACAGCAACAGTACACTTAATTGAAATTACGTAATTTGTTTGGAGAATACTGCAGTGTTTTGTCACATAGAGAAAATCAAATCAATCTTGAGAAAAATAAACACACAAGGAAATGCACACTTACACACAGAGCTTTGTGACAACTGTACGTTGTTTTTCTCAGAAGGGAAGCTGATACAAACATAAAAGCAGAAAAAAAAATCATATTGGCTTCTCTAAGTGTCTCTATTCTCCCGTGGGTGAGTAAACATTACCATTCCAGTGATTCTCTGTAATATCTTAATATGCTGTGTGTCAGTCTTCAGTTTTCTCTTATTTACTGTGGTGGGCATAAACTCTTGTTTCAAAATCTCTTACGGCAGATAGATAATTACCTATATTCTTAGGTCATATTGACAAGAATAATTTCAAAGTTTACATTTACTGTGTGCTTCTTCACATAACCTGTGGAGGATTAATAAGGGTACAGGCCCTTCAGCCTTCTGGAAGTAGTCAAAAAGAAACAAAACATATCACTTTTAAAAGGGAAGAAAAGGCAATATCACATACTTTTTTGACATTTTTTGCAGATTATAAAGTTTACAGAAGTACCTGCCAGAAGCTAATCTACACCTGATATGAAAAGGAATAAAATTAAGACATGCAGTTCTAGCATATGCTACCGTTGTAAAGAAAAAAAAATAAATTGCTTTTGATGTGTTTTATGTTATGTGTGTAAGAAAAACTATAGGGGTATGAAGCGAAAATATGTTATGTAAATTTTATTCTAATATGTTGCTGCTTTTAAACTGCACCTGACTTTGATTTTCTCTTTCAGTCTTGCCTGTGGTAAAGAAGGTTCCACCTCACTTGTGCAACTACGGGAGCAATTTCTTGAACTCAGAAGTGTTTTTGGAATTTTCCTTCTTTTTCCTATATTTTGTTCCTGGCACTGAACAGTAGGCCATGCCTTTAAATTTAAGCACTTCTTGATGGGCTGCAAGCGCAGCTGGCAAAACTGCTGGCAACTTGATTGAAAAGCAAAGCAGCAAGAGGAGAAAATTATAAACAACAGAGATTTTTTTTCATTATAATATTCATCATAAATTGTTATTCGACTTTTTACAGCAGTCAAATTAAAACCACCCAATTTCAGTCAAACACAATAGATGTACAAAACAGGGTGGTGTTTGCTTTTGCATTAGACTTCTAAATAGGATATTTTACTTTTTTAATTGTCCAAAGTTCAACTCATTATTACTCATCATCAAATTTAAAATGTGTGCGCACACACACACACACACACACACACACACACACACCTCACAATTCTATTAAGTACTATAAAGACTATAAAGGACCAACTGTCTAAGGCACAGACCATTGTAGCCACAACAGCTCTGGACTGAATCTGGCCAGGGGCTTTTGATGCATGACATGCCTCTCTCTCTCTTTCTCTCTCTCTCTTTCTGTATCCATGTTTCCTGTCACTCAGCTGTCTCGCCGAGAAATAAAGGTAAAATATCCCAAAACATTAATTCACCTGCACTGCAATGAGACTACTTCTTTCTTTATGGGTCTGTACCATAAGTTTTCTCCTGAAAGTTATTAAAGACTTTAATTTATCTCCACACTTAAGAGGCAGCATCTCCCAAACTTCCAAATTTCAGCAACAACATGCTAATGTAGCAGCTGATGCCTTCTGTTGTCCAAATACATAATTAGTGAATGACAAAAAGACAAAAGTATCTTACTAGCAGAACATCTTAAACACGCATCGTCAATCTGGTGATGTGTGTCTTGCAAAATGCAGTAGAGTGTAAAATGTTTACAGACTAAAATGTTTTTCAGTGGGAGATGTTTGCACATCTTGAATTGTTTTGACTCCAGCTATCAGCATCATTACATCAACATAATCAGAGTTTGGGGCTTTCTCACAATACTGGTTAATCATGTTGGATAGTATGCAAACCTGTTTATGCATGTGGAAACATAAACTTACTAGGTAATGAGAACGTATGGCCGTGTGTTATGGCATTCAGCTTCTAAGTGTAGCAAAATGGACATTTATTTAGATGAAAATGTCATGGATTATTACTATAACACTGATTTAGAGCAAGCACTGAAATTGATAACCTATAAACTAAACAGCGTTGGTACTATAAAGCAGAGGAACTGTCTTGCAGGAGCTCTCTCTCTTTGCCTCTCTCTCGCAATCGAGTATAAACAATTGAGGGCATAATATCAACGGGGTGATGTAATCACTACAGTGATGTGATCCACTTTGTTTCTGCGGGTAACTCACTTAGAGACACATTACACTGGCTAGATGAATGGACAGATGGAGGGATGTATGGGAGTTGTGAATGGATGGAAGAGAAAAAGGAGATGGATGAGTTTAAGAGAGGGAGGGAGTGTAAATAGACAGACAATGGGGGAGAAAAGTGGAGGTAAGGTGAGAGGCAAGTGAGGAGGTTGAAAGAGGAGATAAAGGGAGAGGGAAGGTTAACTGAGAATGACAGAATAGAAAGAGTTTATTTGTAGAAAGATGAGGTAAAATGAATTAGAGATAAAAAAAAATAGGTCAGAAAAGAGCTGCTTTAGCAAAAAGAGTGAGGAGGTGAAGCGAGCAGTCAAAGAGAAGAAGGCGGGAATGAACATGTGACTTAGAGAGAACATGACCGAGATAGAAGCAGAGTGATATTAGATAAACTAATTACTACAGACCCTCCTTTTCCTGCACTCTCACTTTCTCCGTCTATATATCCATCAATCTCTTCTGCCGGTCATTGCCTCATTCTCTCCAACTTTCCCGGAATAAAAGCGTGATGTTTTCCCGCCGATAGCGAGCAGCTCTGCTTCCCGCAGGCTCTTTAAAGTGAAATCGGATACGTGTACATCCAATCGGAAAGCTTTTAACTAGCAGAGTTATGGGTTGCCAGGTGGGTAAAGTATTTAGCAGTCGGGACACTCAGTATGTGTGTGTGTGTGTGTGTGTGTGTGTGTTGTAGAGTTATGAGTGTATGCATATGTCAATGAGTGAGAAGTAAAGCGTTTAGTGGTGAAGGCACTCACTGGAACTCCTCAGAGGCTGTGTGTCTTTTTTTGTGTTTTGGTGTGTTTTTCCTGAGTAAATTCAAGTGTTTTGTTTGTGTGTCTTTGGGAAACCACTCAAACCATGTGTGTGTGCGTGTGTCTGCATACTGTATATTATCTTTAATATCATTATTAATAATCAACTATTTGCACATTTGAACTCTTTGTAAGAATTATTTTTGCACTTTTCATACATAACATGCAGTTCAAATTGTATGCATAAATCTGCAAGAAAAGACAATTCTTGCAGTTAGAAGTTAGAAGATATGAAACATACTAAATGTTTTGAATAAACCAGCATCAACAATAAAAAAAAAACGCTAAATGATGCAGTATGTAATACAAGTGTAATAAAACAAAGTATGCATAGGCCAATATGAAAAGTCTCCTCTCTGTGTATACAGACCTACAGTATGTGTCATGCTTTTTGTCATAAGAAGTGTGTACTGCTTATTTGGTACCGTTTTAAAACTGTGCACAATTAACCAATCCTGATGTTTGAAGATTCCCATCCTCTTCATCTATTTGCATATGAAAAGAACAGAGAGAAAAGAAAAGATGTTTTTACCAAATCACATTGGTGAGGTCCTCCAACAATGGAAGATAAGCCATCCGTATCTACAGTACAGCAACAGACATGAGCGTGGCTATTCATAGTGTCCTTATAGTGTCATTAAATCATCACTCATGTACCTTTAAACTACAGTCATCATCTCGTCAGTGTACAGCACTTTCACTGAGGCAGAGAAGATGAAATAAAAAAGCACACAGAGAGAAATGACAAAGGAAAAGCATCAAAATAAATACATAAAATTAAAATCACTTATTAAAAGAGTTTATAATGCACCCAGGTGAAGCAGTGAACACGTCCTTCCTCCAGCATGCACTTAAACTGTGTGTAATTGTTGGTCCTGTCCGCAGCAGTACATTGCTCTGCTTCTGTGCTGGTACTCCTGTCTGCTATCTACTGCAGGTAGACTAATACAACCTCACTTCAAATACTTATGTTACGTGGACTCACTTTTTGTCCTGATAACATACAACAAACACATTTACGTCCCCAGGACCACACACATACATACACACACACACACACCGCCTCCCATGTATAATTATGTTAGAGTGACACTTCACACACTGGTGGCAAAAAAAACAAACAAACAAAAGTCCCACAGTTATCTGCCTCTTTCACAGGAAAAATAAATGTACTCCATTTTATATAATCAAGGTGAACTGCATGATAATTTCACGCCTGCTTCTGTCACACCACCACCAAATTATTTATTGGAACATAAATATGTTATTTTCTCTGGTAAAGCGTGAATCATGCTTTACAAACACTTTTTTTTTTTTCCTCCAGTCTTCTTTCTCTGAATATTAAAATAAAGGCAGATACGGCAGCTAAAAGGGGAATTTTATTAGCATAATGAACAGCAGGAGTGAGAAGGCGAAATTCTTTTTTCATTAGGATGTGTGTATAATCCACAGCATTTGAAAGCAAGGTTATTACGGGATGGGTTTAATTGCCTGCTTAGAGGGCTTTTTGTAAATTAATTGCTGTGGGACTATACTCCATAGCAAATATGCAAGAAAGGTGTTTGAATGATGTCATCTGTACTAATTGATGTTAGATACAGGCAGACACCTTCATACCCGGCAGAGGTATTGCATTGTACTACTGTATATAGAGATAAAAGGTTACAGCGAGAGAGAGAAAGAAAGAAGACAGTGGGAACAAGCGGGAAGGATGGAAAGAGAATAGAAGTGATTTCTACGGCTGAGTTTAGGTGAAACAAACAGATGGGTGGAGACTGAGACAGAGACTGATGCAAGAGAGAGATGTTGTCCAGTCATCAGTGGTACCAGATCACAAAACTCTGAATGGGTCGGTTTTGAAGGCAATGAAAAACAATGGTGGCTTTATACAGTTATGCAGTGGTTATACAGATAAATGTTTAAAAAAAAAAAAAAAAAAGTAAGGTGACAACATTAATAAATCTGTGTCTAATATCACTCTGAAATATCTCACTGCTATTTCATGTGAGTGTCTGGATTGTGCGCTCAAAGATTTCCACAATGGAGCAAAAAACAACGTCTACAATACTAATATGTTCACAATGACAATGCTAACATGCTGATGTTTATTAAATTCAATGTTTACCGTATTCACAATCTTAGTTTCACATGTTAGCATGATAACAGACGTAGCTCTTTGCTAATTAGCACAAAAAAAAATTCCAACTGAGGTTGTCCCAAAATTAGACTAATTAAAAATTTTGACCTGATGCACTAGATGAAAAGAAAAATCAGTCAACTGACACACAATGCTAACCGAGCCGCTAGCTGAATAAAAAGTGTTCAAATGTTCAGTAAATACAAAGGATATTAATATAATGGTCATATGAAAAGAACTATAGTATGTTTTGACAGGAAAAAGGTGTTAAAAGGAAATGCTAATATCATTATTCTAATCAGCACTGCCCACATATCTGCATATTTTGACACAGCTTCTCTGATTGTCTTTTTTCTGTGTGTATGTACTTTAATTCATGTTGTGTCGATGAGAATCTATTTTTTTGTTCATTTTATTTTTTCTAGTTTTTCCCAAATATAATTTGGTTTAAATAAAGGAATTAAGGTGAAGACAGAGATAAAACAGAGATCAGGGGAGACAGATAGAGTATATAGAGATAGTATTTGGGTCAAGAAAAAAGAGAAAGAGAAGGAGACAAGTAAATGTGTGATATCGACCTATCCAGCTTCTTGACTAAAACAGATTTAACTGGTGATTTAGTGTTTTTTCAGTTGTTTTGTCTTTCATTGTTTCAATATAACATGTCTTTTGACTGTTAAACTGTGTGTGTGTGTCTCTCTGTGTGTTTTCTGTGTTTCTTTGTCTTTGGGCTAGATGGGTCAGACACTTCTATTAAATTATGCACGATCATCTTCTCTGTGTGTGTGTGTGTGTGTGTGTGTGTGTGTGTGTGGCTGGTGGGTCAGCTCAGTCAGACCGACAGATAGAAAATCAATAACATGAAGAAGCAGCCCTGTAACAGCCGCAGCCACATTTACCAGCCCATACATCAACCTTCACATAGAGATCATACAAAAGCCACACTGACATCTTCCAGCTATTTTAAGTTGTGTTTTGACTCATGTCCTTCTACTCTGTGAACCCTTCTCAGTGGTGTGTCACTTGATAAATGTCACTTGTGTGGATGACTTCATAGACGGGGATGAAGACAGTAACAGCGATATGGAGATAGATTGTACAACCAGTTTAGCTTTGAGTGTTTTCTGTCTCAGCTGACAAGAGGCGTGAAACCCATCAGTGAGCTTTTATAATTCATTATTTTTAATGGAAAAGAATGAGAAGAATGTTAATATACCATAATAAATAATACAAGAAAGGCTTGTCAGCGGTTCAGTAGTGTGGAGTTTACAACTAATAATAGCCTCGCAGAATACTTCATCCTGATTGGCCGCGGGGTGTGTATTATTTCCAGATAACTGTATGGCTCTGACACAGTGGCCTCATAACTGTTCTAAATTGATACTCGCAGCTGGAGGGCTGTTTGTTTCAGGAGTGAAGTTTGTCCCACAACACAGAACGCACCAATGTAAAGCTGCCTTTCACAGTGTACACAGTGTATGAATAAACAACGCTGTCAAAGTTGGACTAAAATCTGCCACAAAATATTCTGAGAGTTCATGCAGTCACGACATTAATACAAACAAAAAGTTTTTATACCTTTGTCTTGGCATGCCATTAATGCCTGCTTTATAAAAAAGATATATATTCCATTGGTTGCGTCCCATATCTTCTAAAATATTTTTTGTTTTAAAAGGGTCATAACATGCTTTTTGTGACATTCTGTCATTTTAATAAAAGGTTCAATATTTGAAGTGAAAGTATATAAAAATGCTCTGTTGCAAGTACAAAGCCAAGGCTTCTAACTGTTAGGGAATTGCCATCCTTAGGGTTTTTTGATTTGGTTACACTGAGTTAGACATTAATCGTGGGGTCACAGTAAATGACAACCACAGAAGATACTGTTTCCTCTCTTTGAGACACAGAGCAGCTGTGTAGGGTTGTTGAAGATAGCAGAAGCTGGTCAGATAGAAACTGAATAGCGTTGCTGGGTTCACCAAAGTAGAAGGAGATGACTGCTTAACACCCTGATGGCTGCGTAAACACATCGCTGGAACACTAGACTGAAGACCGAAGTTTGAGTTTGACCATTTGTATCTGCATCTGTACATAAGTAATCAAGTGATAAAGTTCAAAATTAATTTCAGGTTTCCACTGATCATCCTTGAGATGTTTCTACATCTTAACTGGAGTCCACCTGTGGTAAATTCAGTTGACTGGACATGATTTGGAAAGGCACACACTTGTCTATATACCTGTCTAAGATCCCACAGTTCATATAGTGCATGTCAGACCACAAAACAAGCATGGAGTCAAAGGAATTGTCTGTAGACCTCGTAGACAGGACAGTATCAAGACACAGATCTGGGGAAGAGTACAGAAACATTTCTGCTGCTTTAAAGGTTTCAACGAGCTCAGTGTCCTCCATCGTCTGTTGTTGTATTTTTTTGAAAAACGTGTTCAGTCTATAAATTGTTAAGAATAATAAGAAATGTCCCTTAGGCCAAGGTAATGGTTTCAACTAACAGTCCGAAATATAAAAGTGTTGAATTATAGTGAACAAAAACAGAATAAATAATCAGCTCATTCTGAAAAGTTTGAACCAGCAAACAAAACAAAACATTGCTGTTGATTTACTTTCAGTTTCTTTCTGCGCTAATAAAGACAAAATTAAATAGTGCGCTGATTCATTGACAGATTTAGTGTATTTTGGAACAAAAAAAAAAGAATGGTGAGGAAAAAATGGTAATAGTACCAAACTCAGGTATCATATTTACACATTTTACAAAAGTCTTGAATGACATCCATTCCCACCTCCTGTGTTAACACTGCAGTGGCAGCCATGACAGAATGCACCCAACCAGCGTTTTCGCCACAATGGCGGTCATGGTTGAAGTACTCCATCCTGAAAACTGATGGAGCTGTGAAAGAGACTTCAAACGCCTCGGGGCTGTTTCTCGCTGTTCTGTGTTTTATAGATTCAGTTTCTGCAGCTACTTCTTAGTCCTACTGGAATTTATATTCACAACGTATATGCAACTCTCCATTCACAATGCCTTGACCTCTATAAAGCTTTGACATTTTAGTCAAATAGCATGGTCTGCGATTTCCTGCTTCAACAATGTGACACCTAGCTCAATGTGGGTTAAACATACAGTCTGTGATTCATCCACCAAATCTACACGTGGTTGTGAGACAGTCACATACTTGTAAGTAGAAGAAGAGGCGGAAGTGGAAGAAGTGTAGCCTGATTTGACCTCTGAATCACTGCAGCACATGCCCAATTGTTGTAGTGTAGAGTTCCTCATTGATGGTTCTTTTCCTTGTTGGAAAAGAAATGAGGCAAAATTAAGAATGAAAACACCATCTTCCTGTGTCAGAGAAAAGGCACAGAAAGATACGTATTCTTACAGAAATAACTCAGCATCAACTGGTGGCAACTAACACAGCTTCAGTGTTGGTTGAAGTGAAACATAAAAAAACCCCCCCAAAAAATAAACAAATTCTAAATATTAAACTATATATTTATTACTGACATAAAGAAAGTCACATGCATTAAAGACACAGTTCCACAGTTTCTTTGTTGCCGTTTAAAGTTCAGTGTATCCAGTGTAATGACTCAAAAATGTAACCTCAGTAGCTGTTAGTGCGTCACAAAATAGGAATCTTGGCAGATACGCCTTGAGCTAAAAGGGGTCCAAAACAAAAACAAAATAAGCATAAATACTGTTTGCCAGTTTTGCAGTTTTTTTTCATACCCAATTACAAAAATCTAATGGAAAAAGAAACAGAATCAGCTGACCTCTGTATTTAGCAAAATATGACTAAAAATGTCCATTTAAATATACAAACACAGCAGATTTGTATGGATGAAATGACTAAGAAACCTTTGTGCTTATTAGAAATCTCTAGACATCATCAGATAGTTGTAGTCCCTTGCAAACTGAGTTTTAGACACAGATTTTGACGGTTGGAAAACAAGCCTTCAATTTAATTTGCTTTGAGGGGAAAGCCAGTTGTGTTGCTAACCGTGTCCCAAGTGGAAGGCCATGCTGGAAGTATAATCTGGGTCTTTCATGCTTGGTCCAGCAGCTAAAAGCTCTGGATGAAATCATCTCCCCCTCCAGATTACGGCATTCATTATTTTTGAAAAGAGCTTGGTGTAAAAAGAGAAGGATAGAGTGAGGAAACTCAAGGGGAAGAATGAAAGCAGAGAGAGCAGTAATATTCTGCCAAAAGCATCTGAGACTGTGGCATGCTTTTGTTGGTAAATGTATAGACAAAATGACATTTAAGTGTATGTGTGTCATGTGAGTGTGAGTATGGAAGACAGAGGAGTGCGGAGGGACAAAATGAGGGAGAGAATGCAGAAGGACAATAAAAGCACAAATGACACACATGGAGGCAGAGAGAAAGAGAGGAAGATCATTGGTGGGTGGAACTGATTCACTTTGAATGAGACATTCTTCATCTCTCTTCACAATATGTCTTCTCATTTAGGTCACCAAGTCTCTTCATTTTCCATCCATTTTTTCCTCTCCAATGCAGCCTCTGTTTTCTCCCCCTGTTAATTTCTGTCATTTGTCATTCATCATCCTTGTTATATCAGTTCAGAATGACCGGTCAGGAAAGAAAGCTTTTCCTTTGTTTACTTGAGAATCATAAGATGGATGTGGCCAAATTCATACCAGTATTTCAGTGACAGCTGTCAAATCAGTATTCATTATATTGTCTTCACGCCTGCAACAAGAACAGTTTTATTTGCAGTGTTTCCATTTTTTTTTTAGTATTTACATGTTCATAGTTTACTGGGACTCTTCTGTTAAAACTGCCTTTGCTGTTTTTGGGAGGCGTTTTATTGGTCACAAAGCACACACACCTCATTAACATATCCTCATTAAGGCCTGCTGGCAAACATGTTAGCAATCAATTCCCTGTTTACACACCAAGCAGATATGAGTGTTTCTCATCAGGTTACAGATGTAAGTAACATATACGAGTCTTGCTCTGATTTGGCTTCCACCAACAACTGGCTCGTTAGCTAAAACTATAAGGGCATTTAACAGCTTTGACAACAACTTCGGCAAACCCATCTGCTAACACTAAAATGCTGCTAACCTGATTACATCAAATAATGTTTTAATATTCAAATAATATAAATACATGTATGAGAAATATAATACTCTAAATTGGACCATTTTGCATAATGAGTACATTTACTTTTGATACTTTAGGTACATTTTGCTGCAACTAGTCATTTAAGTAGTTTTTTTTAATGTAACTTTTACATGTAATAGAGTATATTTACATTGTTGTATTGCTACTTTTACTCAAGTCAATAAACTAAGTACTTCTTCCACCGCTGCATAACTGCTGTATTCTGGAGGGTTAACATGTGTCAGGAGAATAGATGTGGGTGCTTTTATCCACTTACAGCCACTCGTTCATTGCTCTTAAGGATATGCTAATTTCATTTTATGTAAATGCATTTCTAGGTATTTTCTTGCTCATGCTAGTTACTAGCGTTATTTGTCTTAATTTGGCACAAATCTAGATGGCTTGTTTGTAAAATACTCAAAGAAACTGGTCTAAATAATTTAAAACCCTTAAATAGGGAAGCTATATCTTATTGAGTATTTGTGTGCCATAACGACATGCTAATAGAGATTATTATTATTATTATTACATTGTTAGGCATCTACGCTTTCGCACCTGAGAGCCTTTTGAAATAGGTGCCTGTATGAGTCCCTACGGCTCAACTCTGTCATAGTACTGATGCAACAAATGTATCTCAAGGAGGCTCAGGACCAACAACTTAACATGCACAACAGTGACTTTAAGAAGTGGTGCGAAGTGTTGAATATTATTTGGACTTAATGCTGCTGGCCATTCATTAAAGATGAATTATCCAATTAGACCAATCACTGGTCTACCAAATCACTGGTCTAGGGAAAGAAATGAAAATAAAATTTTAAACCCAACAACTTCATGATATTGAAGATAGATGATCGGAGTTGAAGCTGGATGGTCACATAGAAGTGAAACACTGGAGAGTTAATGCAAAAATAACCACGTCTACATATGGCTATCAGGCACACTCAGGAAACGAGGGTCCATCTGCTGCCTCCAGATCACACTCTTTTTTTTTTTTTTTTAGACATGCCCCGCAATTTATCCAGAGCTGAAAAAGACGTCCAACATGGAGAGATGGCAAAAACTACAGAGCACACCAGCAGCAGACAGTGGAGGACTTGAATATCATCAACCTCATGGGCTCCTGACTCCTGATACTTTATTGTCAAATGGTTTATCTCTGTTTTCTTTTGAGAGTAGAGAGAGTGGAGAGAGTGGAGAGTAGAACTACATAAGCTATATATAGGGTGACAAAGTTCCATATTTGGAGGTGAAAGGTTGGGTGAATGGCTAAATGGCAAACAGTGGACTTTGCTGAAGGGGACCGCTGTTCGCTTACTGTTTCCAACCAGCATTGTCACACCATAAAACCCAATTATTTTTGATTGATTTGTAACGGTTTTGGACAAATGACGCTGTCCTGCTGATTACTGCCGATAGAGGCAGCATATTAAAAGACGCTGCTATGGGTCATTGTGGAGTGAATGGTACAAGCGACCTATGTGGTCATTTAATTATGAGGACGTGTTGTATGAATCATACTGCACATGAACCGTGTCATACTATGGAGATACTATACGCTGGCTCAGTAATTATCTTCAGCCATCAGATCAGTGGACCCCCGTCACTGTGGCCGAACATTTTAAAACATGGATAAAGGATCTTGTCACTTGCGGCTCATTACATGGTTTCAGTATAGCAGAGCTGATGTTCCTGAAACGCTCACTCTCCCTCTGCCCCTCCTTCCCTGAGAGCTTTCCTGCCCGATTCATATGCAGTGTTTGTTCTATTTAAACCCAGCCCTATAATGATTGACTGACTATTTGTAATACATACACGGGTCTTGTTTAAATTTTAAAGAACAGCGCTTTACGTAGGGAACCATTTTGCTGCAGTTAAGGGGTTAGCTTTGAAAATGCTTAGAAGGATCATGGCTGGTTTTCTGTGTGTATTTGTGTGCAAAGTGTGTGTGTGTGGGTGTAATTGTTTTCAGTTGTGTGTATGTGTGTGTATGCATTATTGATGCATTATATTGACTGTTCAGAGTTTCTCGTCTGGATTTTCTGGCCAGAGAGACAGACCCCGCTCCCCCCCTGCAGAGCTGAATCTTATGTTTCTGAAACCTTAACACTGTTTCAAGCCATTATCTTTCCCTTCTTTCTCTTTTTTCAGTTATGCCATCCCTCTCTCCTCCTTGCTCTAACCTCTTTCTTTCCATCTTTCCTTTCAAACCAGTATTTTGTTCATCTTTTTATCATCTTGCCATCTTTCTCACCTCTCTCCTCCTCTCCTCTTTTTATCCGTGTCGCCTCTTTTCTTTTTTCCTCTGTTGCTAGCCATTTGCTGCACATCTCTGTGTTTTCTTTGCCTTCTCGTCTCTGCTCTCCCTTTCTCCTCACGGCCTCTTGCAAATGTCGGATCAGACAGAACAACATGACTCACAGAGAAGGGCTGAATTCCCTTTGGTTCATCATTCAATATCAAACAGGACTATGTGCTTTGCGTAGAACCTTAAGCCATCGCTGTAAACATTAAACACCGACACAGACTAAACTGTGGTGAGGTACGAGAGTGGTACACGAGGGTGAGCTGTTGACAAAAAAACTAAAAAGGATTCTTTTGAAAAGCAATGTGTTTCCGAGTCCTTGTTTGAAATGGTAATTTGAATTTAGCCTTTTGTATACGATTACTGACTTTCTTTGCCACCACAATCTGTGGAATATTTAAAAAGTTGTGAATGAAAAAAGCAAAGACATGCAATCATCTTTGTTACAATAATCTGAGCTTTCACATGCGTTTATATGAAGTGGAAAAATACTGTATACACAGACCTAAAGTTTCATGTGCACTTCTACCGCTGGGCAACCAAAGTCGTGTAAATTCTGACTAACCGACTACCTTAAAGGAAACGCATTTTGCTTAATGTGATTTATGATGTTGGATGTTTATGTTAAACATTGTTAAAGGTACTTCTGTGGGTTGTTCACATTGTCCTCGCCATTATTTTGTATCACATTTGGTTTGAAAGTGCACAAAGGTAACAAGAAAAAGAGGTGAAATCCTCTTACTGCTGCTGCTTTACTGTTTGATAGAAATGAAATCTTTAAAAGCGATAAATGCTAAGTAAATGTAAGGTTTTTAAATGTTTTCTCTAATAATGTATAGTTTTATACATGTACTGTGTAACCAACTTTGACATAAAATATTCAAAATTTCACATACATGTTATAAACAAGAATAAAAGTACTTGTGGAGGGAAAAAAAAGGATCAAGGTGGGTTAGAGTCTAGATCTGCTTATAACATTAGAAATGAATAAGTTTGATCACTATCAAACTAAAAGAGACTGACATGGTGAAAAATGATCCAAACAGTCCAGTTATGAGGGCAGAGCATGGGAGGAGGTTCAACTATGATTTAGAGCGGTAGAGAAGGTAGGGTCAGACTATCTTTAAAGGGGGAAATTGCAAAGTATCCAGATTCTGCTTTAAAGGTCCTCAAAATGTATTTGGCTGAAAAGGGCAATGTTTTGAACCCATCTTTATCAGGCAAAAGGCCAATATGACAGAATATATTTAGCCTGGATGTCTCAAGCTCATACTGCTGTCAAAATGCAGTTTGGGCAGTTTGTTTTTAAAGATCTCCTCCAGACATGTTTTAAGATATATAAAAAAAATTCTGCTTAGAATAATAAATACAATTTTCAACAAAAACAAAACAAACAAACAAACAAATTACATTGGCCAAAACATTGGTACCTTGTTAAAAATCTTTAAAACAATATATCCTCCATTCCTCTTTCAAAGATGCAGAATCTACAAGATGCAAATATCGTTACGTTCAACTTTACGTTTAACTGCTGGACACAAGATGTTAAGTTGAACACTCGCCATTAATCGACTTTCCAACTTCAGTAGATGAATGCTGCACATACAGTATCATTCAAAAGTATTAACATGTGAAAGAACTATGTACTGTATGAAAGTGAGTAGGAAGGTATCAACATCATAATGATTCAGTGATTTATATTTTAAAATATAAATAATAATAAAATATTTTCATTAAACAAAACTAACATAATGCAAATAGGGATGAAATAATGTAATCAACCATCAACTCAACATTTGAAAAATCAGTATAGATAAGAGGGTTAGGTTAACATGAAAACAATAAGCATAGTGTACAGTTGTGACAACTGCTCAGACAACTCGAATACCAAATCTTATCACTGAAATCCTCATAACTGATTTGCCAGTATTTTAATACCTCCATCTGTTTCAGTGAACCGGAGGGACAGTTATTTCCAGAAACTAAAGCAGTTGGGACATGTGGGTTATAAGGTTGCAGAGTAAAGGGGGAGCAAACCGTGATATACGGTGGCAAGTCGCAGAGAGGTATGTCATCGTAACATTAGACTATTACGCTAATCCTTCCCATTTAGACACACTTCAAAGAGACGGTTAAAAAATGGAGAATGAGTCCAGAGGGTGTGTGTGTGTGTGTGTGTGTGCGTGCATATGTTGCTATAATGGGTGTGCATCTGTGGGGTGTTAAAGTATGTGTGTCAGTTGAGGGCGGGTGTGTGGGTGGGTTTGCGCAGAGAGGTGAGGACTTGACCCGTGAGGTTAATCCTAAATCTTACCCATGAAGAAATGTGATCCAGACTAATGGAACAACAACACACACGTATACACACGGTGGGTGCAGAGGAAGCAGCAGGGTGACCAGACGATAGAGTGATAGCTGTATTTTTAGCTTTCTTCGACTGTGCTTCAAACAAAGACCGTCTTTCACATGCCCAGTCTAGCCTCTCTGCCTCCAATTTTCTTCTCTCCTCCCTCAGTCTCCTTTTATGTTTTCCTTTCTCTCCCTTTCTTTTTTCTCCCTTTGCTGTCCCAGGCATGTTCATTTTCTGTAATCCTTTCCTCCACCCCCCTTTTTCCTCTCTCCCTCTATCCCATCCCTCTACTCCCTTGAGGCTCATTCATCCAACAGTACCTTAATAAAACCCGCCTCTCTCCTTTCCTCCCTGCAGTCACAACTTTGTTTCACCCTGTCTTTACCACGACCCAGCAGCTCAAGCTAAATAAACACTGTGCACACAGCTGGTGATCAGGTTTATATTCCCCATTTCAAATCCCTCTGTCTTTTTCTCCTTCCTCCCCTCCTCGCTTCACTTTCCTTCAGACTCTCCCTCCCTCCAAATGATCTGTGTCATAAGTCTTTGGAGGCTTTGGAGTCAAGCGACCACAGTTAGCAGCATTTTGGAGAGTCAGTAGACAACCGGCTGTGCACTGTCAAAACAAGTCAATTAACTAATGATATTAGTTAAATGATAAAGTTTAAAATTCATAGGTTTTAAGAACCTCACAGGAACCTCGAGCTGAATGATTTTTGTCTCTTTGTCTCTAAACTAATCACAATGAAAAGAACAATGTAAACTTTTAAACGTTACACTGATTAATGTTATCAACTGAGGAAAGTCTACATATATAGATTTTAGATAAATTAAATGTTTGAAATTTAGAGATTCAACATGTCACAGTAAACGTGTAACATTTACTGATGTAATTGGACTATTGATTTGAGTCTTGCACACTTCACCTTTCACTGATGATGTCATAGTTTTATGTCGTGGCTGACAGTGAGTCCTGACATGCTTTTCTAATCCATTTAGGTGTAAATTATTACTGTTTGGCCACAGAACAGATCCATGATAAGATTATATATGGAACATATATTGTGTAGATCACAACAAAGACAGGATCCTATACTTTACTTCTCTCCTTTTCTAGCTGGCGCTATTCCTATTGTTTATCTGTTATTTCGCTTCCAACACAATTCCTGCATTTAGCATCTACAAATTAACTTTTAAGACACACACATACACACACACACATACATACATATTACCCACACATGTGGTGACAGTCAGACACACTTTAAAGATAAGACTGGATCGCAACCCGACAAGTCCCAACCAGACTTGAGGTGTGTGTACATTTCAAAGAGATCAAGTGTGTGTGTCCAGATTTACCGAAGTGTGTGTGTGCCTCCCTCCCTCCATCTTACTCTGTTTCAAACAGAGTAAGATGAGAGGTGTCACGTTATAAGAAATGAGCTGGAATAAAAAAACAAACCTGATCACTGGAACGTAGTTCAGGCAGGCTGAATAACGCTTTTCTTTGATGACTATATCGCTGCTGCATTACAATGGCATTATTTATGAATGTATTTAGTCTTTATGAATCGTATTATAGCACTACTTGGCCTGGCTCTTCTCAGAGTTGTGTTTCAGCACTAATATCATGTTTGTCCCTCGGTGAGTGAAGTGAAAAAGTGCTTTTGGGACCCCCTGCCCACGCAAGTGTCTGGTCGTTGAGGTGTTATTAAAGCACAACAAGCAGAGAGTGCCGACTGACATTTACTGGATCCATGTGTGGCACCCACTGAAAGAACTTCACTAACGCACTGCAGTAATCCTTAGTTTGTTGGTAAAACATGAAAATCATGATCTAATCATCTTGACAATACTTATTATTAAAACATATGATTATGTATTAAAACCATTGTGAATCCCCTACAAGAGCTGTGGTTTCAATCATAAAGCATCTTTTTGAATGGATAGGTGTCGTAATTTCTCATTTAAACAGTTATTTAACTAAAATTGCAGTTCATTTGTGCATTAATGATTCATATTTATGATGAGCTTTGGGTTTTGAAAAAAAAAATCTAAATATTTTTACTTCTGTGACCTCAATATTGAGATCTTTCAGGATAAAGGACTTTACGATTTTACTGCAGTCTTACTCAAACATCTTAAAACCAAAGTTACGATACCAGTTCTGCTACATGCTGTTCTGTGTCACCATCACTGTGCTGTGCACTGCTGTGTCAAACAGGTGATTGAAGGGCAAGAGTGTCACATTATAGCTATTGGGTTCTGCTTTATGGGCTGACTCTGATGGCTGAAATATGACCTCCTCTGATGAACACACAATGGTGTGGACATAAAATGTGTACATGTGCAGCTGCAGACAAGATTCCATGGCAATAAGGTCCAAAGAGACAGTGGGTGAAGAGTTTCTGTTGTATTTATGAGTGCATGTCCAAGGTTTCATGTGTTCCACTTTGCATTTTATCAATTTGTGTTCAAATGTGTTAAAAAAAAAGAATACTTTATACTTTATGTCAAATAACTGTGAAACAAGGGGAAAAGGCAAATGGATTCTGAGATATGCGACTACTCATCACACTTCCTTTTCATTTAGGAGTGATTTAGTACAAAAGCTGCTGATGTCATCACTGTTATTCACTGATATCCTAATGTCATGTCTTGCCAAAAGGCATACTCTATGAGCATATTACACATCTGTCAGATCTCATATCTTTGTATATTATATACAATACAAACTGTGGACCATGAGTAAACTCATATATTGACACATTGTAGATTAGCAGAACATACATACACTCAATATGTCTTGTTCTACTATATGCAGAACTCATTCTCTAACTGATTTAATAGGCTTGACTGACCACCAGCTGGAGCAATGCACTAAAATGTAATACACAGCCTCTACAAGCTCCAACCGAGATCCGACATCACTGATCTGTAAAGGCCCAGCATCGCAGGATCAGGCCGGGACAGAGAGCCACCAGTGGTGCAGCAAGGCTGAGGACATATATACTGATATACTGTTATCTTGATCACCACTGAAAGTCATTCTGCAGAAAGAGCAGAGGGGAAGCTGAAGGTGTAATGAGAGTATCTAACTTCCCACAATCAGCACTCTTCAGATGATGGCTGGAGAGAGGTTGTTGACGGATCAAGTAAACATTCAAAATATTTTTGTTTCCAGCTTCTCAAATATGATGATTTGCAGCATGTATTGACATCCACCTCTGAATTGAGAGCAGGGCACCACTGAAGAACAAAACAAGGCCATCCTTATCTGAAGAAATCAGCAGTTTGTGGTGAGATTTTATGGATCCACAAAGCATCCACAAAGCATCTACAGTATTTATTAAAAAAAAAGAATGAGGAAAAGCTTCTTTCCCAGAGCTCTTCATTTTTGAACTGATGTGTCAGGGTGGTGAACAACCCTCATTCCTTTAATGTGTAATTAACATACTCACTGCATTTTGCAGATGATATGGTTCCAATGTCTTCATCAGACTGGGAGGGTTTGCAGCCAAGTGTGACACAGCAGGGATAAGAGTAAGCACCGTCAAGACTGAGGCCACGCTAATGTGCCAGAAAACAGTGGAGTGAGTGGCCCAAGAAAAGGAGTTCAAGTATTAGGGGGTCTTGTTCACTAGAGAAGGTGAGATGGAACATTTGGTCAATACACAGATTGGTGCCACGTTAGCAGTAGCGCAGACGCTGTGCCGGACTGTTGTGGTGAGTGTGAGAGTGAGCTGAGCCTTTCCAAGCCTCTTCTATGATAACAAGCTTTGGGTAATGGCTGAGCAGATGAGAACACAGATACACGTTGCCAGAATGGGTTTTCTTCACAGGGTGACTGGGCTCACCAGCAGAGATAGGAAGAAGCTCAAAGTAGAACTGCTGCATCATGTTAAAAGGAGTCACTTGAGGTGGTTGGGATGCTTTCCTGTGGATGTATTCCTCGCACGTCTCACTTGGAGGAGACCCCGAGGCAGACCCAGAGCACGCTGGAAGAATTACACATCCCATCCGGCCTGGGAGCGCCTCGGGATCCACCAGGGAGAACTGAAATATGAGGTTAGGAACAACAATGCCCAGACTACTGTTGCAACACCAACCTGTGTGAGTAACCTAAAACTGATTAGATGGATTACTTTATTTGCACAGTATACAGTTTTTGCATTATTGTGCTTTATTACACTTGGCTGGTGTATGTGTGCATATATGCTGTATGTACATCAATATATGCAGATGTGTGTGTTCTAACTATTAATGGCTAATTTAGCATTAGCTCTGGCAGCTATGCTAATCTCTGATTTATTACTCAAGATGAGTAATAAATCGGAGATACCACTGTTCAAGGCTGAAGCGAATGTAGAAGTAGCTTAAAGTGCACTACCACCTACTGTCCCTAGATGCTGGTCCCAAAAGATCTCCTGATTCCAACTGAAGTGTGAACTGCTCTCCCTGATTTAACTTCTTCATTGTGTTTATATTACTGACTACAACATTATGGCGTTCGTGTAAATATACATTCTAATATCAGTGTGAGGACTCGCTGTGAGAGCAGATTGTTAACATGTAATTATCCCCACATTATATATGATGTATCGATAATCATCTCATCTTACAGAATGATTCCCTGTCACTGAGATGTAAGTACGCTTGTGAGCCGAGCTAAGAGGCCTCATTGCAAACAAAGCGATGAAGCATGAAAAACAACTAGACACTAACTCCCACCACCTTCTGTCCAAATCACACCCATACATATCCCAGCATGCAACAGCCTACTTTCAGTCAAACAGTCATATCCCGAATGTGCAAAACAATCTTCATGTACATATGTGTATATGTATTTGAGATAAGCCTTTACAGCTGCATTAATGAGATCTGCCTGTTATCACAGAGCTACAGTCTCATCACGTAACTTCTGGTGCTGTGTATAATATGCAGAAGGTGTCGGCTAACATATCACCAGGATTGCCTTCAGAAGAAATGCAAGTCAGTGGCCTTACATTAAAAAGCATGAAATTAATGTGATGAGTTATCAGCAAGCCAATTCACAAAAAAAAAAGTATTTTCTTTCAGTACTGATCAGGTATTTGACATGGTTCAGAAACACTTAGCCACCATAACACTTAATTTCTAGGCTGCTAGGATTCCTTCTCATTGTTAATCACCCACATCAGAGCATTCACTGGAGCTATAAATTTGTTTAATTTGAAAGTGCCGGCTATTATAAAGCTGTCTGACCCCTCCTTCATCACTGCTCCTCGTACTACGCCACATACTGCCTGTCTTTGTATTGTACTTTTATGGCACTACACCAAAGAAATCCAGACTAAAATTCACTTTTCCTTTTTTTTTTTTTTAGAACTCTCCAAGAACATTAAGACAACAGAAAGGGCAAATGAGAAGAGGTGAGCTAAAATAAAGAGATCAAGATAGGGAAAATGGGATGAGAAGAGTGGATAGAGAGTAATAAATGAGACACAGAGAGGAGAAAAAGATGAGTGAAAGAGCACAAGATGAAGAGAATAAAAGAGCAGCGAAGAAGAAGAGCAGTGAAGAAAATGGCCAGGCTAAAGCGGTTGTCTCATTCTGGCTAATGATTTCACATAAAGGTCAACATCTGAAGTGTTTCTCCCAGAAATGTCAAACGCTCAACAACTGATGACTTTACCACCCCACCCCCTAAAAGACCCAACAGCAGTGATGAACAAACTTTTAACAAATGGTTTATGACAGCAGTTTACTAAAACTATGAGTCAGGACCCAAGATAGGTTGTGGGTACACTTTCTAAAGGGTGTCTATGTAGCATTATGGGCCTAAGTCCTGGTGTGAGATGTTTTTATGCTGCCAGTGTCTTTGTTGTATGGTTTAAAGTTAAATCAAATAGAATAGAATATAATAAAAGTGTTAGGATATTCATCACAAAACTAGGGATTTATACACTATATATGTCTATTTTTAATTGTAAATAAAATACCATAAACCAGCCATTCCCCAGCAGAGAGCATTTTGTTTTGAATTGCACAGTTGTGACCTATGATTCTTGATATCGATCAGCTCTGTCATTCCTGTTAATGAGGCCCGTGCATCAACTAGCCCTGATTGCATCACCAAATTTACCAGCCAATTACTCGTAAACCTTGGGCAGTGAGTGGAAAATAGAAATGGTGAAATTACCGATCAGATCTATCATTGTCTAAACAAACTTATAGTAGAAGAACAAATCTGTAATATGAAATCGCTCATATGCTGCAGGATCGTTTTTTAAAACACCCAGAATGTAACACCAATACGCTATCAATAAATTAAATCTCTGCATGAATCCATCGCCCTGAGACACTGGTTTAGTTTTCATTCATTTTTGCCCATGTTTTGCTTTGAAATTCACAACTTGACATTACAAATTCACTATCTGTTTCAGCCACTGGCCAATAGTCACCTTTGTATCTATGAGGCAAATCGCTTGATGCAAGTAAATACTCAACTTGCCTCCTAATACCCAGAGGAACAGACATTTAAACACTGTGGGTAATATAATATCACCTTGTTTCTCACAAACCCAGATACAGACTGCGTGTAAAGTGCACTATGGGCCTCTGTAAAGTTCAGTAAAATTAAAGGGCACTAGGAACTGAGCTACTTGGAAATGTATGTTCCACCTCTCTCACTGTAAAAGAGTGGCATCCCATCTCTTGTTTCCATTATTACAAGGTTTGACAGGATATGACTTTGCTCAAGGCAAGAATGCAGATAAAATTTCACTTTGTGCCATTGTTTACATGTACTTAAATTACCAGATTAGTGACCAGATTTCACCCTGATTGAACAAAAACTATGTAAATATAACAAAAGGTTCAGTGGTGGAAACTGATGTGTTTAGACATTTAAAGGCTACTTTGTGTTAGTTTGAGATTTTGAACTTATTTTGAATAAGAGCAGAGATCATTACACAGAGTGATGTAGCTCCATGTAATGATCTCCCCTCCTTCATCCAGCTGCTCTGTGCTGTGATTTGCCCATCTGCAGTCTTTTGTCATGCTCATGTACACACACAAAAAAAACCCAAAAAACCTTAACCTTATGTATTAAATACATAAGGTTAAGACAGATTGTGTATTTTGATGGGCTGTAACAGTAAAAAAATATTTTATCTTATTTGATCATGAAACCTGGTTACCAATTGATCACATGGACATCATGGCTGACATTTAGAAATCATTGTCTACACATTTCAGTCTGTGACTGAGACTGACAGTGTGGGTGTGTATGACGAAGCCTCTGACAATGTCAGTGTGTGTGTGAATATGTGTATGTTAATGCATGCTTTTGTAATGTGTGGGCCTGCATGACAAGGAGTTTGATGGCTGTCAAGCATATCTGTGTGTGTGTGTGTGTGTGTTCATGTGTTACTGTGGGAGAGGGTGACAGGACATTTGACACAATGTGTTAATGTGTGTGATACTATTTATCAGATGAGACATTTGACAGTGTTGAGCTGTGTGTGCTATCATGGCAAGGATGGTCTTGTACACTCTCACTCCCTCTGCAGTCGATATTTTTCACAATGTATGTATATATTAATACTTTTCACTTTATTTGGTTAATTTTTTTCTTCTTTCTTTTAAAGCTGGTTATTGTTACTTATCACTTAACAAGGAAACATCTTGCTAGTTTTTGGCTCTGAGGGTGTGCCAGGGGGGAAGGATGTCAGTTCCTGGCATAAGAAAATAACATGTCCCTGGGCCCAAAAAGCCACTTTCAGTCGTAACTCACAGTCGTAATCAGCTTTGCTCTTGGCTCGTTTATACATCCTAATTTATACATCCTCTGCATATGTCTACTAGTATAGCTATTAGACATATGCAGATACTTTCATAGCCCCACCTTCTAAATGTATGTTTATACAGGACAATCTCCTAAGTGACTATGCAGTTGTGTATGTTTTTATTGCCATTTCACAGTGCTTACATACATTAAAAGGAAATGAAGGTGCCCACAGAAGCAATTTGGAGTTTGGTGTGACACATGGAAACCGCCAATCCTGTGCCTAGCGGACAACACGCCACTGAGCCACAGCCGCGCCATGTTGATATCTGCTGATCAAAAGAATCAAAAGAGAAAGAACAGATTTTGCTGTGGGCGCAATCATTTTTGACACAAACGTAATGAACGAATGGTTTTGTGTAGTAGTATAAGATTATTGTCACATGAATTGTTGAAGAGTAAAACACTGTACAATATACAGTGTTATGAGATAGTCATTCGAGTTACAAGCTTGGCAGACACACATACATTGTCAGCATCACGTCTCCACCTCTGCATTTTGCTCCTATATTCACTCACTTCCTGTTCCGTTGGTGTATCTCTCACAGTCACACACGTCTGCTCTTCTTTCAGTTTGTTGTACCTTCATACTGGTTGCATACAGCCCAGTTTCTATTGAGGCTGCCATAATAAAAAAAAGCTTGAGCTGCACTTCTCTCCAAGCACACACAAACATACACGACTTGTTAACAAAGAGACAGACCCAGATTGATTGACTGTGTGGGCACGGAGACAAGCTGCCAATAGGAATAACTCAAGCTTTAATTCAACAGTTAAATAAGAAAAACCCAAATATGTTATCCCAATTACCTTGGACAGTTTAGTAGCTCTGTGTGAAAATGAATGAGCTTGACACAAAAGAGCTGAGACTGATCTGTGACAGCTCAATGATGCTTGACTAAAGACGTGAATTCCACCTCAACAGCAAACTGAAGGAGGGACCCTAAAAACAGACGCTGGTTCAGTGACTCAGTGCAGATTATATAATAAATAAAAAAATATTCTTCGATATGAGTGCAGACTGTTACAGCTTTAAAAACCAAAAGTAAATTCCACTACACAAATACTGGTTACTATTGTTTAGCAACACCAATACCCTTGAGGTCCTTTTTATACTGTAATTATGGGTTGCTTAGTACTCGCATCATGTACTCACTTCAGTGCTGTTTTGCCCATGATCACATTAAACAATAATCTCTGGGGTAATTTAATTGATCCAGGAAAAAAATAGATCAGTGCTACTGTTTTTTTTTTTTAATAAAAATCTTTGAAAGCATAACATAGAAAACTGTTTCAAAATGTGATTTCCAACACTTGAAAAATTAATGACTCCAACTCTTTGATCAAAGACACCCTCTGGAGACATAAATATTGATCTAAATGGTTAATTTCCCCTTTTAAAATTAACATATGTACATAGAGAAGTCTGAAGAAAGCTTTAAAACAAAGTCCCCATGTCTCCAAAATGTGATGCATTAACACGTCATTATGCTGCTTTTGCCTTATATAGAAAAAATGTGTTTTTCCAATGGCTCCTTCACTCTCAAATTAAAATGAACAGGTCTATTCCAAACATAGAATCAGACAGATCCAAGACTCTCATCTATGATACCATCAGACAGTTCAATTTAAAGGCTAATGTCTTTAGTGCAGAGCCGCCAGACTACAATCCTTACTGCCAAGCCAACTGACTACTGACTGCAATACCAACTATAAGGAGATCAGAGGAATGAAGTTGAGGAGTTAAAGTTTTTAGGCAGTTTTGGAGGTGAGTGAAGTCTAATGATAGCAAGGGGAGTGTGTGAATAGTTTGAATTTCAGAATCGTCTGAGAACTCCACAGAAAACCAAGTGAACTACACATGCAATCACTGCAATTACCAGCCAGGTAGCTTTGAGCAAGCCAAGTCCCCAGCAGCTTTTGAGATGCTCAGTGGCCAACAGTTGGACGACAATCAACCCTCAGGCCTGACACTGAGTATAAACATGTGCAGCTCTAGCTGACCTGCAATCACAATCTGAAGGATTATAGGACACTCTCATTCAACTCGCCTGAGTAAATGGCAACACAATCAAACAATGTTCATGTGGCCAACCTCCAAGTGCCACCACAGACATTTAGCATCATGCTTTGCCATGCTTCATTAGTGAAATATGACAGCTGAGATGAGAAAAAAAGGAAATCACATTACTCATTGTGATATTGCAGAAGTAATTAGCAGTAGTAATTAGTTACGTTACTTTACCCATATGTAACATCGTTATCTAGCACATAATGCTTCGACCAACAGCCAGCTACTGATAATCAATGGCTTAGCTTAGCCTTAGTCCTGTACTCACACCTTGTCTCTCTAAACATGACCTGGTTACCGTAGCTAGCTCGTGGGTTAAATAGGGAGCTGTGTCCACCAACACCACTAGTCACTCAACTGCGACTGGACAGCTGGGTAAAATGTAAAAGTAAGTGATAGCGCAGCATTTTATCCAATGTAGAACAGGCTTTAGCTCTTGGCAACCAGAAAAAAAAAGCCAAACGTGCAGCACTCAGAGCCGATCAGACGCTCAGCGCCTTGTCACATCGCTAGCATTTCTAGCACAGTGTAAATATACAGTTCTCTCATTGCAAACAATTCAAAAAATACACTGGCCTCCGTAAAAAAAAAATATACGTTTTACTAGATACAGTCCCTATGGTGGCTGCCGCCAACTCCTGCACTACATTAACACAACAGAGAGTCTCTCCACTGAACACATGGCCATGAAACTGACTGATGTTGATGTCATAATTGATGAGTTACATTACTGTTTAATGCCTTATCGACCAACACTTTGAAACAATGTTGTTAAGAATGTTTTATGTTAATACGGTAAATGCACAAATCAAGACCAAGCTGTCTACTTAATCATGAATATGGTACTTTTTGTCCATGCTCTTCATTCAACTTTGGAGCAGTTATAATGTCAGTTATGTGGACTTTGTAGGAAACCTGAACTTGCCATAAACATTCCTCCCCAACAACGAGTATGTGTTGCTGTGTTTTCAATCTGTTGCGCTGCCACCTGCTTTAAGGTCTGATGGAGTTGAGGGAAGACGGCAAGACCAGACAGCGACTAACCCTGAAAGGGTGCTATACTTTGCTGATAGGCCTGAGTGACACATGGAACAAATACAGAGAGTCAGTCAGTCAGGATTTGTGGACTTTTCTGACTCACTTAGTCGTTATCGGCTCCTCTCCACCTCTCCCTGACTTTCTTTAGCTGTCTCTTTTTCGCACATTTTCTAAGAAAATCCTATGTAACCAGCATGTAGAGGAGTACTGACGCTGTCCTTTCAAATTTGTAACTCTGCCATCTTTGTCTCTTTCCCTGCCTGGAAAAAAATATTTTTTGTCTTTCCCTTCCCCCTGTTTTCTTATGAGATATCCCAGTTTCAGGTAATTTTAAATCAATGGCTTTAGTGTATAGAAACCAATCTTAAACACACACAGTACGATAGATCAGTTTATTTGTTTTCTATGCAAAATTACACTGCTGGTCCTCTATGTAAATTGTCACATTAAGCCTTTCGCTATTGACATTTCAGTGGAAATGCTGTGAGAATACACAAACACACACACACACACACACACACACGACACACACAACACAGTCAATTTAACATTTTCACTGTTCCAAAGAAGTAAAGGGTCATTACACTGTTTTAAAATGCAACAAGAGGTATTGTTCATCCACTGGGGGTAAGTATGCAAACTCGACAGGATGCCTAGTAATCAAAAAACAGTTCTTGATGGTTATGTATGAGTCTGTGTATGAATCTAAATTCACACAGCATGTTCAAGGTGTACTCATTCCATATATATTTAAACATATTTTGCATTTTGATGGATATCGGTTATAGCAGTTCTTCCTGTTGATTATTTTTGATGCGCTCAATCGCTGTCACTCTCCTAAGAAGAAACGAGAGAATGAGAAGGAATTGGATGAGGAAGCAGCAAAGGGTAGAAAGAAGTTATAGAGAGCAAGGGAGGAGAGGCGAGAAAAGAAGCAGTAGAAGAAGAAGAGCTGAGAAAAGTCGGCGGTGGATGGGAAAAAAGATGAATTATAGGAGAGAAGCAGAGAGAAGAGGAGAATTTTCTGTCGGGGTTGAGTAGGTGGCTCCTGTTTAAAATGTGGGTTGCCTACTAATGACTGTGTGTGTGTGTGTGTGTGTGTTTGATGTGCACCTGAGGCAATGCTAAATAAGTTGGGGGAGTAACTGCCGTTGCTGCTGCACATCATTTACAGTACTGCACGTACAAACACACATGTTGGTAATCCTGACTTGCGTTTAATCGTTGTGGTTCATTATGTCTGTATAAATGTGTATATATTTCTGCATTAAGCTGTTGACTGAGCAGCACCTTTTAATGTCGGTTTACCTATAGTGCTATTTTTCGCTTCCTTTATAAACCACCTTGTGTACGTCTGACATACGGCTGTGTATATTTGTGTTTTTATATGCGTGTCGTACAAAGTAGGTTGTTTGTTTAGACCGACTAAGAAAAAATATGTTTTCACTACTCAGTTAATATTGTCAAATACATTCAAAATGTATTTTAGCATTGGGATTGTTTATTAACAAGATTACAGTTTCGACGTGTGTGTGTGTGTGCGTGCTTTCACACGGTGTGTATGCATGTATGTTTATTCAAACTGGCTTTCAAGAAAATGTTGAAACATTATAAGTAGAAGAATGGACATCTTCACAGGTGAGGGGTTATCTTTTTTAGGGATGGCATACCTTAAAATGGTTTTGAATCACAATTTTCAATTTATGAAGGGGGTTTGTGAAACTGAGGCTCTGATTCAATAACTCACTTAAAACTCAAGATGGACAGTTTTCAAAAAAACTGATTGTAATCAGTGCAGCAGAACCACAGAGAAACAGATTATTCCTCTATATCAAAACCTGGTGCTTATGCAACACGACTGCTGGTTACAGTTCAGGGTGTGTTACGTTAGTTGCAGCTAATGTAGACTCGCGTTGCTTGCTTGGCTTTTAGAGGTCTGGTTACTTAACTTCTTTCTAACTATATGATTCACTTTTTTTTCTATTTTCAAACTTGGAGTGAATTTTTCGCAGCTCCCCCTAGACCCAAAGTGGCTATATAACTGTTGTTCGCATATGCAGTTGTACTATACCAAGACCTGGAATCAGGCTTTAAATAGTCAAAATGTGAAAAAAAAAGGTCTCCTATAAGGTTAGAAAAATCATTCATCTAGCTTCATGTTGTCTTCATTCCATCAAATGGAAAATTTCAGATGGCTTGCACATCATCGAATGCTCTCCAAATGTGCCATGATACAGTGTTTGAAACTTAAAAACTTGAAAAAATCAATAGGGCTCCCTAATAAAATCAGTAAATTTCAGAAGAACGGTTGTCAAGAAAACTGAAGGACAGACATACATACATACAGACAGACAGACAGACAGACAGACAGACAGAGACTCCTTCCATTTTAGTCAGATGTTTGCCCCAACTTAAGTTAACTTAGCCCTGAGTCAACTGCTGCAGAAAGAGAGGAAAATTAAGTTGGATCCAGTTCTGCCAATAAATGGAGATCACCTTGAGCCAGGAATGTACATCCTGCAACACACTTCAAAAAATACCCCAGGCAGCCAGTCAGAGCTGTATATACATCCCTCTGATAAGAAGACACCCATCTGAAAAGGTCCCGCATGGCTGTTAACATGTATGAAAACAGCACTCTTATCTAGATACTAGTCTTATAGGATTGCTAATGCATAGATGAAGGTCACTGCTGCTATTAGGAGGTTGTAGTCATACTGAGCTAGCTTTTATCTCAGTTGATAGGGATGAGAGTGCACACTTGTGCTCACTTGACCGCGTGCACATAAGTGCATCTTGGACAGTGTGTACACACACACACACACACGCGCACACACACACACACACACACACACACACACAGAAAGCTACACGCATACTTTCTGCAATAATGGCATGCTTTATTTATATGCTGTTTAACATGTATGGAGAGGAAGGCACAGCATGGGGACTGAGGGAAAGAGAAAGGAAGGCAGCTAAACAATAAAAACATATAAAAAAGCAATGTGAAGAAGAGTAGGGGGGAGAGAAAAGAGGTGAGTGGGAGGAGAGGATGGGATGAGAGTAGTGTATGAGAAGAGATGAGGAGTGGGTAGGAGAAGAGAGGAGAGATAAGCAAGAGAGGGGTTGAAGCTGCAGTGGTAATGGTGCTGCATACCCACTGAAGAGACAGAAAAGGTGAGTGAGTGTGTATGTGTGTGTGTGTGTGTGTGTGTGTGTGTGTGTGTGTGTTTGTGTTAAAACCACTTGTGAATGTGTGATTCCGGCTCTTATCTAGGTTTTTACTCATTTATGTCTGTTTATATAAATTGTAACTGTAGAGTGTGACAATACGAGATCTCATTCACACACACTTATTCCTCTTACACACCATTCAACAAGGTGAGAAGTATGATCGAGGCCTCTGCTTATCCACATTCATATTTCAAGAAGGGGGCTACAGTGGCAGGCACTGTATGACTGCATGACTAAAGAAACAATGTCTGTATTAATGCCACCCACACTCAATCTTGTCCCAGAAAGTCAAGGTGAAGACTCATCTAATAAGGACTGCATTTTTAATTGCAGCAATTAACATTCTTCAAAACTTCAATATCAAAAAACTGTCATGAATGATAAATCCTCTTTGGGTTTTCTGTTGAAATCCTGGCGCTATGAGAAATATTTTATGATTTTACCTTTTGTTCTCTGTCTCTGTCAGTTTCTTTTAATAAGTTCTCTGATTCTTTCTTATCTCTCTTGTCCTCTAACGTCTATTACTCTATTTCCCTCACCATTGTCTGTTGCCATCTAGATATTTAGACTATTTGTAACAAGCATGTGTTCATTTCTTGGCAAAATGGTTTTTGATCTCAGCAGGACTTAAATGAATGAGAAAAGGCAACATATTAGGAGACGTAAGCTCTGTGCGCTCGTTTCAGCTGAGATTTGATTTTTATCAGCTTTACAAAAAGGTAGTTGTATTGGAGTTACAGGAGAGCCACTTAAATTAATTGAAAAATAATACAAAGCAGTTAAAGCACTATTCAAGCAATTAGTATCACAAGGCTAACATACAATACAAATAAAATTGAGGAAATAACAGAACAATCCTTGACTAACCCTAACCCTTTCAAGACAGCCATGCTAAAATCCAACTCATAACCAATTGTATAGTAAATAAAGGGTGGGGGAGCTGCTAGCAGCTAGCTCGTGTCTCTCTTCCCACATATAAACTAGAGGAATGAAATGAAATGAATGAATGAAAAGCTGTATTCGAGTGTAAGTCTCCGAATGCTTGGTTTGCTATTGAGAAGGATGTCTACTGTGATGGTGCAACAAAATATTCCAGCAAAGTGGATCAATCATGATCATGAATTTCATAAGAAGTAGAACAATTAGATTGCTTAGTCATGCACACAGAGAGAAAAAGAAAAAGAAAAGTAATCTAGTTAAGGAACCATATAGTGATTCCCCAGACAATATGTGCACAACATGCATGGGAAAATATAATGACACAATGAACCCTCAACCTTGTGCCTTGCTGGCGTAATAGTTGGGCCGTGTGTTGCATGTCATGTCCCTTGCTCTTTCACACTAGTTTCCTGTCTCTACAATGTTTGTCAAGTGAAGGCAAAAAGCCTGAAAAAAAAAGAGTCTCTTTTATAAACACACACCCACACACACATACACACATCAATACAGTATGCCAAAACTCACAAAAAACACAACACAGACAGCCATGGTACCTTCATTTCCTGCAACTCGCAGAGGTACATGAGCACATACACAAACATTCATACCACTTCATATGCTACATTGCTTTAATCAATACCCATACAAACACATAGCCCACACAAGCACTTAAGGATCATAGAAAAGCTAATTATGTAGCCCTGCCTAAATGGCCCTGTGTGGAACACTAACACTATAACCACACTAAAGCTAAATGAAAACATCCTAGCTAACTAAACAAAGAGGCATAACATTAACAGGACTCAAAAAAATCCCAGGACTGAATATGCCAGTAGTAGTCAGAGAAGCTCTGACATGACTTATCCTGCTTCTTAGAACAAGGCAGAGTCAGTCAGTTAAATTGTGAGATTGTTTACATACAAAAATAAGTAATCATCAGTACAGACACCACAAAGGGTCTATCTGTATATGGTGTTGATACAATTTGTGTTACACGTTTTAGCAGTGAGACAAAGTAAAAGAGACAAAGGGGCAACTAAATTGACTTTTAAGCTTTTAAATCATTGAAATTGAACTTAAAAATACAGTATGGATGTTTAGTTGAAATATACTAGAAATATACAACTCAAAATAAAACAGTTTTTAAGCAACTTCACCTTTATAACCAATGAGACTAGGCCAAAGTCAGGGGTGGGACCTCGTGGCTGTAAATCAGTACGTGGTGCACTTCTGGCCTTCTACTCTTCTCGTAGCAATGCCACAACTAAGATTAGCTGCTGGAAGACGTTATAAGGCTTATAACACCAACACACGTACCTTCTCATGAGGTTACAGCATTGCATTTAACGATTTGCAACTCCTGTATTGTTCAAAACAAGGTGTCATGTTATATGTATTAAACATGCTTAATTTTCTCACATGTAGCACGTTTCTCCCAAGAATACGAGCGCAGTTTGCAACAAGCGTTATACAAAATGGAAATTAAGTTAGTGTAAAACTTTTTATTTTGTCGGAGCCTCCCAGAATGTCTTTGACTTCCTCCCACACATCTGTGTTTGAAAAAAATGTGTGTATGCAAACACGTAATGACTCCAGAGGTACAAGAGCTCTCACACACAATTTGCCCTCCCCCCTATAAGTGTGTGGGAGGGAAAACCTTTTAGTAATACTACTCCTTGTCAAAAGGCAGCACTCTGATAATGAGCGCGTGAGTGTGTGTGTGTGTGTGAATTTGTGTGTGCGTGATGATACCTTTTTATTCGCGTGATTAGATGCAGCACCTGTCAGTGTGTTTGTGTGAAAACACAAGTTCGGTATTGAGATGTATGAGATGCATGGGATGTGTTTTTGTGTGTTTGAGATGTGTTTTGTGTGTCTGTTATATATATGTGTGTGTGTGCGTGTGTGTGTGTGAGAGAGAGTGAGCGAGAGAGAAAGAGAGTGGGGGGGTGGGCATCTGCCCTTGCTTTTAATTGAAGCTTGTGCGCTGTCAGCAATGGTCAAGTGGTCCTCTCAGCTAAATGACTTAGCTAGCTTGAGCAGCAGCAGTGTAGCGTGCATAACCATCACTCTATTAGCCCCATATAAACACAATGATTATTATAATAGAGACAGAGTGAGGGGGAGGCAGAGAGATGATGGAGATTGAAAGGCGAAGTGGAGAGAGTGGCATGAAACAGGATGTATATAGAGTATGTATCACCATATATACAGTCGACCTCATTTATCATTTTAAAACATCAGGGAACCTTGATCACTTATGATTATTTTGCACGTGAGGATGTTGAAAGAAATTTTGGTGCTTTTGGGGACTATTTACCACAGTCTTCCTCAGCAGTGAGACTGTGGCTCTGAAAGTGAAACTATATACAAAGACGGATAATAACAGCAGTCTGAGCTCCTGATGTTTTATGGACTTGGTCAAAATGTGGGCTGAATATATTTTCTTCTTCTCTATTTTGATTTTATATCACACTCAGATAAGTATAAGGGGAGCTGCAGAGTCGGGGGATACTTGTCTGTAGGTTCATAACTATGAGCAACACCCATCACATTACATTTTGTCATTTTATAGATTGTAATTATAAAAATGTAAATTATATCAATGTTAGGACAGCAGGCCAGAACTTACAACTGCAACCAAAGCTACTGCACATATGTTTTAGATGCTTCAAAAGAGGAATAGACAGAGACAGAGAAAGTGAGAGCAGCTTGATCTCATAGTAGCTGACTGGAAATGATGCTACAAGCACGCGCTCCATGCTAAACGAGCTGGAGTAGCAGCGATGCAGCCTGAATAGATATTAGTCTATTAGTGGTATGGAAATGCAGGGATTACCATGACGCTCCCTCTTCAGCCTCTGAAAGGCTGGAAGAGGCAGAATGAATGTAGACTTGTGCTTAATATATCAACAATGAGTTTTTATTACCCACCTGACTATGTGGTTGTAGTTGCCGTCTCTGGACTTGCAGTGTCTCCTGTCCACGTTTACCCATCAGTTCCCTGCTGTTATTGTTTTTAGTCCAAGGAAGCTGTTCACTTATATCCACTCCGCTTTAGTAGAAATCTGTAAGATAGTAGATATGAATAACTGTAAGTATGTCACTAGAATTTGGATTTACATATGCTACGTCATTTTGTAATGAAATTAAAAAGGGAAAAAACCCACAGGTTTCCAGGTTCATATTTATATTCTGGTATAATTGAATATTTTTAGCATGGTTTAAGGTCTTTTTAAGGCCTCCCTCCCAATGAGCCCACTCTGTTCCGATTGGCCAGTTCCCAGTAGCAAACGCCAGGCAGTTTCACTTCTTTTTCTCATTATTTAATAAAAATGGGAACTTCTCATTTCTCATAAATGTCTCTCAATCTCAAAAGACTTAATCCAATCTGAATTATGCAGGTGGATAACTATCGGTTCATTGTTCAAAACAAAGTCTACAGAACCAACGGACGTTTGAGGGCATGAACAAATAAACTGATGTCATCACAACGAGGAAGCATTCAGGTTGAACCTGGCTTTTAACTTGCAGGGAGCATTTTTACATATGTTCACCTCAAATTCTGGATCCTTGACCATGTTTAACGTAGACATAACAGCATAAACATAACAGAATGTTACAGAAAACAAGATATGCCCCCTTTGAGTGTTTAGCAGTGACACAAAAACAACCAAACTTTTCCTTTCTACCAGGCCACATCTAGGAAAGGCAACTTTTTTTTTGTGAATTATTAAAATCAATATAACTCTGTTGAAAACTGAAAACTGAAAGTACACACACACACACACACACACCATGTGTCCCTTTATCCGTTGTTGTCACCTCCAGCCTCACAAACACAAAGAGTTTTGATGGTAAGCAGCAATTTGCACGGTACAGTGATATTCTGCATCTCTTAGGAGTTGAAGCAGTGTGGTTGTCAGTAATGACTGGTTGGAAAGAACAGGGTTTTAGGGATCATTTGGTTTGGGCAACATGTGCTGTGTACAGCTAATGAAGCAATTTGAGATTGTTTAGTCATGCACAGTTGTACCAGGAAGGCAGGGGTGGAAGAATGACTGGTCCATCTTGTGCAAAGTTTGTTGACAATGGATGGGTTTTCTCCATGGTTGAAGGCAAAGGCTTTTACTCATATTCATGCCAGCTTCATTTGCGTAGTGCCTTTCATACAAGTTATTGTGATTCAAAATGATTTACAGATGAATGATGAGCTAATGATAAGACATAAATAATCAAGAAAAACTTTAATCATGTTGCAGCTATTAATCTAACAATGACAATGACATCCTGAGCCATGTTTGAGGACCGATATTTGTTGTTGTTGTGCAACAAAATATTAAAATGAATTAATTTATAGGGTACCATCATTTTTGTCCAGGCCTGTTTCATGAGTTTATTTTTTAAAATAATTCTCTTGAAGCATGGTTGAAAAGCAATGCCTGACTTTCATTGGTTATATTTCTTAGAACCTTTATTTATTATTACTTTTTACAGATTGAAGTTATGTCTGTGACCATTGTGAGTTTTTCTTTCATTAAACAAAGGGTACCAACAATTTTGTCCACGTGTGTGTATCACAATGTGATGGATGCAGTCTGGTCAGGGTCAGCCAACACAATGCAAAGTTTTTCTTGTATATCAATGTTTCCTCACTTTCTCAGTTGAAGTTTAAGATATATTATTATTATTAAGGAAGGAATTCTGCTCGATTCAGCATATTAATGATATAATTTTCAATTAATTCAACACAGTTACAGCTGGCGGAGTTGGGCTGATTAACCGGTTGTAAAAGTTGAGGTGAAGTTATTTCTCTCAGTAGACTGAATAGACTTTAATGACCAAACTTAATGGATGTTTTAAGTCATATTGGATGAGTAGTGAATGTTTGTTGCTAATGTGTTAAAACTTACTTACTGAGTTTGTTGTAGCAGCTTTTTCTCTATGAGATACCATGACCTCAACCTCCACAGAAGCCCTGAAGTTTAGTTATGAGTGAAACACAGCTAAAATACATAGAGAATCAGTTGGTCCTGTCCATGTCATCAAGAGAAACAACCACCAAAGAGTAACATACAGTGCAGTATATGATTACTTTATGAACCCGTTCAAGTTATTTTAGTATTTTGATAATCATCTACAGTATTGAGACAAATAACCCCTATGTTACTTTATATGATGAGCTGCCCCTGTCCCTGCTGGTAATCTTCCTGCTAGTGTTGCTCAGCTTCCTATGTGCACAACAGGAAAAAGACTCAGTTATCTCACTGCTCCACTGCCTGTCGTGCCACTCATAAGTTCCCCTGAGGAAAGTGCCTGACACAGTAAGACAGAGATGAGGACGAGGACATAAACGAGAAAGAAAACGTCAAAGAGGCAATGCAGGTCTCAAAAGTATTGTTACACTTTTCTTTCAGATGGTGAGCGGTTAATGACACTGCCTGTACGGTTTACAACATTAACACAGGTAGCAGAGAGATGGTGGCAGCTATTGACCTTCTCCAGGATATTGACGTGGCTCAATGCGTGACCATGGCAACCACAGGAAACATTTAAAAGAAAACATCTACAGTAAGATCAGAACGTAATGGTTTATAACCAACAGCTATAACATAACTCTAGAAAATTATTTCACTGTTAAGAAAACTCCCAATTTTTAATGCTGAGGAAAGCAGCCACCCCATATTGTTAAATAGGTGGTACAGTGAAAACTAACAAAACCAAAAAGAAAGCACAGCTGGCACGTAGGGAGGACTGTTATGAAAAGCAATTAGAGAAATGAGAGAATGGAAGAGGTTAGCATAGCAGGTTATTGTAACTGAATTCAAAGCACCATAAGATAACCCATCCATAACAAAAGCTTTTAAAACTCAATTTTGAGAGTGAAGAATAAGAAATTCCGCACTCTCCTTCTGTCTCTGCCACCCCCAGCTGCCTCTACAGCCAGGCATTAGTGGTCGATGCTAACAGGAAGCCGACCTGTGCTGTATGTAGCTCTGTGACCGAGCCACGGTCTGCACAGATTGGAAAATCAATTACCAATCACATAAAGTCCCTGGGAAACACACATACTCTCTCTCTCTCTCTCTCTCTCTCTCACACACACACACACACACACACAAGCAGACACAGATCTACAAAAGAACAATGGTTCCATCTTATACACACACCAACCTGGCCTTGTGCACACACTGATCAAACACAATGGTTCCACCTCTCATACATACACACAGTACACTTCAGCATGCTCTGATATGCCAATAATCAACAACGTGTGTGTCATTGTGCATGTGATGCACATGTGTGTGTGTGTGTGTGTGGGTGAGTATGTGATTAGATGTGGGGAGATGTGGTGTCGTCTCCAGCATAAAGTTATGGAGATGTATGCAGACTTCTATTCATCATCCTGAAAGGGAAAGGAAGAAGAAGAAGAAGAGAAAAACAGAAAGAGAGAGAGCAGTACACACACTTGAAGAGAGGGATGCCTGCCACATTTAAGAAATTAAAATGTGAATAAAAATCATCAAAATCATCTTTTCTATGTACAAAAACACTGATAAAGAGACACATCCTCCATCTCTTATAAAAATGCAAATGATTTGCAGCTGCATAATAACCAATTTAACCCAGCGGTTAACCAATCAGTCATTCAACCAGCAAACTCACCTGCAGTCTTCTCCATTGAGTTTTTACTATTCTGGTATCATCCGCTATGTTTTAACAAGCTCGTTGTTAACTTATTTGTTTGCAGTATTGGAGTAACACATAATAAATATACAAATATAGTAATATGAAAACAATGCTGATGCAACATCAGAATCAAACGTATCACATCACTAGTTGCTGCAGTTTCCAAACGCTGCAGTAATTGATACAGAATGTTTGTACATTTTTTTATTGTAGTTTAAATATAATCTGCTAAAACTGGAGCGAATCTGAAAGGATAAGTTTCACCATTTTCAAGTCTGTTTTTTCTTGCTGTAATCATTGCTCCTGTTCATTCTGGTGATTAAGAGAATCCCTTCATGATGCAGTTTGTATGTAAGTGATGGAGGACAAACTCCACAGCCCAGTCCTATCTTGCAACCTTGCAAAAGCCGATATAAAATTTCACTTGAATCTAAAATGAGGATTCAGCTGTGCAAATTCTAGTCATCTTTTTAGTGCCAAATTCCCTATTTTTCTGTTACTATCCTTCACTGCAGCTGAATAGAAGAACACTGTCTGTCAGGACACAAAGTGCTCCAAGACTGACTTGGAAAATTGTGAATCTTTCTTTTAATGATAGATTCAGAATGGTTTTCTGAGTTCAGTGTGGAGGAACTTGACTGGCCAAAATCAATAACTGACCTCACTGATGCTCTTGCGCCTGGATGGGAACAAATCAGTATCTAGCCATTCTGAAGACTGACTGTGTGTTTATTACTTAAAACTGGCAAAAATGTATGTTACACAATTGGCACCAAATCATTTAATTTTGACGTTTGAACAAAGCGTGACATCAGAATTAAATCATATTCACACTGTGAGTTATCATCTGAACATGAACATGAAAAAGGTGGAACGATGTTTAAACTTTGGCCAGGTTGGAATACACAAACACAAACACACACACACACACACACACTTCTCTGAGAGCAAGTTCAAAAGCATTTCCTGTGTATTTCAAGCAGTGACATTTGGAGCACACAAACACTCATTTGAATTTTTCAGAGCTCTGGAAATATAGTTGGGTTTTTTTTTCTGTTATCAGATTTGTTTGAACTTTATCTCATACAGCAATATTTGACAACACAGTTTGCAGAAGAAGGACGATTAAAACATACAACTCTCTGAGATTAGATCTGGTTTTTACTGGTTTCTGCATTCTTTGTTGAGGAGTTTATACCAACACAATTAAAACAAATGAAAAGTAGCACAGACTTTGCAGACATAGTTGTAAAATTTACTTTGTAAATAGTAAATTATTTATATATATATATATATATATATATATATATATATTTTAAATATTAAACCAGAGTTATCAGAGTTATCTTACCATTTGCATGTAAGTGTGTTTTTTTTCTTTTTATACAAACACAGCCATGATATTGATAATGCTGCAGCTCAAGTGGAAGCAGTGGACTTTTACTGATTATGACCATGCAGGGACGTGGAAAACACAAACCTGAACACTGACAGTAACAACTTTAACCTTTACTGCTGGATAAACTATGACACATTTAGAGGAAGATATCAGTTTGTCGTTCTAGGCAAGGGTGGAAATAAAACAGATTTATGAGTTTATAGCCTCTTTATCATAAGAAAGGATGAGGATATTTGTTTTGGTTCCTTATGGAAAAGGTTAAGGAAAAGGAAAACATTGTCTTTTCATCCAATTAGAGTGTCTAGAGCACTTTTTTAGTGTGCAAAGGTCACGTTAATGAGCAACAGAAAGTCAAGGCGACAGACTCATACGAATGTCAAACGTAATCTGCTAGGAACTGAGGGGACCGAGGTTATAGGAGTCTGAAGCCTTGATTGACCCATCCAGTTATTTGTCAAAACAGATTACGTAAATATTAAACCTCACTGCCTTCAAGGCATCAGTTCATGCAAATCACAAAAAAAACACAACTGGTGGCATCTAGCTATGCAGATTGTTTCAGTTTATGTGTTAAAAAATGCCCATCACTGCTATTCCACTATTCAGAGTTACTTGTTTTGTCTGACCAACAGTCAAAAACCCAAACATGTTGAGTTTACTATAATGGATCAAATATTCTGACTTTAGAAGCTTGTACCAGTGAATTTTGAGCATGAATTATTTTTTTTTCTCTTTTGCATTAAAAAGTGACTAAACGTTGTTGTTGTGGTTACATCTTGCCTTAGATTATGACTGTAATCCAGCATGTGCTTGTTGGTTGTTTTTCAAGGGAAGGTTAAAGCCAAGCAACCGTCTGGCTTTAAAGACGAGGTGAGGCCAGACTAAAGAGGACAAAACTGTGTTAAAAGTAAACATTGATTGCTAACAAAAAGTGGACTGCGAGCATCATCCAGTCTGAAGCAACAAACAAGGTTTGTCCTAAAACATTTTCATGCTACTCAAAGTGTTATTTCGTTATATTCAGCTGTGATTATGTTTCTGCAACAACAAAATGCACAAAAAAAAAGATGTTCATCTGTAGAACCTGAAAAGCACATAAAGATAAAAAATAAAAAATAAATAAATAAATCATTTGATAGTTGTTAAGGAATCACGTGTCTTATTCACTTTTCTGATTCGCTGCACAGTTCATACAGTGTACATCGATTTACCTCATTGCTTATATCTCATCTTTTCAAACGCTGACATGTTTTAATGTCAAAATAAAATATTTGCATGTGTCGCTTTCATTTTGAGTTTAACCGATGTTTCACAATGGAAAACGTGTGTTGCATATTTCACATTATCCTTCTGTATAAGCTGAATACAACCAACTCTCGAGCCTGAAGGAAACACAAATCAAATCCACTTATCTCTGTGATTCTCAATTCTCTCTATTCCTCCCCTTCACTGTCTGTACATTATAAATAAAAGTTTCAAAGAGTCCATACTGTATAGCCTGCAGGCAGATGACTACGGTTAACAGTGTCTATTTTTAACACTATGGCATTATTTTGTTACTGTTTGGGGTCCCACAGACCCCGACACTGAACGTGTGAAAATAATAGAATTGCATTTTTTCTTTCCTTTGTATTAAATTGTGTATAAATATCTGAGCTACTGAGTAACACTAGAGAGTATTCATGTAGTAATTTTCTCACACGCACGCACAATGGATGACTGGGACATTTGACAGTGGAGCCAACGGCCATCGCTCTTTTATTTTGTCTTTCAGAACAACAAAACCACATTCAGTCCTCATATTTATCTCTCCGCCTTCAAAGGCAGACGTCAACAGGCAGGAAGAAACAGAGACAAAGAGAGAGGAGGATGAAAGACATGGACACTAAAGTGCTGAGGCTTGGTTTTATTACAAGGGGCTTGAAAGCATCCCTCTTGGCAGCGAAAACATGATGAAACTGCCTCATCTGATATGATGAAATCTTCAGTGTTATTTAGAAAACGCAGAAAACAAACCTGCACATACAGTATGGAAAAGAAGGATGATTAAACAGAGCTAAATAACCACAGACTAACAGCATATGTAATATCAGCCTAGTCCACTAAAAATTCTGTTCATATCAGATGTAGTAGCGTTTTATGCCTTTGTGCAAATGAAGGATTATGCAATAAAAAACTAACTTTACTCAAACTAATCCTAACCTTCCTATAGTTACTAAATATAGAAATAAGCAGTTTAAAAAGGAAGATTTTGGAAGCTTTAACATAAGAGTAGAATAATAATGTTGTGTATGTAATATTAAAAACAAAGTACTGATTTTATAATGTGCATGTGTACAGATTTTCAATGGGAAGACATTTGCAATCAGTTAGAAAAAAATGTAAAGGTTATTTAGTTTAGGTCCAAGTGTTTTTTTTAAATTCTGTGAACAACGGTTGAGCCTTTCATCCTTTTTACTGCGGTTCTGAAATATCAGGGATCAGTTAGCAAAGCTACCTGTCATCCTCAGTGGCTGCTAGGAACTAAAAATAATCATTTATCAAAGGGTTTTATAATCATTTATTAGTTACGGCCAGTTATGCTCATGCTGACATTTTCAAAGTGCAGACAGGCTGAACTAAAGTGATGCTTTTTAAATGTTTTAATTAGATGAACTAATGGTCTGTAATGCAACATTCGGGTGAGCACGTGTAACTCGAAACATGTGTTTTTCAATCAAGTTCGCCTGTACTCCAACACTTATAACTTTGTAAAATGTTTTTTTTTTTTTTGTTTGTTTGTTTTTTAGCAAAACCTACTTTAAAAATTGTAAATTGTATTCATATATTTATTTAAAGAACATTTTCATTTCATTTTGATTCCTTCAAAAAAATGGTTTGAGGATGTTGTATGTATGCTTGTGTGTCACTGTGTGTGCAGTATGTAAAGCTGGAGAGAGTTTAGGCTGTGCTGACATGTCATCTCTGAGATACAGCCTGCAGGCAGGGAGGACCTCTCTAGCATCAACAGCGTTTAATAATTCATATTATACAGGCCGTATTACATACAGTTCTAACACACACTGCTCACAGGAACACTGCGATTATCTGCTTGACTCACATTTTTGCACTAACCAAGGTATAAGGATGTCATCGCTGCTGCCATCATGGGCTCAAACTGCTGGAGGATATACTGGCTGAGAGTGGAAGAAGGGCAACATGTACATTTGTTAATAAGGGATTCGGAAAAGCTGTAGCCAATTTTCTGTTCTGCTAATCCATAATAGATATCCAATAATCAATGTTCTATAACTGAATTTGTTGGGAAGGGTGTAAAAGGAGGTAGAAAATAAATCAGGAGAATGCAGACGGAGACATACGAAGAGAGTGATGATGATGGCTGTACAGACATGTGATTGACAGATGATATAATATGCTGTACTATAACATATATATACGATGAAACTATGCGTTTATTAATCTTGAGTTTGTTTTCAGTTACAGAACCTGAGATCATTTGAAAATAAGTTCAAATTTTAAATTTTCTTCAACAAACCCCAAGTTCTTTGCTGCCTCCCTCCTGCAGTGTCTGAAAGAGCTGCAACATATAGATTTAATTCTGTTTTTGACAACATTTCAGTGACCATGTCCTCCCAACAAATCACAGACCTACAGTTACACTAGAGTAGAGCTGAAGGTGAAGTGACGTACTTCAGATGACTTATATATAAAGTCACTTCATTATCAGGAGAAGGTGGGTAGGGGAGATGGATAGGTAGAACGATCTATGCAGTTTATTAATTTGGAGGACTTGTTGTGAAATAATCACTGAATACTACTGAGCAGGTAGTAACTGAAAACACCTGAGTGAAGACAAGGTAGTAAGAAATGTTTGTGTTCAAGATATATATCCTTTGTTCACTGTCTTTACAGTACAACAGTTTAATATTTAATATTCTTTCAAGGCACAGCTCAAATACCCCTGCAGCACTTGCCGTATATGTTGACAGTGGCAGCCAACAGCATCTGCATTGGTAGACAAGCAGTAAATAGTAGCAGTGGTTGTTTTTATTAAATAACATGGACAGGGACCGAAGCCTCTGATGCTTCAGAAAGATGCTGGATATATAGATCAATCAGCCACAGTGGAGTCTGGAGTTAATAATAACATTGCTGTTGTAAGGTAACGCCAGTGGAAATACTCATACATAAATTAAGTCATTAACATCATAACAATTTTCAGATTCTGAAAAAGTTGTTTTTGTCTGTTAATACAAAGCAAGACCTCGGTACTTCTAGGAAGCAATATTCAGACAGTCGCTCTGGGAAGTTTGATAAAAGCCGCAAGTGTAAGTATAGTATAAAAGTGTATTACAGTAGTTGTACATATGCATTTATTGCTACTGATTTTCACTTTGACTTGTCGCAAAATTTAAACACTTTTTGAAGCAACAAAATTACAACACGAGTAAATATGTGATAATCCATTTACTGTAAGTATGGTTTACTAGTGCTCAGAATATCTCGGGCTAAATAATTAGGTTTTCTTCCCACATGCTAACACATAAGCTGCCTGAGATACTGCACTGCACAGCAATACACTGTGAGACTACTGACTCACCCTTTTTCCCCATAAGAGGACATTTCAACCTCTTGAAAAAGTGCAACAGTAAGTGTTACGATTTGATGTGGTTTTCAATTAATTGTGAAGCACTAATGGACAGATGGAGCAAGTCGGTGAGCGACAATTCATTGTCTTATTGACTGTGTCTGTCCGTAGCTGAATGACATCTGTTAAGGGCATCTGTTCCAAGGAGAGAAGGCCATTACTGTCTCACACACACACGCACACACACACACACTAAAGTGTGTGAGGTAAGCAATAACAGCAGCCTCTTGCCTCCAATGATGCTCCAAGATAGGATTGCCTCCGGGACAGAGAGAGTGACAGTATTTGTTCTTTTCTGCTGTCTCTCTCTCCTCTTGTGTAACATCATAATGGGTCATCCATTATGAATAGCCATACAGATGTGGCCACATTTCCAATATCCTGATATATATATATATATATATATATATACACACACACACACACACACACACATACTTTATCAATTTGCAGCTTTTAGCAAATTCCTATTTCCTTCATCTTTCCTTCTCCCTCACTCCGTGCGTATCTTGACAGTGTAAATTGGTCATGCATAATGGATGAACAGATATAAGACGGCAGCAGAGCTCTTTCCATAGATACTGATGGAAAGGTGGGATGAAGCAGGGAAAACATACGAGGTGTGTACACACCCTCTTCCCCTTTTTGAACACCATCATCTCGCCTTCCATGTATTTCTGGAATGTGGCGTTTGTGTTTTTGATGGACGGTCACAGCAACCGGCACCACCAACCAACATATTTAATACGCTTCACTGTCACCTGGCTTTCAGATGGTTAGTGATCTTAACTTTGAATTGCTAACAGGCACACAGGTAGACTGCTGATGACTTTAACAAGGCATCTGTAAAAGTGAGCGAATCAGAACTGGACTACATAATTACTTGGAAATGTGTTATCAGTATCAGTATTTTTCATATCAAAAAAGAAACAAATGACCTTTCGTAATGTAAAAGGTTATAGATAAATCGATAGATATACTTTATTATATCTTAAAACTGGGAAATTACTCATAATGGTGAAAAAACACAAAGAATACCGGCTCTCTAGCTGTTTGATTTGGTTCACAAAATCATTATATTTTTACAATCTCACTGCTTTAATAAACCAATGGCCCAAAATGGTCTTTTTAGCTCATCTTATGTTCAAAAGAGCTTAAAATTTCAGATGTAAGTACGCCGGTTTAAACTAAAATCCTTGATAGTTCCTTAGATTCTTGAATTCCCTAATGGCTGGAAAACCTCTCTCAAAATGTCTATATATTAAACATGTTTATTCAATAACCATATTGGGAAAAGTGCATATTAGCATGAGGCTTTAAATCTGTTCTGCTGAAAGATTATTCAGCTCAATCTACGGTAGTATCAGTAGAGCGGTTGTATGTGTGTGTGTGTGTGTGTGTGTGTGTGTGTGTGTGTGTGATGTTTCTTGCAGGATAAGGTGCATATCAAAAGCAGTGGAGAGGAGAGATAATGAAATACACCAACATGGCGCAGTTCAAAGGGACTACAGCGCAGGTGATTGCTATCGCTGGTCATTTGACAACATTATAAGCACTTAAAGAAATTTCTACCCAGCATGTCTTATCTTGATATCTGAAATCTCAAAAATTCCTAGAAATATTCTAACAGTAGCTGGTTTAAGGTTTATTATTATTCAGGAAATCGAGAAGGAGCAGGTATATTTTTCTGAGTCAACCACTGCTTATCACATAATTACACTGATTCACTTGTAGTCTTACTGTTAACAGCCTATTATGATGCTTGAATTTGTTTGGTGGTCTATTTTTATCTTTTTAATAAAGCCGAAAGATTAGTTGTTTTGAACTCACTGTTTACTGGATACCACACAGAGCTATAAGCATGACAAATATCCTATGAATTACATATTCTGGTGTCTCTCTATCGTTTCTTTTAAGAAGTTACATTTTGATGAAGTGCAATCACAGAAACGTAAATGGTTTGATTATTTAGTTATTAGCGTAGTAGAACAGACACTGTACTAATATAATACAGTATAACAGAGAAGAGCCACATTTCTGATGGCCATGAGAGAGCTTTGTAACTCGAACCCAAGCATGTGTTATTCTGGTGCATATGAGGCAACTGATGCTGTTGTTTTTCTTGGAAAGACATAAATCACCAGCTACTCTTTCCCTCTCCTTGAATTTCTGGTGAATCTGCATTTTCATATAAATCTGGTTATTGACTTTCAGCTAGTGAGGAATAAATACCTGAATAAACACATGTTGTTTGAAGACTGTTGCTGACTGGAGGTCGATGGGAGGCACACCGAAGTTTCCCAGATATCACTGACTGATATGAATGACACTGTCTCATGTAAGACAGCATGAAAAACAACTGTGTCGCATTGATGTATGCCTCGTCTAAACAAAAACAGTGAGAGTGTGTGTGTGTGTGTGTGTGTGTATGAGAGAAAGCGTTTCCCTTGCATGGTGTGTGTCTGCACAAGCAAGTGTGTGTTGTGTGTGCACATGTGTGAGCTTGGTGCCATTTGCATGCAGGTCATGTTGACCTGCTTCTCTCATCTGAGATTCTCATTAATTCAAAGACCACACACACACACACACACACACACACACCATCACTTTCTAATCAGTGCACCCTGCCCCTTCAATCTCTCTTTCTTCTCATAGTTCTTTTTCACTTTGCCACCGTCCACATCCTCCCCGTTCTTTGTCTCCACACATATGCCTCCCCTCCCTCTGCTGCCTCTCTTCTCTCTGGTTCTCTCCGTTCCTCTCTCCGTCCCGTCTGTGGCTCTTATGTCTAATTGGGGTAAACACTTGTTAGGAAAACCTCGATATGTAGACACCTCATTGTGACACCCTGCCATTATGTCCCCATTATTGTGACACCTTCCTGTGCCCTGTGTATGTTGAAACCCTTTTGACCTTGTTATGTCCTCATTATGATGGGCCCCTTGTAATGACATAATGATGCCTGCTCATTAATACCGTGTTTAAGCTTAGATTATAATGACATGATTCCAGCATGAATTACATTAAACTAACCTTTTTTTTTTTTTGCATATGACCCCAGTGTTGGCTGCTTATACTGATACTGACTGTCTGACAGGAGACTGCTAGTAACTGGTCATATCATAAAGGTTTGATCCAGAAATGTCTGAAATGCCTGCATGACAGATCAAGCCATGCAATAAACTATAAGAAAAGAAATGAGCCTACATAAAATACATTTGCATGACCAAGCCATGCAGTTTTTCTGTAGCAGAAACAGCAGCTTCCCAATTTCACTGCATATTTACTAAAATACTGCTGTAATTTTTGTCATCTCCATGTCTCAAGTTTACAGATCACAAAGTGTGTTGGACAATGTTCAGCTGGGTAATAATAGTAGCACTAACTTTAAATAAATCATCAAGATTGACAGCAAAACACAAGACCCACCAAATATATTCAGTTATGTCACTTCATTTATGAATCAGTCATTAATGATGATTTTTTTTTTGTAAACCAGTAACAGGACCCTGGCACTTACACCTGCATTTGACAAGTCAACATGTCTGCTGTGAGAAAGGTCCTTGTATTGAATTGTCAAGATGCTCTAGTCACTGTGTCAACCCTTTCGATAATAGCATGCACACAATGACAATGTCAGTGTTCCTCATAATACAAAATACACTGTATAATAACATCGTATCTAATAGGGTTGCAAAAGTTGACCAGCTGGTGATACTGTGCACCTTCATTTCCTAAAGATGCTTAATTTCCACGTTATGAAATCTTAATATGCACAGAATGCTTCAAACTGTTGTGAAATCATTCGTACATTAAGGCAGCTACTGTAGGAAGGACCCCTGCAGATTCATAAGCTTATAATGAGCTCCTATGGAAACTCCCCGCCTGTGAAATGAGGCAGAATTATAGAGGATTAACCACAAAGTAACCCTATTCAGATCTATTGTCATAACATGTGTCTACTCTCCGCCTTTGTCCTTCTTTAATTTCCTCCTCTGTCCCTCTCCTCCTGTGATGAATTTATGAATCTGTCATATTCGCCTTTCTTTGGTCTTTAGAATTGAAAAGAGTGGAAATGATTACAAGAGAATAAGTTTGTACATGTTATATATATATATATATATATACATATATATATATATATATATATATATATGAATTATTTTCAGGGTAAATATTGTCAAATTGATACACATTATGTTTAGCGTATTTAAATATTTTGAGATCCAACTACCACACTTTTTTTTTTCGACCATCTGTATCCGACTTGCAAGTTTACACACTTGATCTCTTCATCTTCAGTGTTATTAAATTTAAAAATCATCCACAGTCAGCGACGCCCCGTGCTCATAACCAGCCGCCCTAAGTTCAAGTTTGATTATCAACTCACTCAGGCCGGTAACTGTCAGTATTATCCTCACGCTCCATGCTCGTAGTGAGCTGTCCTGGGTTCAAGTAACCACCCATTTAAATGAGTAATGTTCAGTTATTTCATTACCTTGGCGTGCTGTTCTCCCAGGAGTTGTCATTACTGGTACTTGTGCAATTCTGCAATTTCCCTTATGACCAGCACTTTTGCTTCCTCTGGTGACCAATTCAGTTTTATGACATCCTTGCAGTTTGCTGTCCACATCGATTGGATCTTGTTCTGTTTCTCAGGAAGTGTGCCCATCTGGCAGTGTCAGCATTTTTCTTTGTCAGGTGTTCGTTCACATACAAGTTAGATCCCTTAAGCTTTCTCCCTTTTCTGAGCTGTGCATTTTTTATTGTTTTCTGTTCACAAAGCGAATCACTATGGCAGGTTACTTGCTTTTGTTCTTCTGGGGGAGACGATGACACCCTTCAATATTGTTGTTGCCTTTGATGTCAAAGAAAGTGATCACCTGTTGCTTCAGGGAGTCTAGTTCAGGCGTCGCTGCATTTTGTCTTGTCAGTTCCTTGATCTCCCCCGTCAAATCCATTATCATTTTCTGTTGTTTAGAGATAGCTGCACTCTCTTCCAACATAAACTCAAGCCATCTCTTTATCTGCTTGACTCCTTCGTCTGTAATTGCACAGTTTTTATTTCAGTGTGTTTGCTTAGTGCAATGACTGACCAAACAGAGTACAAAGCAAAGTTTCACAACATCACACACAAGCAAAGCATCGAACCCTGGAGAGAGCTACCGGCAGCAATACTGCTGGCCGGCAAACAGCCAAGATGAGCTAGCTAAGTCAAACCAGCTAGCAGGCTCAGCAGCCTCAGTCTATCTAAGTAGCAGCCCAGGCGATGGTTAAAGCCAAAACACAGTATATCTATGGTGCGGATAATCCAAGGTCAAGGCCAATTTAGCTACAGCAAACATCTTTTCCACTCTGCCCCGTCTCCTATCCTTAATGTTCTTCCTCTGCTCTCTCCTCCCCTCTATTCTTCGGCACTCATAATGTTTTTGATTAAGCCTGTCAGATTAATTAATGTGATTAACTGTCCATGTCCTCGCTGATAGCAGACCTTCAAAATTCAACCAGGGGATATTAGTGTGTCTGACTAGCTGGTTGGATGACTGATTGGCAAACGTGTTGAAATGAGTAACAGACTGAATGCCCTGGTTTCTGAGCGGCTCACATGCTAGTTGATCTGATTTTCACCAGGTAGAGACGATTATTAGACACAAATGTAGCAGAAAGTTAGAAAAAGAATGAGAGCAATTTCTCAGAAAATGTACGACTGGTGTTTCAGCTGCAGTTATATCTGACAGTGATGAATTTGCGGAAAACTTTGCATTATTAAGAAGAAGATGGTTCTTTTGGCATTTTCAATACATTTGTTTAGTTATTACTAAGGCTTAAAGTGTCAATCAAGATGATCATAATGTCCCTGCAACCCAGGCAATTCATATATGGATATTTTATACACATTTTTTATTATTTTTTTATAAAAGGTCTCCTCGAGCATACAGTACAGTACAGCAGCCTCTGCCATCAGTGATAAATGTTTGTGTGTGTGTGTGTGTGTGTGTGTGTGTGTGTGTGTGTGTGTGTGTGTGTGTGTGTGTGTATGATGTTGACAGGTATTTTAAAGCGATTTTAGTGGTCATGATGACTAGAAAAGCGCTACATAAGTACAGTCCATTTATCATATACCATTGCAAAGATATAGATGAATAGAGAGGTGACAAGCAGTGATCAATGTGCAAGAGCAACTGCTATTAATACAGGTGAATGGCAGCCTTCACAGGCAGTGGCGATGTTTTTCATATTTATCCTGGCAGGACATAACATTTGATCAGACATTGTTGCAAAAAGCATCAGATTTGAAAAGATCACCTATGGTCCACATTATTCTTTGCGTTTGTCCAGAGATTTCTACTCCGTCAACCTTGCCGCTCTGCTCGGGGCTAAATATGACTTCCTACTGGTACATCTGAAATGGTTTTACCCCGGTATCAGGCAAGAGTTGCGTTAGTCGCAACTCTGCAGATTCAGTAATAGGCCACAAAGCATTGTGAAAAGGGAATGATTTTGCCGCAGGCCAACTCCAAGGCTAGTGTACAAATGAAAAATGTGAGAGGGTTAAAATCTAACTCTCCAGCATAAAGCTCTCATGTTCATTGTCTATACATGACAGGTGAGTGTGTGGGCGGCAGACAGAAGAGATGGCTGGGTGTGTGGCATACTGGCAGGTAGACAGTGTCTAAACCAGAGCTCTCATCTTCAGTGGGTGAATCAATAGGTGGTGATATCTGAAATCTGAAATCTAAAGGCTATCTTCCATTATAATAGTAATTCACACCTCTGTCCAGTTGGTGGCGAGTGTGCGTATTCATTAGCTATTGTCTAGTCTTTTCATGACCTTGTTGACCTTTAGCCATCACATTATATAATTCTCGATCAGGAAAGAGGCAGAAAAGGGTGCATAGAGGAATGAGAGAGAGAGAGAGCACAGAGTTAAACCACCCAAACAACAATCACTCCGACAAAAAGTTCTCTTTCAAATCAAAACATCCCGAGATACGAGTTGAAAATATTCTTCTTCAAACGTATCTTAACTGTGCCATGTGATCTGAACAAAGTAACATGTTCGTCTTTTCTCTCCATGCCCTTATAAATACATAATTTATAAACTGCTCTGTATTTTAATTATTAAAACATGAAAATTAATTAATGGAAATTAAATGCTATTAAGTACGTCTTGTTATCATTAAAAAAGAAAATTAAAATGAGGGTAATAATAAATTATGATGGTTTTTTATAACCCTGTCCAACAAAATGATGGACAACGATAAAGTCTAGTGCAACGAGTGGGCCGTGTGCTTTGACCTGTCACTTAATGACTAGAAAGATTCAGCAACCTGATTAGGAAATTATAATTACCACATCACATATTGCATTTCTGAGCTTAGGAAGTATGAACTATGTGTTCACTTAACATTTCATGCAAAAATTATGCCCAACGTTTCATGTATTCTTAAAATATTTCACATTAATACTGCTATCAAACAACACTAACACTAACAACACTAATACTTTACACCACTGTTTTCTAATAACAGCCACTCTGTAGTTGCAGTTTGGACTTTTGCTATGTGATGTTGCCTCAATTTGTAAAAGCTGCTCACAATCAAAGATACAAGGATGCTGACGGTTGTCAGTGCAATCCTGAGTTTCCACAATATGTTCACCAAGATCAAACCCATTCAAACTCTTCTGAAGTGACAACGGTATATTGAATTTAGCATGTTTCTGACAGTGGAATATTGTAAAATAACAACTCGCCTATGAAAAACTAGTCCTTGCAAAGAGCACAATTCCAGGCCTTCCACATTATATACGTTATAATAATTTCTATTCACCTCTGGGACACAGTGGATCATTAATTTGGGATTAAATCAGTAGAAGTTGAACACAATTCAAAAGGGAAGTAAAATAAGCATTCCAATTACAATACCTCTTCTGGTAAATATATATCCAACCAGAATAGTGCTTCATTACCAATCACTAATTGGTGGAATGAAAAAAAGAGAGAAAACGCATCAAGAAGAGCAAAGCTAGCACTGCAATAAAAACGTGTGTGTGTAATCAGTGCATGCTCTCTCCTGCAGGCTGCTATAAAACAGCTTTCGCTTTCACCTGGCACTTGTGTTACGTTAAGTACTTGTACTGTATTGTGCCTCATGTGCTCTAATTGGAAAATAGCAACTGACTTGATTTACGTAAGTGCCTTTAATAATTCAGACACTGAACTCGGGTAAGCTGCTTGTTAAGTTTTGCAAACTGGAGTAATTAACGTGCCTCTTAAACACAGTCTTGAGTACTTTTATGATGGTTGAAATCACGTTTTATCTATTCCGTACTTATTCATGAGCAGGAATGTGTGTTTCTGTCACTGTGTGCTTGTGTATTTGTGTACCTGCATTTGTCTGTGGGTTCGGTTGAGCTCAAAAATAGGTTTACATTTTAGAGCACCACACCCATGATGGATGAAATTATAGATGACTGAGTGGCTGGGTGATGGCTAAAACCAGGTTTTCAGTGCAGAAAGCTCATATATAACATGCCTGTGTGGGTAACAGTCTGTGCTGAATCTTAAAACACAACTACTCTTCCTCATAAAGGCTACAAATCACCTCGTTTGGTCACCACCTGCACTGCATGACCCAGACTCAATCATGTACTTGATATACATTCAAAATTATAATGTCATACATGAAGTTAAATGTGATAACACATTCAGTAATTGTCTTCAGTATAATTTATAAAACCAATGTGTTTCTTTATATTATGGCCATAGAAATGATTGTGATTGGTTAGCAGATGTCCCTACAATGATCTAAATAGATGACTGTGTGTGAACTATTTAGCCATATTGACTTTATAAAGCTACATGTACGTATCTGTGTGACTATTAGATTGTCTTGGGGTCCTTTTTGCCTCCAAGTGGACCAAAATTAGATAAAAGTAGATGTAAAGAGTGATGACACTGTATTATTTTACAACAAATATTTTAAAGGGGACATCTGCTTTACTGCATCCTGTGTAGCTAAAAAAAAGATTAACACAGTTAAGATGCTGATCTAGTCCTGGGGGGAAATAATTATATCAGTTGTAAAATCTCAGTCATTGAGGTTCCTAATGAACACGACCATCAACTATCATGGATGTTAGATAGGAACATCTGCCTAATCAAAGAGCCCATCAAAGATTCTTCTCCAGGACGGGGTGGAGGAAGCACAATGCCTCGCTATTAACCTCAATTTTGCAGATGAGTAGTTTAAAATCTTGTCATTTAAAATCTACCAAGCAGAACGTCTTTCTTACTAAACGTCCTTCGTCAAAAGATGTGTGTCATTAATTAATAATGTTGTTTAAATAAATATATTACTGTACATGGAGTAGTACAAATGTAACATATACAGTTATGTATGTTGTTGTGCTTAAAATAGTACAGGAAACGTCTCTGACATTATACTTTTTCCACTGTTAAACTCAAATCCACTGCCAAAGGTAACTGTTCAAACTCTACTAGGCAAACTGCCGCAGCTCACGTGGTTCAGCACTGACAAGACTAGAGACGTTACCCCAGACACCTAAATTATTGTTTCTTTCTCTAGTGGGACGCTACATACACCTCTGCTCTTCTGCTACCTTTAGCAAAGTCTACAAAGACCCTGAAAGCCTTTTAACAAGTGAAGTTTTTTTTTTTGTTTTTTTAAGTTGAACGTGGGAGCAGTGTCAGTCAGTTAGTACTGCGCAACTTGTTCAGAAAGAGCAAGAGAGCGTGGGTGACATCTCTCTCTGTCACACTCTTTCACTCTCACTCATTCTCTGTGTCAATGTCTCCTCCTCTCTCAGTCTATTTCTATTTCTCTGACTAAACCGGGGTGTGATGACTTTGTGACAGCTCCATAAAAAAAAAAAAAAGGCCCATTTTAAAGTTAAAATGTGGGGTGCTTGTCAAGCGGGGCTGGGTGGGGGGTCTTTGTGTGGAGTGAGCATGTGTGCGCATCTGTGCGTATGCAATTGTGCTGCGAGTAAGTTTGTAAATGTGTGATGCATGCTAAGAGTGACAGGCGGTGGGCCGGAGGGAGGGAAGTAGGAAGAGAATTTAAAAATGGAGTGACTGATGGTTTGATTGCCATGACTGATTTCAACCACAAAAGACATAAAAGGCGTATTTAATCTTCACCTTCTCTTTTTAAAGAACTTTTGTCATCGACTGCTTTTGGAGCTGCAGAATCACTGTTAGTCAGACAACTTGAAATAGAATCAAATCATTCCAGGAAATGACCTCCAGTTCAGTGTTTAGAGACTGAAGTGTTTGTTGGTGAAAAGTTGTGCAACGGGCTTCATTTTGATGACCTCAAAACTAGTTTGCAATTTGTTGCAACTGCTCTCTAAAGTCAAGATCATTTAATGAAAAGACTACAGTACTGCTACAGTTTAAGGCCAAAAATACGGATACAAAAAAATCAACAGACAGCAGAAACATCAAGTATAAATCACAGCAAATACAGCAGAGGCCAGTGTTTTTAAGTTTAATCAGTGGTTTCACACTGATCTATATAATTCACCAAAACATGCAACAGTAAAAGAAGGAAAGTAGAAGACTGCAAACTGGTAAATATTGATGTAAATAAGATAATGAGAAAAATCAGCTTTGTTTGTTTGTGTGTTCTGGTGCTAAATATAAGAAAGAAAGTCATATTCTGGGCAACTCAACACGGCAACAAGTTGTGAACAGCTGTCAATTTTGCATCCCTGTCTGTTCATGCTTGATTTAATTTAATCACTATACGGTTTTTTATAGTCGGCTGCAGATCTGTGATTGGCTGTGAACTGTCTCCCACAAAAAAAATAAAAAATCAGATATACTTCATATCCATCCAACACTCACAACTCCAGACGGTTACTTTCACCTATAAAAAGGAAACACTCTTTCCTGCATTGGCACTGGAGATGGTTTTGAGTTGCAGCATTGTCTAACAGAAGAATGCTGTCATTTTCTAAAACAGCTTTTTCAGGTGCAAGATCAAAAACTCCTAACGGGGCATGAAATACACAAATGACCAATTTCAACTAACTTAATAAAGCAACATTTTGATCTGACGGATGTTGTCAGGCTTTGTTTGGTGATAGAATGTTTGGTTATTAAATCTGATAAAAGATTAAAGGGAGAAGTGGTGTAGTTTGGTTATTGTTCAGAAATACTGATATCACAATGTGCAATGATCCCTGCTGGGTTGTCTACCAACATGTTAATTCATACTCTAATGGTCTATATTTGAAATGATACATTCACTTGAAGAGCTCAAGCTATAGAGCAGGGACACTGCTGATGGGGATTAAGCGCCTTGCTCAAGGGCACTCATCCTTCCAGCCAGCCATCCATCCATCCATCCATCCCTCCACACTGTCTGCCAGCCAAAGAGCCAAGGAGTCCTTGAACCAGCTAAAACAAGTCATCCCTCCATCCCTTCCTCCATTTTGGCTGCAGCTCCTTAAAGTAATTGAACTGCTCATGTAAGAGGCCTACATGGCCAAAACACACACACACACACACACACACACACACACACACACACACACACACACACACACACACAGTATTATTCTTTTTTTATTGTCTCTCTGTTTCATCCTTGCTCTATTCACTCTCACAGAGCCAGCAGTCAGGATCTGATGTATCATTTTGGACTAAGAACTGTCCCCTCGTTCCAATCGGAAAATGTGTTGTGTCCTTCCCAGTACTGGGTTTTTTTGTGTTTGTGAGTATCTGTGATTTGTGCGTGTTGTGCAGAGACAGATGTAATATCACAGAGAACATCTGTCCTTTGTGTGTTGAAGGGGGAGAAGGATATGCAAAGCTTGGCAGGGTTATGGGGTGTGCATATTTGTGAGTGTGACTGTTTCCAAGAGATGAGCTTTTATTGATTCATAAATCTGCCAGGTGGGGGACTGAGAGTGTGTGTGTGTTTGACATTCAGTAGTCATGAGCATGAAAGTATAGGATCTATGGACAGTAAGAAAATCAAAATTCAGTAAAAAACATCTGTGTTTCTCATTCACAGTCTTATATCTGATAAAAATAAACAATACATAACAACTGATGGGATCAAGGAAAGGTGTTAAAGATCCACAATAGCAATGCAAATATCAATGGAAAAAAAAATGATTTTTTATTTGGTGTATAAGCATGCATAAAATCTATCCAAAAAGCTTGCATCTGGAACAACAATCTGTCTCTGTTTGCTCTGTGTTTAAGCATATTAACCTGCCCTATGTCCACAAATATGAGGTGGATAATATGTTTATGTTCATTCAAATGCTCAGCAACAGAAGATTTTTGTTCAGCATCAATGAGCAATTAATGCAATTATGACACAGAAAATTACCATTTTATTGTAAATGTTAATGTAATATTAATGAGTTAGAATTGTATCTAAAATTCAGCTGAATCAGATTTACCTAAATCTGACTTATATGTCAAAGTCATAAGTGAACACAAAACATGTGACCCACCTAAAGGATCACTGGAAGATATTTGCCGATGTGTTTATATCTCTGGCTATATATATATATATATATATATATATATATATATATATATATATATATAAGATAGTGATACCCTGAATTCAAGGCTTTCTATTCAAAGATATTGACTCAATGGACTCAGTGCTACGAGTTCTTTGAAGGCCAAACTCAATGGGATCTATTTGGAACCTCTTTCCTGGAACCGTTCATATTAATGCGTCATATGAACATGAAAGGGCTCATGGGTATAATGTATCAGATTTACATCTAACCTTTACATCAAGCAATGACATATTTTTGTTGATATACTCAAGAGAGCAACAACAAAACAAATTATACAAGCACGATTACTTCACAACATGATCACTTTCAGTGTTTTCCTGGACACATAGTAAACATCAAACCTCAAGATTATGTGTAACTATTTTCTTTCTACATTTTTTCAGTTTTTTCTCTTTGACATTACTAGCTTGCCGTAGAAGGAGACACAGAGTGGATTTTTATTCCTGCCCTAATCCCATAACAGAAAAAATTCTGTGACCCACAGAATTTCCTGAAAAAAAGGTCAACAATTTCAAAAATTCCACTTTCAAGTTTTGACATATACTGATTTTTGTTTTATTTACAAATCTTTTTTTTTTAAATTATGAATTACTACTTATTAACCAATTTCCTTTCTTTTACGTCACGCATATGTTGAACATTCAAGGCGTAATAAAACGTGGTCAAAAACATAAAATAGACACACCTGACATCACACATATGTTTCTAAAGGAAAGTAGCTTGTCGCCATCTTAGTAATGGTTTGTGGACAGTAGTGAGTAGTGCAGTGGAGGTGAACAAACAACCATCGTTATAGATTAACGACACCTTCACATCAAACCAGTACATCTTAGTATCTTATTATCTTAATTTTTTGGGGTTTCAGATCAAAAGATGAATATAAGACATCAGTTCAGAATTCCAGCTTTTATTTCACAGTATTTACATCTACATGTGTTAAACAACTTGTGACTGATATGTGTTTCTAGTTGCTCAGGTGTTGCCTTTTAGATTGCTGAAACATTGAATAGTAGTTTTTGGCTTTGGGTTTCACCTGTGAAAACTGTATTTGTTGCTAAGCAAACATGAAGACCAGAGAGCTGTCAATGGGAGAAAAGCTAACCATTTTGAAGCTGAGAGAAGAGGGGAAAAAAATCGATCAGAGCTATTGCACAAACATTGGGCACAGCTAGTCCAACAATTTGGAACGTACTGAGAAAGAAAGAAACTACTGGTGTACTGAGCAACAAACATCAAACGGGTCGGCCAAGGATAACAACAGCAGTTGATGACAGAAACATTGTGAGAGCTGTGAAGAAACACCCAAAGACAACAGTCAGTGACATCACTGCCAACCTCCACAGGGCAGGGGTGAAGGTTTCACAATCCACTGTTCGAAGACTTCGAGAGAAGAAACATAGAGGCCATACCACAAGATGCAAACCATTCATCAGCATAAAGAATCGGAAGGCTAGATTGGATTTTGTAAAGAAGAGAGATCAGCCACAAAAGTTTTGGGACTGATGAGACCAAGATTAACCTCTACCAAAGTGATGAAAAGGCCAAAGTATGGAGAAAGACGGGATCCGCTTATCATCTAAAACATACAAGCTCATCTGTGAAGCATGGTGGAGGTAATGTCATGGCTTGGGCTTGCATGGCTTCCTGTGGAACGGCTCACTAGTCTTTATTTATGATGTAACTCATGATGGTAGCAGCAGAATGAATTCTGAAGCCTACAAAACCATTTTGTCTGGCAATTTACAGAAAAATGCATCCAAACTATCTGGGAGAAGCTTCATCATGCAACAAGACAATGAACCAAAACATACTGCCAACACAACAAAGGACTTCATCAGAGGGAAAAAGTGGAAGGTCTTGGACTGGCCGAGTCAATCACCGGACCTTAACCCAATAGAGCACGCATTTTACCTCCTGAAGAGGAGACTGAAGGGAGTAACCCTCAGAGACAAAAAACTACTGAAGGAGGCTGCAGTAAAGGCCTGAAACAGCATTTTAAATGAAGAATACAACAGTCAATGGGTGGCAGGCTCAATGCAGTTATTGCAAGTAAGGGTTATGCCACCAAATATAAAATGTTATATAAGTTAATTTAATAATGTCTGTTCCAATATGTTTGCTGTGGTGCTCTGTCCTGAGTTGTTTAACACACCTAGATGTAAATACCATGAAATAAAAGCTGGAACTTTTGTCTCATATTCATCTTTTGATGTGAAACCCAAATGTCTTCAGTGTACAAAAAAAAAAACAACAAAAAAAAACAAACAAACAAAGGAATTGACCTTGCTGCTCCAATACTTTTGAAGGGGAATATATATACATACATATATACTGTTGTCTATGTCTCTATTCTCTACGTCTCCCTTAACTCACTAGAATGCAGTAAAAGAGTAAAAGGTTGTTTTTAAATGCCATTTACTAAAATAATTGTATAATACACAGTAATACTGCATGTTTACTTCTTTAAACCATATCAAAGAAGGTTACAGTGAATTATGTGATGTGAGCAAACAACCATAAAACATTTAAACATCAGCATATGATTTCAAATGTGTGGTTGACGATGTAAAAATAGCAGTTTAACCTAATTTCTGGTTTTTCATCTGACAGCTGCATTATTAAGTGATTTTCAAGCCTGTGTATTCTTGTCCTTTCATGCTGTGCTGCTTTTGAACAATTTTCTCTCTGCTTTCTTTTATACCCTGGGGTTTCCTTCATAAAATGCTAGAAATGTGTGAAGGGAGAGGGAGATTTTGACAGGACGGTGGCAGGTTTGAATCTTAGATTGGCTATGAGAAGATCCCAGTACTGAACCCTCTCTCCTCTACTTTAGAAAAGCTTACATTTCTGCAGTGGAGTTGCACACAATAGAAGGCTGTGCTTGTCCAGGGCAACGTTCAAATGGTTCAAGTGTGAAAGTATTATGTTTGAGAAAAAGAGCAGTTGTCCCTGGAGAAAGTGATAAAATGAGAGTGTGACACCAAAGTCCTCCATAGAAACAAAACAGCATTTGGAGCGTGTGCCTCTAAAACTCTTCTTCGAAAGCTGAAGTCATGAAATTCTGTCAGTAGGTGAAGCTCTTGTGGTGCAGCGGTTGTCGCTCACTTGCTCTTTACTTTTTCTTTAGAATAAATGATCTAATAAAACAGACACAGCAATATAATATTAAATATTAATCTCACCAGTTTTGAAGAGTATTAAAAAGCTTTGATGCAGTGTAATTCTTGCAATTCGTTAAACGATAATTTTCCTTCCTACATTATGCCACCATAATGAGCACTATGCATGGCCACTCTGTTGTCCTTTTCTATTTCTATTTTTACATGTACTGATACCATATACCATAATCTGTGTTTACAGATGTTAGTGTGTGTGTGTGGAGAGTGCAGCATGTCCCTCACCATTCATTTCAGACTTGATATAGCAGTATGTTCCTTTACTATTCATTTTGGACTTGTAATTTCCCTCAGGTGTATTTTCTCTCCTCATTTGCAGCAAGAGATGCATGACTACAGTGATTAAAGCACCATTTCTGTAAGATGATTATTGGTCTTATTGTGCCTCATGTATTTATAGACTTGCTACAGAAACCTATCACAGCATGCATCCTCTTCAGGGAATTCCTGCAGGGAAATAACGACTTTCTCGGTACTCGATTGTAAGTCTTGGGCCTGCTCTCTAAAGGTCCATCAGCGTCAGCCTTTCTGTCCCTCCACTCTGTCCTCCACTTTATCATCAATAGATAAAAGCATTTGCCAAATGACAAAAAGAAAATGCAAATGTCACTAACTCTGTTTTTAGTCAGATTTATTACTTAAGACTAGGATTTGTTTTCTTAATAAATCTGAATTTTCCCTCATACATCTTGATGCCTGTAGGTTTGAAGTTCTACAACATGTGTAGTTTGTTCCTTCACATAGAAGGACAGCTGTTGTCTGCTTTTCAGTTACAGTAGATTCAAATAGTGAAAAAGAAACATCAAAACACTGATAGAAATTTTCTACCTATGTTCATCTCCATGTTCCATATGTTCTGCTTATAGTTTTGCCAAAATATCTAAATACACCCTCTAATTTATTATTCATTAGGAGTTCACCAGAAGCAGAATAGTGATTAAGATACAACACTTTTCCCAAGTGGAAGAATAGAAGCAACCATCTCGTTAAAACCCACAGTGTTAATGTACATTAGACATACTGTCTAAATTTAATTCTGCTTAGTACCGTAATACACTTTAGTGTCAAATCACAATATGGCTACACACTAGCTTTTACTACTTCGTAGGTTCCATTAGGCCAATCTCTAGTAAGTGTTGTTCCTTCGGGACAATAAAACTGCTGCACAAAGAGAGTACATGTGACTATTACTAATTCTAATTAGTAATAGTCACGTGAATATTTTATAATGTCCCATTATAAAATATTCACACGCATCTGCCAGACAATCTGTGTCCACAGTAAAAAAAAAAAGCCTTTAAAATTGAGTTTAGTTACTCAGCATGCTGACCAGCAGGTTCTGCAGTGCTTTGACAATTGCAGCGCTCAGCACAGCGGAGCAGTTAACTGATCAACAGGTATTTGGGACTATGTGAAGCATTTGGAATTCAAATATGATGAGGTTCTCAGATTATGTTTCTACATATGCAAAAGGCCTTCTGTGGTTGAGACACTAAAATTGTATCACTTGATGATGCTGCTTTTAAAGTCTGAAGCATATATCAAATATATGCAGCAGGTTCTGAATGGCCATGAAAGCAGTTGACTCTATGATAATCAGATTTTATATGCAAAACTTTTGTAATATAAGACAAGGACTTGCTTTTCTTTTATTACAAGTTTAGTTTTGTTGCAAAATGTTGGTTGTTCTGAAGTACTACATATCCTGAAAATATAGTGCAAAGGAAAACTGAATTATTCAGATTTGGGCATTCTGAAATACGCATGCATCAAGCGCAATTGTGCCCAGATATTTATACTTGCAAGTAGCAACTGGGAATGCTAACAGTGCTAACATTTTCAATACAACATTTCATCCTGTTTTTATTTTATTTTCCTCCAAGAAAATATCATAACCACCAACAGCCTCAATATAGGCCATTAACCAAAAACATATCAAGGCAGAAGAGGAGAGAAAGGGGCACAGAAAGATGGAAGCACCAGTTAAACATTTAGGATCCTGTTTTAATGCCAGTGGAAGTCAGATCCTACTGTTAGACTCTTCAAAGTACATCAAGTGAATAGTACAGAGAACATTTTGTACTGTAACTGTAGTGAGCTGCCTTCTATCAGCATAAAGCATTATTTCTCCACTCAGAAGCTTCTGATGTGTAACTTACCGGCCACACAGAGGCTGTTTTCCACACAAAGAAGTCAAAAATAACTACCACAGTGTGGAGTTGTAAAGTAGATCTAGTAAAGATAGTAGTAAAGATAGAAGAAGCACATTTTTAATGATGACAGATCCATTCTTCAGCTGATGTATAAAGACCTGTCATTACAGCTGCAGCGATGCAATGTAACAATAAATGTAGGATCAATATAAAACTTTTTTTTTTCTTTTTTTCTGCAGCAGTTCTGAGAAAACAGCTGTGGTAATAAGTGTCCCAGCATTTGCCGAACATGTGACGATAATACTCAACATCGGACCAAATTATCAAAAATATTACACAGTGTAACATGTTAGAAGACATAAATCATAATCTCAAATAAATGCAAGTAGAAATGATGGATTACTATACAAAATTCAACAAAAACAAAATACTCCCATGTTGTTGCACTATTTACAAGATTAGGTCAGAGTAATGGAAACTTGAGATCTCCTGAAATACTTGTTTAAGTAGTTTTCAGAAGTCTGTTTGTCTGTCAGTCCCATGTGGAGAAGACAAACTATGCTGGAAGGTATTACTGCCACATACTCCACGGGAAATTTGGTTGATAATTATAGAAAAAAAATGTTTGTGAGGTCAGCTCCAGAGGCTTGTCTCTGCTGGGCATCAGAGAAAACAATCAAGATTCTTTTTCCAACTCAAAGAGCTTAGTTTGGCTCTCCAAAAGCACAAGGTGCACTGCAGGGTGGATTAAATGCAAAGACACCGGAACAAACAAGTAGAAAAAGAAGTCTGTAATGCTGAAATATGCAGTGTGAAATGTCTTTCATGTCCTTTAAATTGCCTTTTCATATGAAAAATGGTATATATGCTAAAAAAAAGAAAAGAAATCACCTTGCCTTACAGTATGAAACTTCAAACATGTGTATAGACAGACCAAAATAGAAAAACATAAGGGTAGTATTCAATATTATAACCGTGTGATTACTTTACAATTACATATAGACTGGGTGAATGGAGCAGGTTGAAAAGACAGAAATGACAGAGACTGGGAAAGACATACAGATTGAGAGCAGGAGTTGCTCTCTCTGCCCATCGTCAAACTCTCTGGTTGAGTAGATAATCAACTTCAACTTCAACAACCTGTGTGTGTGTGTGTGTGTGTGTGTAAACCAGTGTAGAACTGCAGAAGCAATGGGGAGGGGAGATAAGAAGGTCTAAAAGTGCAGGAGAGGAGAGGAGGTATGGAAGGAGGAAGAGGAGGAAGGATAAGAAATGAAAGAGGGAAAGTGTCAGGAAGGGATGGAACTGAGAAAATGAGGAGGAGCAGTAGACGGGAGAAGGGTAAGGGGACCTTGTTTTTACTGATAAGCACGTATCAGAGCTGTCTTGGCTGTCAGATCAAAGCCTTGGCATCCCCACAGAGTCGACCTTTTTAAGTATGGTATGTCCACTTGGGTCATTGGGATCATCAATCAGCGAAGGGACGAGCTAAACTGACTCGGGTGGAAGGAAGAGACGTGTAACACAGTTCATTTTGACTCTCAGCTCAAGATACAGGAAGATGGATTTAAGAGGTAAAAAGTGATACAGGACGACTTTTTTTTTTTTTTTTTTTCTTTCAATTTTCCTACTCCTAATTCTCCTATTCTTCCTCTTGGCTCTTTGTCCAACTCTTAAATAAACTAATCTCTGCAGAAAGATCCCACGAGAAAACTCGCATTTGAACCTAAAGCTTATGTTGGTTTTCACAGGTGAACTCATTTACTACATCAGCAGTTCCTGGAAATTTCAATCTTTAAATTTGGATGCCATTTGTAGAGTTAAACCATAATTTCTGTGGTGTTTTTGGAATTCCACCTTTCCTGTGAATATATTTATATTTATAATATTTATTTTTATTTGTTGTTGAAGAAGAGCTTTTGTACTTTGCAAATTATATATTTGTAAATTGTATTTTCTGGTTGAGTAATATGTCTTCACATACATATTTAGTCCACAAATTGTCCGTCAGTTAATTGATTGAGTCCAATAGTCAATCAATCAACCAGTGTGTACAGGAAAACACTGTATAATGTACAGCTGATTTATTTTTCAAAACGGTGTTAGAGAACATATTTGTATATATATGTGTGTGTGTGTGAATTTGATATAGAAGGAATATGAAAGAGCCCAAATTAAACCAAAAACACCAGTCATGTAAGGCTTTAGAAATGTTGTCAGAGGTTCAGCTAATGATTAGCAAAAAAAAATTTCTCTGAAGCTTGTCTTGGATTTGATGTGAGGATTTAACTACAAAAGTTCAACAGACAGACGAGTTAAAAGATCCTCAGCTCAAATAAGCCGCTTTCACACAACTCCAGATTTATTACATTTCTAAAACAAACTCTTCTGAAAATGTAGCTCAGATGGTGTTATTGGAAGGGATAGAGGTCAAAAAGGGAAATAGACGCGATGCCGAGAGACTTTGATAGAGAGGGATTAAAAGAAATATGTTTTATAAAGGGAAAGACAACCTGCCACCCTGGACCAATGGTTCTCATCATCCTGAAAAACTTTTGTCAGTTAAGAGTCTCGTGGCATCTCAGTCAAACATCAGGTTGTTTTCAACGTTTAAAACCATTTGCAGCATAAACAGTTCCAAATGGTTCAGATTTCCTGTGCAGCCAGCGGGTGTTTTTATGTCGGGGCCACCAGTCGAACCTCATTGACTGTCAGAGAGCAATAACACTAAAGAACCATGATAATTTGAACAAATTACACCAATGACTTAGTTAACAACAAGACATTCACTCTCATTTTATGGCTATTGGTGATGGGAAGGTGAAAGCAGCTGGAAGGAATAATGTGACTGAGCAGTAAAGCAGATACAAATTAAAAACAACCACAATGTGCTTTTTACACACGAGGAGGGTTCGAAATCAAATGAGCAAAGGATGCTAAATCCCAGCATCTCTAGTAACACTGTCAATCCTGGCTAGAATGCAAAACAGTCTGTATCCACTCACTCAAGTGTCTACTGACAAACAAGATATTATTTTAAATACCCTTAAGGAAGATTTTTTTTTATGCAATTTCATTCAATGTTATTTAATCGTTAACTGTCAAAAATGTTCAAATTCTATCCAGCGTTTTTACAAATATAGGATGGCAGATCAAACTTGCACTGTAGTGTTGTAGTAAATTGTAGTAAATTACTAGCATTGCTGTTGTCTGTTTTCTATTAATACCTATGTTGGTCTTCCAATGTACAGTCATGAGATTCCAGACATTTCTGTGGTAGCTCAGTTACATAGAAAGGACCTCACCTCTGCTGACTTGATTGTGGTGCTCATAATGTCATTATAACTATTAAACTTTGTTAATAATATAATATGTTTAGCTGTATGATGCAACTGTGCTGTAACAACAGCTGAATACATTTCTTAAGGTTAGTTTAAACCCCCAAAGGATGACCATTACCAAAAAAGCCGAAGAACAAAAGAAAAATCACAAACTGAGAGACACATGAATTTGACCTAGAAAATGGATTAAATCATAAGATAACAACGTGATGAACTGCAGAAAAACAACATGCAGTAAGACTGAAAACCATTAAACAATATAGCCCCACTGGAGGGAACATGATGGTGAAAAGATCAAGTGATGGGGAATAACAGCTACTGGATAGAAATGGTAATTGCCTCAGGACCCTTTACAATATTAATCTTCTCATAATCTGACTATACAATGAGCGATCTCTTGACAATTACAGTATGTCCTGTGAATCATTATTATATGATGAAACCAATTTTTGCATTTAGATTGAGAAAACTTGTTCATTTTTTTCAGCTGATTTATTTTGTCAGTGAATCAGATGCTGTAGCCTGCAGGTCTGGTGTAGGTCAACTGTGCAGAGAAGCGGTTGCAGGGCTGGTGGGAATTGAATGTTTTTTTGCTCAAGGATACTTCAGTAGTGTGACAAGACTGAAGTATCATCTCCCTGTTGACTGTAACACAAGAACTGTGTCCTTCTCGTATGCATTTTTTTATCTTTTGAAAGCAGATTTTAAGCTTTAAATCTGTGTAAAAAATGCAACTTCTACTCAGCATCGCTAGGCCAGAGAATAAAAAAAAAAAGTGAGCTAGAGGGAAAGAATACAATACACACACACATACACACACACACACAATAAGTGTGTGTGTGTGTGTGTGTGTGTGTAGGAAAGGCAGAATGTGTGTGACACAGAGAAACATGGCCAAATCTTATGTGTATGAATAAGCCAACCGATTTAAAGAGAGGGCACGAAGGGGCCACATTCATAAATGAGTGAAATGGAGAGGCATAAACAACGAATCCATGACAACGTGATTCTGTCTTTATGAGTGTGTGTGTGTGTATGTATGTATGCGTGTGCTTTTATGTGTGTAGATGGCAAAATGGGGAACATAAACAATACAACGTTGGCTCTGTGTGTGTAAATCATCAATTCAGGGTAGTGAAAGTCTGTTTATTCATGCCATGACCCACATATGCTCCCCAGAAAGGCTTTATCAAAAGCCTCATTGTCCTCCTCCTCTTGCTCCCCTCACCTCCTTCTCCATGTCCCTCTGTCCTCCCTCCCTCTTTTTTCTTTTTCTCTTTCCCTCCCTCACTCAATCACTCTCTCCATCTCTCTTGGGGTCTTTTTATAAGCCAGTCTTGACAGTCTGAGACAGTCTGCCCCCCTCCTTCTTCCTGAACCCTGTGGTAAAGTGAAACCCCCTCGCTTCAACACATGCACAGTAACACACAGCAGCAGCAGGGAAGTGAGAACTTGACAGCTGCGGTCACTCAGCATAGGGACTCCACTCCATCTTAATCTACCTGCCCACAGCTGAGAGCCGCGCCTAAGAGCCCTGGATCAGGAAGAGTAAAGTAACTGTCTGCGGGTTCATTTTGACTATCTACATTACATATTTAATAATATTTAAATTAGTGTATTTCAATGTAAAGCATGTCAGTTTTAGTAAAATCCAGCCATGTAGATGTCAAAGGATTTTTTTTGCATGTTTGTTTCACACTTTTTTCATATCTGTCATTAGGTTTACACACAAAAACATCCAAGTGAAGAAATGGTTCACCTTATATAGACGTCATCTGAATTCACCACTTCTCTGGGTCATAATAACTATGGCTGATAGATGGCATCTGTCACTCAAACATAACTATGGCATTACAACCTATTGTGTTGTTAATCTTGGAAAGAGAGTCTCGCCATTTCATTATACATAATTCTCTACATTGCTAAAATTATTCCTGTCTGACAGAGAGATAAAAAAAGAAAATGTCAAACATAATGTTTTTGAATGGATATGGATGTAGATTTAGGTTACATACATCTGGTTTTGGATAATCTTTGAAATGTCCCTATCTGACATGTCCAAGCAAATCCTCACAATATATCAATTTCAAAAGAAAAGAAAAATAGTCTGGGTCATGTGTCCGCCTGCTGTGATTTATTACTTACTTACTTTAATTGTGCTGATAGGGAAACTTGGCCAAAGCCACTGGTTCGACAAAAGGTCTGGTGTATTAATACATATAAAACAAAAGGCCTTTCAAATCAGGCTGAGCCAAAAGTTCACATCCTGGCTTGTGAGCTCATTTGTTGCCAAGCAACATCAGCTTTGAAAGGTGCTGAAAATTACAGATGTCAGGGACACGCTAGGCTTCAGGATATATTTGATCTGATTGCGTGGGTATAACTTTTGTGGATTTCCCATATTATAAATCATACTTTTTGTAATACTGCACCTCTGCTCGTAAGATTGCTCCCGATAAGACAGTTCAAACATCGTCCCCAGAGGGTATGAATGTTTAGAAAGATCAGAGTCATATTGTGTGTATCTGTTGAGTTCTAGGTACAGTCTTTGATTTAAAATGTACCAATACATTGATAGTAGGACAGACACTGGCCTTGAGGATTTTTTTGAGAGGCCTTTTTGGGGCCTCGGTTGACTTCAGCTCCACTATTCATTGAGACTCAGGACTCTGTCTGAGCTGGTGGATGAAACTCTACCTGACAATATCGGATTGTCTTGGTTTTAAGTTTTCCCTAATGGAAGTCAGCTGTGGGGGCTTTTCCTGTCAGGAGCGCCATCAGCATGTTGTCCCAGCGAGAGGCAGTCCAGTGAAAACAGAATGACAGAGCAAGCTGAGGAGGGATGGAAAAAGAGAAGGAGGTAGAAATTATGGCGAGGAGGCAGAGGGAGGGAGTCCAACAAAAATACAGTAGACTTCCTGAGGAGTAAGAGGAGACGCAGAGTAGAGAGATAGGTCAGACTAAGGACGTTTGAGGAAAGAAAAAAAAATCTCAAAGAAATGGTAACTGGTTTCTGGTAACATTAAAAAAATCTTTAATTTGTTTTTTTTTTTTTCATTCTTTATCAGAACCAAAAAAGCATTATTTTTTAGTTTGATTTGATGGTATGTTTGCCAGCTCTGCCTTTGTGTATCGACAAAGAAGTTGCTTAGTGCAGCTCTTATCTTCAGGAGAGCTTGATGGAGACGATTCATGTAGTAAGCACGGCACCTCCTCCGACGCCATCAGGTGCTGCCTCACCATGGCTGACGTCAGAGAAATGTTGTGTGCTCAAAAGCTTCTTTTACTCAACCGACTGAACAACAAGAAGAGATGACCTTTCTGCCTGCAGTCCATCACTAAAGAAGTGGATCACTGACACATCTGGATGATTGCTGATGGCATTGTTTTTTACGTGAGGTGGTCCACTCAACAGATTACCTTAACTAGTTGGTTTTGTTAGTTGGAGAAACTGATGAAAAAAAAAAAATGCAGAAATAGTCCTAATTTCAACATGCAGTATTTTCAACAACTCATTATGTGCATAACATGATAGTGAGTTAATATTTTTAAAGACGTTTTTCGATTTTCATTAGTACAAGAGCCTTATTTCCTAAGCTAAGTATTTTGAGAATGGACAGTCATCTACATTCAAAGTATTATATTAAGTCTATAAACGTTTCTTTTTTAGTTGTGTTTTAGAACTTTTGTCTAAGAGAATCACTAAAATTTTAACTGTAAGACTGACACAGAGAAGCCAGATTAATGAAGGTAGTGAAGAAGAAACAAAAGACAGATGAGAGCTGGAGGAGAAGTAACAGGAGGAAGAGGGTCAGGGAGAGGTTAGGAGGGTGGAGAGGTAAAGTCAAGAAGCAGAGTTTAATAAGTGATAAGTGATGCAAAGGAAAGGAATAAAAACAAGAAATAGAAAGAGGTGAGCATGAGAGCAGCTGAGATTGAGGGGGTGAGTGGTGAATAAAAAACAATGCTGTACAGCATGGATGCTGTCCAAGGAAAATGCTCTGTGTTGATGAAGAAAAGAAAGGACAGACTGGAAAAGGACTATGGAAAGTCCAAAGAAAACAGACCTGGGAATCTCAGAGAACTGAGGAATGATGGGAAATGACTTAAACAAAAAGAGGCAGAAGAAGAATGGGGTAAGAGTTAATGGAAACAAGACAATGGGAGAAAAGGGATTAAGCAAATGTTTCCAAATAAAACAAAGTGTTATCAGAGAGACAGGGGATTAATATTCTCAGATAATGGATACACAGGTAACACTGATAACATAACTGTCAATAATAATAATAATAAAATGATAAGAAGAAGTAATCAAAAATGCACCACAGTTAGTTAACCGGGTCAAAAAAACATTAAAACTGCAGCAGAGAGTTGACAGTTTCTAACCCAACAAATGGTCCAATTTGTCTGCATTAGTTCATGGTTTTCTATTATTAGTGGAACAATGTGCACCAATAGTGATGACAGTACAGCAGGTAACAATAACAGAAACCACAACACATCAGTATTTGCTTCTCCATGGAGAACTCCAATAAAAACAGGCACTATGCTGAAATTAAAATGACTGAAAGTTCTTCAAGGTTTGTCTCGTGACCTTCATCATACGATTAGGTTCAAATCACGTTAGGCTAATTAACTTTACTGTTTCCCACATTTTCAATGTGGAAACATTTTGAACAGGTGAAGGATTTTAGATTCTGTATTAGAGATACAGAAAAAAAAAAAACACACTTTATGAGAAAGTGTATTTATTACTTTGCACTTATGGAGTTATCCTAGATGTCCCTGAAACATTTGAGATCAAAGTATCTTTATAACTTAAATGACATGAGTCTGATTCAAACAGGGGTTCCTTCATTTATCCATTCATTTCTGCATATGGTGATGATAGCTATATGCAGCCCCTATGTCAAAAAGGGGTTGCTATGTTGATGGCAACCAATAGCATGAAAGCCTTAATGGTCCAAATGCCTTAAGACATTTAAAATAGATGTATTAATAGGGTACTTCCTGTCATGTTAATACATACAAATGTACGTATTAATATGAACGCCAAACTAGATGTTTTGATATAATCTGTTTTCCATAGATTTCACCCTCCAGACTCCTGCATGGAGACAAACCACAAAGACACAATATACTGCAGAATAAGATATGATGAAAGTAAAACAGACACATATCAGATGTAAGATTATGTCTCTATTTTTGTAAGTATACCTCAAATTAGTGCTGAAAT